>OY735228.1:26218599-26451099 GCA_963457665.1 Thysanoteuthis rhombus
AGTCCAAGACTTGTCAGAAATGTTTGATTCATAACCAGCCAATAGTCATTTGAGTTTCTTTATGGATTCTATATCTTTGACTCTCTGATATATTTTGCCGTCCTGAAATCTTCCAATGTGATGTTGAGATATATTCTTTCTTGTGAATGCTGCATGGTTTTCAGTTTGTGGGCCAATCTTTTGGTTTGGTTTCTGATCATACTAATCTTTGTAAATAGTTTGAGGACATTGGTATAAAGCGATGATTAGCAAATTAGCCCTGCACACAATTTTTGTAGTCTAGCGAGTTCAAATAACATTGGCAGTGGCAATTTGTAGAGACTAGTGTAAGCTAAGCGAATATCTATAGGGAGTGAACTGTTCCAAATTAGGTTGATATGATAGTAGCAATATTCTCCTTAATATACGTTGCATGGTTCTTCATTTGAGTATCGAACTTTTGGTTGAGTTGCATTAGGACATTTTCGAGCTGGTCCTATACTTCATACTTATTATTCATAACGCTAAATATACCCCACAATAAAACAGTGGAGGGGAACAAATTATCTGGTAAGGAAATAATGATGACTCTATGAGCTTGATTGATAATCAAGTGAATATATAAAGGTTTCATTAGTCGTTTAAAAGGTATGTTTGCGTGACTTATATATTTAAAACTAATCGAATCACTTTTCGTTGAGCAGTGATCATGATAAAAGTCCAAATTCTCAAAAAAAGAAGAATGACTACTGTTTGATCACGGACTAAGGATAAATCCAATGAAAACTTATATTACAAATTGAATACACACACCTAAAACAAATTATTCAGGATCAGTATTGAGAAACAAACAAGTGAAATGTTATTTTTAAACTTGATAATGAGTAAATGTTTCCAGCTTTTATACTCCATGAGGTCTGTAGGCGTGATGTATATATATATATATATATATATATATATATATATATATATATACATATATATATATATACATATATATATATATATATATATGTACATATATATATATATATATATATATATATATATATATATATATAGATAGATAGATAGATTGGTGGATAGATATAGATATATATAGATATTAGCATATGTAGAGAGAAAAGAGAGAAAGAGAGAGATAGATAGAGAGAGAGAGAGAGAGAGAGAGAGAGTTCAGGTTGTCAGTGTCCGATAGAGACTGATTGAAAAACAAAGACTAACAAATGTCAAAACAATGACGAGAAGAAGCATCTTAGTATTTTTTTTCAATAGTTGCCCTCATTTTAATTTGCTGTTTAATAAATTCTGTTCAGTACTCTTTTGGGCTGCAATAATTCAAGGGATAAAAATGGAAAATAAAGACATAACGAAATATGGAAAAAAAAAGTGGAAGAAAAAAAAACAGATGGAAAATGAAAGAGAATCAAAAAGTGAAGAAAGAGAAAGAACTGGAAAAATAAATGGAAAAAAAGAGGGAAAAGAAGTATGAAAGGAAGAAAAAGCAAAGAAAGAAGAAGAAGCGAAAGGGAAGAATGAATACAGAGAGATGAAAAATGAAGAAAAGCAGGCTTACAATATAAAGGAGAACAAAATGAATTAGAAAGAACGTAGAGAGCGCATACGTCTGCAAACGCAGTGGCCAGGGGATGTAATTGTGCATTGATCCACCCGAACATTTAATCAGTTTTTCCCATGGCACATCGCCAAGTCTTCCACCAAAGTCCATCGAACCTCACTGAGCCTATTCTGAGATATCATGCAGAAAGACATTACCTTTTAGCGATATTATGTGCTGTGAACATATAATTACAATGGAGGGGTGGTGATTCGTTTCAAAGTTTAATCACTTCTTCTGTAGCTCATTACCAACAAACGTCACGGAAATTCATTGTGAACTTACGGAGATATCGTGGAAAGTATTGAGCGTATGCAGAAATGTATACAAAAAAACAACGGAAAATTATCTTTCATCCAAGGAGGATCACATACTCAGGTCATGGCCCACCTTTCCATGAAATTTCATCAAAATTCATTGAGTACGTTTGGTTATAGAACATGGGGAGACTGAGAAAAAGACGGAAAGAATCGAATTCGTTCACTGAGGCCAGAATTAAGAACAAACTAACTTTTGAAATAAGTGGGAAAGAAATAAACAAGAATAAAAAAAGGAAGAATGAAGAAGAGACTATGAACTGAGAGAGAATGAAAAAGAAAATAAATGCATAACGCATTAGAAGAAAAAGAGAAGGAATCAAAATTTGAAGAAGCAAACATAAGGCAATGAAAAAAAAAAAACAGAAGTCTACGTTGGGAAGAAATAGATAAAAAAAAAGAATTAACCAGTCAGGAAAAAAGCTTCCTCAGACATGAAAAAGAAAACTAAATGGAATATATAAATGATGTCATTATATAGATAAATGTCAGTAAACTGGGAACAATAAAATATCGAAATAATGATCAAGATAGGGAAATATAATATCAATTGTAAGTAATAGAAACAATTCAACGAAATGAAGAAAAAAAACCCACGCTTTGGGAATATTATAACGACAACAAAATTTTTAAAAAATGATTTAAAGTATATATGGTAGAAAACGTCGAGGAGAAACCTTCTTTAAATAACCTTGAATTTAATGATACTTCAAAATATATAATATTCGGGCAAACTATAGTTTTCTAAATTTATATCCTATTATGAGAATATCCAAATAAAATATATGGAAAACGGTATACGATATTTTATGACGAGGAGAAAAATAAAAGAAGCCGTGTACTTTCGAAAATATTGACCTACTAGAGTTTCTTCTGTCTGATTTTTTTGTAATTGGAAAACATCTTAACACTTCCAATTCCTATAAAATTGATGTCTAATTAAGTTTATTCTGAGGGCGTGTACAACGTGTACAACGTACACAATTTATATTCGCCAACCAATATCTAATAAAAAATTTCAGACTAATAAATGTGCTTGGAAATCACTACGAATATATAAATATATCAAGAATGAATGATATATCCAAAATGTTGCTGTAGACGGAAATGTTATATTATAAATGATAAATGTGACTTCGAAAAATATTCTTATGACTCAATAGTTGGTAATCCTCGGTTAATCCGTCTCAAAGGTTTTAGCACTCTTTACACTACCATATCTCAGAATCAAATAACTAAGTATTACCTGATACCTTAATTATACCTCGTAAATATTCTTCAATCTGAGTAGAGATTTCAAAAGTTTATTTTTCTGAGAATTCAAATTACGTTGAGTGTAGTTCCTGGATCGACTTTTCCGTAATTGTCAGATTGGCTTACAACTTCGAAGTTGGCACTTGAAGTTTTAACTCAATCTTCTGAGGGCGGGTCTCTTTGGTCAATCACAAAAGTAAGATATTCGGCCGCGTCTATGAATTTTCTGATATGACCATTACTGTATGTCCCATAAATCAATGGTCACATCTTGAAAGGACGACGACCTCATTTGAAAAAATCTAAACCATCTTTATTTGAAAAATATTGATCCATTCGATAACCACTTATCTTTAGGGTTTACGGATCGTGTGAAGTCACAGCCAGTGTCTACTGAATTTCATTGCCAGCAGAACTTAGAGATTAGTGTTGGTCATTATATTCTGTCTGCGTCATTCAAAGACTGTGCTTGTAGTGATGTATACGTACTGTGTTTACCATATTCTGGAATAAAGTAGAGGGAACACATTGAACACCGACTGCAACACCAAAGGTAAGTAACTCACACTAAGCAAATGAGTATATATATATATATATATATATATATATATATATATATATATGTATGTATGTACTCATTTGCTTAGTGTGAGTTATATATATATATATATATATATATATATATGTATATATATATATATATATATATATATATATATATATATATTTATCAGGCCCTCTGACATGCACATGCACCAAGATCTACCAGGCCTTTCTATCATGGGCATCACGGAGCCAGTTCTTTCAAGATTCATCAAGCTCGTCACACCATCTTACTCTTTGTCGGGCTCAGTTTCACGTATAATCTGTAGGGCTCAATATTGTGAGTCGTGATGTCTGCAGTTGTCTGGAATTCTAGCAATATGTCCAGCCCATCACCATTTAAGATTCATGATGGTTTTTATGATGTTTAGGAATCCTGTCTTTTATCGGATATACTGTGCTGTCTCGTGGTCTCTCCATGTGAGGCTGACCATAATTCCTTCATGTGCAAGTTGGATGGTTTTTTGTTAGTGGTTCAGTCTTATGGTTAAATTCAATGTTTCAGCTCCATCTGGGACTATCAGTAGGATGAATTTGTTGTATACCCTTCTCTTAGAACAAGTCGGATGTTTTTATTCTGAACCAAAAGCTTGCTAACCCAGTGTGATTCTTCACAGGATCTGAAGAGTTTGGGTGAGCTGGTTTCACCTCGTATCATTCCCATTTCTAGTCTTTATGTAGCTATATGTTTTAGTACTCTGTAATATATGGAGTTTTCATTTCATTGTATTATTGCTTGAATGACTTTGGGAATTTCCACTGAAGCAGAAGCCTTTTTAAAGCCAACAAACGCTACAGCTAGCGGCATTCTATATTCTGCTGCTTTCTATTTTAGTTGGTTTTCTGAATTGAGATGGTCGATAGTTGAGTAGCTGTTTCTGAAGCAAATTTGTTCCCGTGGTTAGTTTTCATCGACAGTTTTGCTGATTTGGTTGGTGATCACTTCAGTGAAGAATTTGTAAAGACAGTTGAATGGGCTCAGTGGCCAGTAAATGTTGAGGACTTTTGGGTTCCCTTTTTTGTATAACAACATTATGATTGCAGTGTTCAATTCCCCTGGGACTTTACTTTGTGTGCGATATTAGTTGAATAGGACGGCTAGTTTCCTAGTGATGACTTCCCAGATCTTTTGAGTGGGTCGATAGTAATATTATTTAGTCAGGGGGCTTTTTTTCCTTCTTTCTTTCATTCTTTGATTGCTTGCTTCATTACCTGCAGAGTAACTTATGTGAAATCATCCAATTGATTACCTTCAGCTCGTGTTTCCTGATCATTTTTCTGTGTCCGTTGTTTGGTTGAACAGAAGTCTTTGTTCGACAATCCAGCCCTTATCTCTTATTAGTTTTCTATTTGCTTCGAGCGCACTGGTTATTAGTTTTATTCCTGTACAGAGAGATTTCCAAAGAGATTTGAATTCCCTACATTTTTCCAGAATGCCTCCAAAAACTGCCGTCGTGTATTTCCTTTTATCTTTCCTTTGATTTTTTTGGGGGGGATGGTTTTGCTTAGCTCAATTGCCTCTATTTTTTCTGTTGTTGTTGATGGCTTGAAGTCCCTGCATATTTTCATGATATTTTTGTTTTATTGTGTGAATGTGCTCATGGTTTTTTGATTTCTTCGGCTTAAACATATTAGCAACTCAAAAAGATGAAGTTGTTATATCGTTGCTGAGCTTGTTGATGTTCTATCTTGGTTCGGTGTAAAGTTCATATCTGTTCTTCTCTTCAAGTTTGAATGATTGGGTGAATTTTTTGAAAGGTAAGGGGTTGCTGATCGGTATTTAACATTTTCCTTGTTTTGAATTGTTTCATATATATATGTATGTATGTATGTATGTATATATATATATATATATATATATATATATATATATATATATATATATATATATATATATATATGTGTGTGTGTGTGTGTGTGTGTGTGTGTGTGTGTGTGTGTTTGTTTTTTTGTTTGTGCTTATTGAGTAACTAATGATCTCAACGAAAGGAAATTTTCTCATAATACCGTAATAACAAAGTATATGTAATACATAAAAACAGCGAAGAAAATTACATAAATTTCATTGGCAGGTATTGGAAAACTGAATCAACAGCTTTGATGAAGGTTTTGACATTCAGAGGATAAAGCTGTAAAGTTTCGTTGACTATATATACGTGTTTTTACGTATGTGTATATGCATGTAATTATCTTCAAGGTTGAGTGCAGATAGAGTATCACTACCATGTACTTTTAAAAGCTCAAGTTTCCATGCTGTGTTTAGATAACGTGGAACGATGGCTGGAAGATCCCCCATTCATACTTCCTTCCTTTCAGACAAAAAGTGAAGCTGACTGAATAGGTTTGTCATCCCTTTGAATGTGCTTCCCAACAGTAATGCTTACCCGAGAAAAATTAAAAATGATTTTTTTGGTGTGTGTGGAAACTTCATACATGTAGATTTTTCGTACTCAAAGTTACAACTTATTTTTTAAAACCTGAGTCTTTATAGCGTATTCTCTTCAGTAATTGTCGATATCATCTGTATTATTTCGTTCACCAAACATTTAAGTCTATTTCTGTAACTATTTCCATTGTTCAGCAAGAGACATCGATTCGACAATTTATGGGGATTTCAGGGTCTTCCCATGTGAACTGTTTCCATCATTGGTCTTTGTCTACCTATACAAGCAAGTTGACATCCTTCAACCCGTTTTTCAGTTAGATGGGTAATGCTATTCATAAAACTTATTCTTCTATGTAAAATCTACTGAGTTTGTTGATTTCACTTGGGAAGAGCCTAGACATTTGAAAATGGATGAAGAAATTAAATTGAGTCGAAATTAAAATATTTGATATGAAAGAAATTCGTTTATAACAGATAAATGTCACTACAAAAACATTAAACAGTTGTTTGAATGAATGAATAAAATCGAAGTGATTTAAGAAAAAAAAAAGAGATGTTTCAAAAATTTAGACTGTCTCTGAATTTTCATCGAGGTGTTTGATTAATTTTCACAGAGTAAGCAAACCTATTAACCGCGAAAGGCGTAAATATTTGCACTGAAACATATGAATTTGGTCAGAGCAGAAAGGCTATGAATAAGGAAAAGATTGAAAGTTTGATATGGTATAAAGAAGGGAGTGAGTTGAAATTTCTCCATTAGAGATTTGGAAAAATCAGAACTCTTATAAAACGTTATATCAATTTAGATGATATGTTAATTCTACTGATATGAGATGAACACGTTGATGTCGCCCAGACAAGCACTGAAGCATCTTATCCCACTCAAATGAGAAGCAACATCGAATGGTTGGTCCTAAGCATCCAATAAGGAATTATTTCTAGCTCACCTTGTCTAGGAGAAACACATTTTTCTTGTGTTGATTATGTAAGAGAGCGCAGATTACAACTCAACCGTACAGGAAAATTTAATTCTGACTTTGCTGTCTCCTTATGAGGGTGCAGGTGTTGAGAGTTTTGGTTTTTAAAGAAAATGGAGTTGATCATATTGAAAACTGATGGACTGTTTCTTGAACTTCGACCAATAGAGTTGATGTAATAACTTAGGATCTTTCCTTCAGGAAGTATTGAATACAGGGTCTGTCCGTAAATGAACCAACAGTTTTAAATATCCTGCAAATTGGTTGCATGAAGTCCGTTTACTTTGGCTATCAAACTGAAAGAGCGTTATTGCGCATTTTTGATCATACTTGGGAGCAAGAAACTGGCCAAATAAACCAATATAGGAGTGCAAGTTGGTTTAGCTTTGGATGAGAAGATCAAAAAGTCCATTACGGGGTTAAATTCACGGCTTTGAAAGAGCAAAAAGCCAAACAAAGAAATAACAAGCACTATTGCAGGAGTTCACTTAAGTACCCGCGGCACCGATGACCCAAATCTCAAATCCCTTTTGTATTATGAACTTCCTTCTGAACTTCCTTGCCTGGCAGTGCGTGACTCGTAAAAGCTTCTGCAAACCAATATGTTGTCAGAATATGGAGTTCTCTAAAGAAACAAAGATGTGAATGAGTGGCCTGACGAAGGCAACGAAGGGAATAAGAAAAGAGAGAAGAGAAAGGAAAGAAATCTATGAAGGGAAAGCAGGGGACGTGTTGAAGAAACGGGAACGTGAGGATCAGAAAAAAAAGATTTTTAGAATTAGAAAAAAAACCCAAAACAAATGGCTAGAGGGGGAAGAAAAAAAGGTATGAAGTTGATAATAAGAGATACAAGAAGATAAAGAAAAAAGTAATGTAAAAAGGGAAAGGAAAGGGGGAAGAAAGAGGTAAAAGGAAAGCAGGGAGAGGGCGAAGAAATTCATGGAGAGAAAACAAGAAAAGGAAGAAACGTCAGAAAGAAAATTGAGTAATGTAGAAAAATAACTATATTTCGATCCTAAAGACACTGTACTAAATGTCAGCAGAGAAGCTCTTGCATCTGAGCCAAGTATTCAATGTAGTAATTTACTTCCAACTCTGAGGACTGAAGGGAAGTAAATTGTTCTCCATAAGGTTTTGGGTATCAGTTCTTCGAGCTGTCGTTTTTTGCTAAATAGGCGTGCATAGTTCGATATAACGTTAAGTTTCCTATAATTTGTACTGTTCTCTTTTGTTCTCTTTGAGCACACGTTGGTCTTTTTACTTATTTGTATTTTTCTGTTTCACTGAAATTTTCCATAAATATCTGAGGTTGCAAAAGGAAAAAAAATGAGACTTTGCCAAAAAAGAGAAGATATCGTTAATAGTTATAGAACGAAGTCAAATTGATAGACGTTGAATAGCATTCTGAAATAAGATGCCGATGGAATCATGTCATGTACTTTGCCCATGTAACTCAATCAGTAGAGAGAGCATTGATATTAATAGCATATGGTAGCCATTAATCAGCGGAGAACAAGCTTCAAACGTTGTATTCAATATGCATGGCCCAAGGGATAAAAGTATGTGCAAAGTTCAACGGGAGGCCACACGTTCGGCACAGGGATAATGCAGAGACAATACAAAGAAGACACGGAGGCAAGCACTAGACGTGACATGTACCGATGAGCATACTATCATCTAGTGATATTCGACGTGTATATAGTCGTTCATAAGGAATGAATCTCGGAGCATTCATTTTTTTTAAAATTGCAGACAATTGTAACAGGAATATGTTCAAGAAAAATAACAAAAAAAGATAAGGGCAATGATATACCATTTACATGGAGTCAACAGATTTTTGCATCGTTTACACACAGAGGAAGTGGAAAGTATATTTCTCTAAGGAGAGTTATATGGCTGATTTTGCGGGAAACAGCAAAACGTGCCAATATATATATATATATATATATATATATATATATATATATATATATATTGTTTATATCTTGGTAAGTAAGATATCTAAGACTAATTGTTTCTCACAAAAACTCTTCATTTGTCAATATCAACCTTTAAAGATGGATGGTAACAATCGAAATGCATCAGATCAGGACCTTGATATGATATAATTTTTTTAAATGTGACATATCTAAAGAAAATTATATATATATATACATATGTATTTGCATATATATATATATATATATATATATATATATATATGCTTCAAAGGATACCCATCGTTGCCCAGGGAACGAATAACATCCTGATTTCTGCTGTTAACGCCGGAAATCTCTGTTAGTACTCTTATATAAATGTTTTCTGTCGGCGTGCTGCAAGAATCGCAGAGTTACGCAGGGAAAATAACTGCCGATTTGACAGAAAAAAATAAAACATTAATATTGTTATGTCTTTTTACACAGCACAAATATGCAGGGTGGGAAGGCAAGAACCAAAGCATTGCATAGGGGTATTATTGGCTGTTTGTGTGATTTAACTTTCTTCTTCTTCTTCTTCTTTTTCTTCTTCTTCTTTTTCTTCTTCTTCTTTTTCTTCTCCTTCTTTTTCTCCTTCTTCTTTTTTTCTTCGCCTTCTTCTTCCTTTCTTCTTCTTCTTCTTCTTCTTCTTCTTCTTCTTCTTCTTCTTCTTCTTCTTCTTCTTCTTCTTCTTCTTCTTCTTCTCTTTTTTTTCTTCTTCTTCTTCTTCTTCTTCATCTTCATCATATTAGATTATTTTGAAAATCTGGTTAGGTTCAACACATTCTAATTGGATATAGCAAATAGTCAATCTTCCCGTTTTCTGTTCTTCCATATTCTCAAGATAACAAGAGAACAAATGATTATAAGGAAAGACAAATGGGATTACTGCTAGGATTCCGTACGGTTAACACATTGATTTCACTCTCTTCTGTTTTTTCGAAAAGACATTTCTTACCGCGGTGGATTAACAATCACAGCTGGTTTCTTTGGAGAAATATTAAAAATCCTGTCACCAATTTTATAATGAGGACTGTTTTTCACTGTTTCCTTCCGTAGATATGGAGTCTTAAACTTGAAATAAAAATCTTGCTGATCAAAATGTCTCTTACCAACTATTCCAAACAATCGCTGTTCCTACTGAAATGAATTTTATTAGTTTTTCTCCTGAAAATATCATCCTAAAGAAATTTTAATATATCTTCAAATATTTCAACCTAGATCAACAAGTATTTAATCAGCTTTAGACCATGCAAAAAACGGAGATAGTTACCCTTGATTGCTTGCGTGAATAATATAAGAATAATTTCCTTACAATTCACACTTTGATTAAAAAATGTATTCATTTTGAATACTTTGAAGTTGTTCCGTTTTGAAAATAAAAGCTATGTTGAGTAAAATGGTTGTAAACATTTCCAACTGATTGATACAATTAGACAGAAACGCGTACGACTCGTAAAAAGGAAAATAAAGCCAAACTGTTGAATGCTACAAGGACTCCTTTTCAATACACGGATGTGTCGTGTTTCCGCCCACAATGAAAAGCAGTCTGACTGAAATGCAGCTCGCTCCATCATTGTCTGACCTTCTGATAATAGGGGAGGCTATGAGAACGTGCTGGATCGATAAAGTATTGCCAGCTCTACGTGAGGAAGTGTAGCTTTTGTTCATTTTTCCTCAATAGTAGTTTTTTTCAATTTTATTTTTCGTCTGATAGCACTCCGGGGAGATTATGGGTTTTCGTGATTTAAGCCAGGTCAATCCAAAAGCTTTCTTCTTGTCAATTATGAGAATTTTTTCCCACTTTTTGCATTGAAATTTTACTTAACTACTTTTTTTTTTTTCACCCAATCACATCACATCGCTTCACGAAGCAATAACTAGCGCACTGTCTCTCAGATGATTAATTATGTGCGGCAAGTATGATCCTCACTGAATGACTAATACATATGGCCTTTGCCAAACGTTGGTATGTATCTTGGGCGCCTACCTTTGCAAGCTAATCTCGCAACTGATTCTCTTGTGTAATATTCATTCACTTTCCACCAGATTATCAATGAATGGAACCTCATGCTAGACTAAACGAATCTTCGTAAATAATATTTTCACGTCTGCTGCTTAGCTAAATAATTACTGCATATTCTTTTTTACAAAATAAAATAGACCAGAATCAACAGATCGACTTATACTCAAGTCAGTCGAAAATGATTACACCCCCGACAGAAACATTATTAGCAAGCGTTAACGTTGGCCGTGTTAACTCAATCATCATCATGGTTTTTATATGAATGCTATCTAAGTAGTATACGGCGCGTGTTAGGTAGTATCCGTTTATAATACTTCTTTTCAATAATATCTTTTAGTATCTTAAAGATGAAAGGAAGTCATGTTAGGTGACAGCAAACCCAAGTGTCATAAACGAAGGAGTTCTTTGACGTCATGACAAAATAATGGACTCGGTATTCGAGTTTGTTGATCTTCTAAAGGAGTATGCTCAATTCTGGAATCGTATTATACTCACTGGCGACTTATATTCAAAAGTGTACGGTATGTATGGTATAATCTTTTGAAATTTATATCTATTCATACTTTTTGGAGCCGTTGTAAGATTTTTTAGAGGGTATACAGATATCTGGAGATAGAATGTATCCAATCTTAGCCATTGGAATAATCAAACCAATTTAGCCATTGAAAGTAGCCAATTCAAAACAGGCCGTCTTCCATGTACATTATTGCAAAGATTGCGCTTTCATAATTTTCTGACTTTCTTTTCATAGTTTCTTATTTTATGATTTTATATCCCTGTCTTTTTCTTCCTGGTTTCGGTAACATAATTTCTTTTCATTCATTCAAAATTTCCATCGGTCCATCCTATTTTCTCAAAAACTATCTGTAATCACCAATCAACATTCCCAGCACTGTGATTTCCAATCTGAATTCCTTGTATTAAATTTCCTTAACATTTTTTTCTATTCTATCATCTTCCATCTGTTCATTTTATTTTGTTTCATGTTGGCCTATCTTCCGTCGCCGAGTGCGTTCGATACAAGTCAATGCTTTGGTGAATGATGAACATTGGTACAAGGAAACTCAAACAAGGAAACTGTATTGGATGGCACGGAAAGCAAAAAGTACACATGAAATTGTGAACGGGAAAAGTACGGATGAAGAAAAGAGCAATGTTGAGTAGGATTGGGTGAAACCGGTTTCTCCTAACCTTGTTATCTTGTTTTTATTTTTTCCTGCATATTCGAAATTCTGTCTTATCCACCTATCCATCTAAGAGTCTGGCCCTGCAATCCGTTAATGCCAGGGCAGACAATCATGCGTTGGTGTCGGTCAAACTGACAACATGATGGGGAGAGTTGAAGCACACTCGGTTAAAATGGTCACTTGGTAATTATGGATTGACTTGAGCCACTTGGTCATCACTAGATGCGAGGCTGTGCTTGACCCGGCCGGACTAATCGTTCATTCAGTGAGACAGACATGTGATTTGCCTGTCTGCAACTCGCTTCTCTCGTTTTTTTGTTTTTCTCGTTTTATTCCCGTCAATTTCCTCTTTTCTTTTTTTTTTTTTTTTCTTGTTTTCCGGATGGTTTTTGCTTTTCTTTCCGCTTACCTAATTTTACATTGTGAGCGTGTCTCGTCTGCTTTTCTATGGCAGTCATCTTTTCTCCTAAATAAACAGAATGCTTTTATGCATATCCGTCTTCTTCGATTCATGTTCTGTACTTTTCAAGATCTTTTCGTGTTGATGCAAAAAGCTCGTTTATCAAATACTGATTTTCAATGCAGGTATGTTCTTACTTTCAAAAGGACCCACTGCTACACAAGCTTCCTGAGTTCATTTCCCGGTTTTAACACTTGTTCTCTGGTAATATATGTTTAATTCACAAAATACCGACACTTACAGGTAGAAATAGTTAATTGTGTGACTTTTTATCATAGTCAATATTTGAACAACCACAGTTTTAAGTTTATAATCGCGTAAAAGAAATTGGGGGATCAATATGGTCTGAAATAATTCTGTTCGTTCTCCCTGGAAAACACCCAGAATAGAGTGAAGAAACGACAAGAAAATCTATATATGGGTAAATTCTAAATGTTATTAATAAACCCGTCAGAATGAGATTAAAAGAAGTTTTTTTCAAAAATTAGATTTTTCTCCAGTAGGTCTCTAGGGGACTACTGATTCCAAATTTCGAATCCGTAGAAAAAATGGTATGGCAAGGAGTGCCAAGACTCACAAACAGATAAAGGAAGATAAAAATGCAGGAAAACATGCACATATAAGACGGATAAAACTCTTCGCCATCTTTGTAGAGTACGGTTCTTGAATAGCAATTATTTTTCAGTTTTTGTGAAAAAAAAGTTGAGAGGCAAAGGGAATAGGGTTCCGAGTTCTGAAATTCAAGTAAGACACTGGACGTATCAAGTAAAATAATGAGAACTTCAGACCTTCCTACAAAGGATTTGAGGTTCTGCTTGACATTCCTGGAAAGTAACCATACACGATAGACGCCCTCAGAAGATCTGAATACGTAACAACCAAAACATTTTTGATAGAAATGATACGTTTATGTTTGCCCGTAATTCAAATTAGGTCGCATGGCAAAAACAACAACAACAAAAAAACACCGTGGGTAATGGGAGCCGTGGATATCGTCATTTAGCAATAGAAATAGGGCTTTTGGGTGGCACCCTTCGATTGACCACGTCAGGACTAAAAAAGTAAATAATTGTATAAGAGGGTAATTAACAGCAGCTGAAAAAAAAAGGGGATCTGAGATGCCAAAGAGAGAGAGAGAGAGAGAGAGAGAGAGAGAGAGAGAGAGAGAGAGAGAGACAGCGAGAGGAGTGGTGTTATAATTGAGGAATTGTGATAATGAAATTGACAGTGGCAACATACGAGAGCCAATATACGAATTAAAAAGTAGATTAATTGAATATGAGCGAAGCAAACACATGTCATCAGCATCTGCTGGAGGCATGGGCAAACGGGGCTCTCACTGAGGGTGAGAAGGTTTGAAAAATTTGATTATAGTAGTTCATGAAGACCATTACTGCTGCACTACTGTTTCAACTGAGTCCAACCTAATCCAAGCGAAAAATCACTGATACTAAAGCGCTTTTAAATAGACTTGCAGATCATCAAAATTTCATCGCACAACTTTTGAATTGGGAAATTTTCTCAGAAGTTTTATACATATAGTTATTTGCAGAAAGATGTTTTATGTTTTTTTTTTCACAAAATGTGAGGGTTTATCAGCTACAGTACTGTAATCAGCTACAATAACGTTACCACATTGTTATATAACGTTAGGACGTGCTGTCAGTTTTGGTTCAGAAAAACACTTTTGGTCGTAAATTACCCACCAAGTTACATATCTCACAACCGAAATACAACGTTGAAAAAAACGTTAGCAACAGATGTGCCCATATAGAAAAGTGTGTAATCATTATTAGTTGGGAAAGTGCTTACCACTAAGATATATAACCCTCTACTCTCATCCCACATCCACCCCGAAAAAATGGCAGGGGTTGCCTATAGCACACACATAGATTCTTGCATTTGCTGTTTCGCTACAACGAAACCATCCCGAGTTTTGAAAAAAACACACACACACATACACACACACACAAAACGAGTTTAACTTACGGGGGAAAAAAGGTGATATGTTCATTTTTCTATCGGTTTTCTGCCTCGCATATCAAGAAACCCGCGGCTTGACAGCAGTTTGGTACCTTTTTTGACAAGTGAGTTCTCGTTTATGTATGCAGTTCTTTCTCGCGGGAACACGAAAGGTGCGTTTTGAAAAAAGTCACGCTTTCATGACGTGGATATTTTTGTCAACATGCGACTCATCTTCTTTCCGATCCTCCTCTTCTCTTGGCACCACTGCATGCGACCGAATCTATCAAGCGCCAACGATGAACATAACTTCAGTACTCGGCATTCCAAATTCACCAATTCTTAATCAACAGTTCCCAAACTTGATTATCTCTTAAGCTTCAATTTTGATAAAGATGTCTTTCACCAACATATTATCGACGAGAAACCATAACTATTGCTCCGATTAGCTGTTTATAGAACCAATGTTTTTTTTAATAGTTCTATTACACAAATGCATGAAAAGTTTATTTCGCTTGAAAGATTAATTGCATAAAGATGAAGCCAGTCATGACGCAAGAATAAAATAAAAAAATAATCATGGTGGTATATGCCGACTGAACTTGAATCCAGTATCCAGGTGGATTTGAGATTCAATAACTTGTGAATACCGACTTCATCACTTTCCTTGCATTTCCTATATTACAGTGATCATCTTTTGTAAACAAAATAAAATGTTTGAACAAAAAAATATACTTCACCGTATTTTTCAGTTTTCGATGGAAATTTAGTTTGAACCAATTTTGACATCTGTATGATAGTGCATCGAGAATATGGAGAACGGCGCCGTCAGTGAAGAGGATAGTGAGGTGCGTGCTGCTCTTCTACAGATTAAGAGTATTATATCCATCATTATAAGATGTTTTTTACGCAATGCTTGTCGTATAAATTGAAACCAAAAATTGCTACGAATGACTTTCACCGGCAATGTTAACAATGGGTGTAACAGCTTTTTCATGTCAAGTCCTCACCTTTTTCTTCATTCCATTATGTTCTCTTTTTTAGTTCAGTCTCCCATTCATTTTTATAACTCTTTCCTTTCCTGTTTTGGTATTTCTGCTTCTTTATTTATTACATTGAATACCGGCAGCTGTCAAAGATGGCGAAGTTTTTATATCTTTTTATTTGTGCACATGATTGTGAGTTGTTTTGTTTATGTGAATTCAAGTGCTCCAAGTCATACCATTTCTTCTACAGACTTGGAGATTGGCATCAGTACTCCACTACCCCCCACCCTCCAGGAAAGTTCATTTCAATTTCTGAAAAAAGGCTTTCATTGACCTTTTGGAGGTCTTATTTCAGCATACTTATCTGGATTATTTAGAATCTTGAAGTTTTTAGATGTTTTTCAGTGGAAAACGCCACTAATCTCACGCGTAGAATTTATTTTGACCCCATTCATTTTTCGATGGAATTTCTTTCATCATCATCATCATCATCATCATCATCATCATCATCAGTAGTCTATTTTCCGTTGTTGGACATAGATCTTCCCCAGCATTCATCACAATTCTCTATCATTGGCGTTGCAGAGCCAGTGTTTCATGAATTTGTTTAGTTCATCTCTCAATCTACTGTTCTGTCGGCCTCGGTTTCTCATGTGACCCATGGGGATCCATGTTGTTAGTTGTGATGTCCACTTGTTGTTTTTCATTCTTGCAACATGGCCTACCCATTGCCATTTGAGTTGTTTGATAGTTTCTATGATGTCTCAGATTCCTGTTTTTCTTCTCGATATACCGTGCTGTCTTGTGATCTATCCATGTGAAGTTGATCTTTTCTCATGTGCGCAAGTTGCACGCTTCCCAGTTTGCAGGTTTGTCTCTTGGTTAGGTTCCATGTTTCAGCTCCATAAGTGACTATTGGGAGGATGCATTGGTTGTATATTCTTCTTTTTAGGATTATCGAGACCGAGTTGTTTTTGGTGGTTGAGGTTGCTCTGCCAAAGGCTTACCATCCTAGGGTGATTCTTCACTTGATCTCTTCTTCCTCTTTCGTTGGTTCCATGGAGAATTTTGTCTTAGGTGGATGTAGTGGTATACCTTGCCGAGTTTTGCATCTTTTATCTTGACAGTTATGTTCTTATTCTCAATATGATTGTTGCACTTTCTTTTTTCTAATGTTCAAGTGTAGGCCGAATTTTTTGCTTCCTTCGTTTAGTTCATCTTGCATTAGTGGGAGGTCGTGTAGGTTCTCTACTTGACTTTGAAATGTGTGTTTATATTCAATACTCTTATTTCATGTTCTGTTCTTTCCATACTATTTTTAGAAGTATCTCTTGTTGTTTTCGTTTTTATTAATCTATTTTTTGTTCAATTCTCTTTTTCTGTCATCTTCCTTTCTTTTTTAATTAATTATTTCCTATAATTCTCAGCTCTGATATTTTTTTCTTTTTTTTTTGTTCTCTTTCTTCCTTTTTCCCCTCATTCCTTTCTTAATTGGAAGTTTTATGAATCTCGCCCGATGCCAATTTTGGCCAATTAAAAATAAATCTGTATCCAAAATCTGTGTTATTATTTATCTTGTCCAGACTTTGTTATCAAAATATTGACATTTACAATGATTAGATCACAATCGAATGAGTCACAACTTACAGATTGAAATTCAGACACCGAAGAGCTATAGGAAACGTTCAAAAGCAAGATTCAAGTATGTTTATGGTGGAGTAGAGTTTAGTTTGTTAACGCCAGAAACTCAATAGAGACATAATAGGCAACATCCTGCCAAGCTCGGCCCAAGTAGAGGATCACTCGCAATATAACCAGCGTTACAGGTTGACAGCAGTACCAATGGGCGTTTGTCACTAAGGCCCAAATGGTTGAAAGGCAAGAAGAACGAAATAATTCCAGGAATTATTCAAGAGGATGATCACAACGCAATTGATAAACGTTCGTCCGCGAGTGTCAGCTTTAAATACTAACCTTTGATAACGTTAAAAATCCAGATGTGTTGAATGTTTCTTTTTTTATAAGCATAATCATCATCGACAACAGCAGCAGTAACAGCAGCCATTCAAGTCCCATTATCTTCCCGAAGATTTACCAGATCTATAGCATCTTAGCATATAAGTATATATTTTGATCAGGGGAAGGTCGTGACATCAACTTATTTACAGATGTGTTCATCATATACATTTTGTAGAATTGTATGTCTCAAAAGAAAGCTAGAGGCTGAAGTTTATACAAAAAGCATGTTACTCGAATATGAAACGTCATTTTACAGCAACGATTCTGAGTATCAACCTCATGATTTCTGTTCAGATCTCAACTTTCCAGTTGTTCTCTGGGATTACTAAGCTGTTCCATCAGATAATCCTTGAGACTCTTTCAGGGAGATGTACTGGGTGCTACCCAAATTATCAATAAATTGTATTGGAAAACATACTTCACCATTAACTTTCCACTGTCTCCTATATGTATACATATACATACATACATACATATATATATATACATATATGTATATATATATATATATATATATATATATATATATATATATATATATCGTTTGCTACGATTCCCCACCGATCCGAGTCATCATAGAGACCCCGTACAATAAAATGTAACTAAGGTATGATCTTAAATTTTGGTCATTATCGTATGGAAATCGTCTGTACTTAGTAAAGTGGCACAATGTTGAGCTGAGGAAAATCAAACATACATTTTTCATTGGGAAAATTAAAACACTATTTTCCTAAATCTGTTGCCTTTAGAAAGAAACTAAGCTTAGTACCCCTGATATAATCTTCTTTAAATTCATACTAATATGTATGTATATTTTATTTGAAAATTATTCTGATAATGAAAGCAGTGCTCTTGAAATTCAACGTTTATGGATTAAGAAAGCTCAATGTACTGGAGAATATGAGCAGAACAATATCTGATAGGTGTTGAAAATTTAAGAGAAATACTCTACAATTGCTTCATGTTTGATCCATTTCCACATATGTAGACATGTATATGTATCAGATTGACAGGTGAAGCTAAAGAAATGTATTTGAAGCAAATTCAATATTTCTTGAAACAAAATAAGTCTTCGTAAGTGAGGGAGAAAATTTATTTCTCGTTTCTTTTTCAATATTGTCGTAGCTGAAGGAGGTTGATACTTTTGCAAACACGCAATGAAGAACATAAGGCTGTGGTTTCTGATATTCAATGATATTGAATTGAATCAAAATCTTGGAACGATTGATTAGGGACTCATTGAAAACTATTGACTCAAAACAATTCGATATGAAACATCCAAAGTCTCCAGTCACCGAATGATTTATACTAAATTGATATTGAATATTATCCACTCGTTAAGTACATACCTGAATTGATCAGAGAACAGGTGAGAAGATCGTCTAGCCTTAAACCATAAAATGGACCCCTTTACTAGACGTCAGAGTGTATGCTAGTCCCTACTAATTCATTTTTCATTTCTAACGAATTCCCCCATTCCCATCTAATCAAGTCCTATCATTTGAAATCAAACATTATCATTTCAGGATAGACTTTTGAACATTATCACTTCCACCATTCGTGAAAGTGGTAGGAAATGTGTTAATGGAAAGAAAAAATCAGAAGTCTCTTTTTTGCAGATATGATTAATTTGTCAATCAAAATTAGAATGGGCGCCTTTTGTTCTGTTAACCAGCACCGTATCTGCAATTAAAATCTTGATTGTAATTAAGAAAAGCTAATTATTAAGTTAATGCATAATAAATTGGGGCCTCCTAGTGCAGATGAAATCGAACTTGTCGAAGTGGAAAAAGGTCTGCCAGTACAGAATACTTTGCATAATGCGGGCCTGCCGAAGCCTTGTTTTTGAGTTTTAGATTCTGCCTTTTAATAGTGACATTTACAATGAAGAGCATTGAAACTAAGGCGAAACGAAAGCAAGCCTTACCAATGCTAATCTCGATTTTGAAGATGGTCATCGTGAAGGGAATGAAAAAAACATAAAACGAATGAATATTATATTAAAATGGAAGGGATCATGATGACAAAAATCATGAATATGAATAGAGAATATATATCTTCATCATGATGTAAGACGTGAGAAGAGAAAACACTCGATAGAAAACAGTCACACAACTAATGCCTTGCAGGATCATGCTGCGTTAGGGGTGATCAGTGAATAATTCTACATTTTTTGTTTGAGTTCATATCATATTATCCAGCCCTTTTCGGAATTTCATTGACATTCTTTGAAGATTCTTTGAGATAATATCTGAATAGTCATGAGCATGTACATGAACGTAATTGAAAAAAGAAAACAAGAAAAAAGAATATGCAAAAATACATTTCAATCTGAAAAAAAGTTCTGGATCTGCTCTAGAATTTCACCATCTCTTTCTTACTCAATTGCATACCGTTCCAGAAGATTTTAGATTAAGATAAAGGCACATCGTTGTAATAATTTATGATTCTACCGAAAATAAAGATTGATTCTGTCAAGGAAAAAAGCATCAAGGATTTCAAAAATTCTGTTAGTCACTTAAAGGCAGCCTCTGGTTGGTATTAAATTCAATCTGATGCAACTCATCATAAAAATCGATATTAGAATCCGAATCCATTTTTTGTACAAATAATTATATATAAGAGAAATACTATATAACCAGTATTCAGTATTCATGGTATCCCCTTCCCAAGTGATTGTACCATTTCAATGTAAACACGTCTTCATAGTCAATAACTGAATGACTATTGCGTCAAATCTTAAAGAATAATTATGGTCAGAATGAATTTTATTTTATGACATCACTGGCGTTTTCCACTGGAAAACTTATAAAATGAAGTAAAAAAAAAAAAAACATCGAGAAACGTTTACATGCAGAAAAAATCTAGACATTATAATTAAACCCCCGTCAAAACGAGTACCAACAGCTTTAAAAAGCTTTTTCCCCCAACATCAGAATACACATTTATAGAAGGGGTCAAGTAGAATACCGAAGATAAAGTGGTATTATCAGGAGTGCTTGAACAAAAATCAAAAAACAAATGCACAAACAAACAAACGAACACATGCTGACATAAAATATAAAAAGAATAGAACCCTTTGTTATCCGTGATGGCTACGGGTCGAGCGCAAACCCCATGCTTTTCTCCAAGTTAAGACATTGTAGTGGTGCTGTGCTCACCAAAATCTCTGTATGATATACCGTTTCTGTTGCTTTACGGCGACAGACATACAAACACATATTCATACAGATATTAGATTATTGTGGTTCAGAAAGTTTCACAACTGATCGGATATCTTGGGAATTTCTATCTGTATCGTTTGTAGAAGTTATCTGATGAGATTCACAAGCGTTAAAATCATGACAGGTACTTTTATACCATTTCTAGATCTAGCAGCAGCCAATCAAAGATTACTCTGGCCAAGGGCCCCAATACTGACCCATTCAGGGAACACTGAACCCACAATGGGGAGGCACTCTTGGTAGTCGTTGAACTCAGCATTGTCTGGCACCAATTTATAACTGTGGTGCAGCCAATGAAGATCGAACACTTCTGATTAAAATCTGTAATTTTTACCGCCATATTATTTTTCACAACAAGAAACCAGACTCTCATAGGAATCCCATCAAAGTAAACTAAAACTTATGAAGTTTGGCTGCTACAAGTTCTCTGGGCGAATCTTCGTTAGAAAACCGCGAATGCTTATAAATATTTCTTGTAAACGGCAACTTGTCTGTCTGCAGCGCATACACACATGCCTATATATACACATACACTTTGTATGTCCTACCACGGCCTAATGACGTATACACAAACATGCATACACGCCTACACACATACACACATACACAAAGAAGCAAGATCGCCAAAGTATCAATTCTTTTGATTCCTTGAAAATTGTTTTCAAAAGTATAGCTTAGAAATTCAGCTGACGTATATCTTCTGAATTGTCTACCGTAGTTTTGATGAAAGCAGCCTTTTGGTAGGAGGATTTTATGAAAAGCACAGCATTTGTATGATATTCGGATGCGTTGGAACTAATTTAGAGACATTAAGTGATAAATGATCAATAGACCTCAAGGCCTCAATTGTAAGGCGTAGAGAAAGGTCCTAAGTATTAATTTAACTCAGCTCTTAAACAAAATTACAATGATGCTGCCTCTAGCGGGGATTAAATACTGTAGACTAAAATAGTCTTTGGGCTTGGCGTAGTTATTATTTTCGAAAAGCTGGAGTCCAGAAGATGTAACGAATAAAAGTAAGTTTCTTTTCGTAGATATTGGCCTGTACTGATCCAGTCCGCAAAATTATATATTGGAAGGTTGCGGATATTCCTTTCAAATCGAAACCTATCTGTGATGCTTACACGTGCTTGACAAAACATATACACACATACTAGGATGCACGAGCCCATACAGCCACATATACAAAGATACGATAAAGCATTTAAACGGCCTCATAACTTCTCATACAAATGTACCAACGTGCAAATATACACATACATACTCACGCATTGGCCTGAGTATAAACTTATACGTGCATACAAACGGTCATACACAAATATAAACATCTATATATATACATACTTTTGTCGGACTTGCTCCATAAAATCAAACCTTACTTGGACTCGTGAGAATCTAAAATATTGTCCGTGCACTAAGATATTCTTTTAACATGAAAATAAATTTGATTAGTATTAATGGTTCTCAGAATCCCTGCCTTTATAAGTCAGTATTCTATTTCGCTTAGTCTATTGCTATTTCAGAATGTCACTAACTCTTTCAAGATTGCAATGATCTTTTTTTCTAAATAGTGTACATATATTATTTAGAAAAATAAACCATCATAGCCACCAATATCCTTTTCTTTCTAAGTGTAATTAATATACTTATTTTATCAGCTTTTTTATCTGTTATGTATTCCAGAACCCACAACCATATATTTTGGAACACAGACTGGAAGATTTGAGATCTGTATTCAACTAAATCTTACCTAAAGATCATGTAGGGGCCTTAGATTTTTTACATTTTTTTCAACACTACTTTAGATATCTTCCTGTTGAAAACGCCAGGGATATCATTGATAAAATCTATCCTGACTATATTCATAGATTTTTTTTACATGACTTCAAATTTTGAGTCTACGGTTATCAATTATTGGCTGTGATGGTGAGTTGTTCCTTTTTCCTTATTAGCGTATTTGCATCTACTGTGATTTTCAACCAAGAAAACTTGGAGCTTTGGCCCTTAATTTGAGGCGTCAATTTCCCTGCACCAGACAAATGACTTTTAACTACCGTCGTATATTCAAACAATTCGAATTTGCCAATATGCAGTCTCAATCTTTCCCATAAAAAAATAGCTCTTGGCCCCATCAAAAGGGAGAATCGTTGTCATTGACAATATCAGGTCTATAATATCGTTTCGGCTATCGATAGTCTGTTTAATTGCAGAAGTTAAAAATAGTTAAAATAGCTAAATAATGAATTTAAAACAACTAAATGGGTCTATCAGGGAATCAGAATACGTTAGTGAGTATCAAGAAAGAGACCTGAATGACTTGAATTGTGCTGTGGTGATGCTGATGGGTTTCAAAATCAAAGTTTGAAAATTTGATGTTCGTTATATACAGATAAGTTTGCATAGTCTGCGTAATGGTTTAGCCTGTTGTGCATCCCTTATAAGGTTCAGTTGTGCTCGAAGACAATGTAAAAAGCCAGGATTTATGTTGAATTTCTGGGCAAGCAAACAGACAGACCCTTCCCATTTTAAAGTTTAGTACTGACCAGTATTCCTACTCATTTCCCTTGAGCTGGTCAAGTATGGATATATAGATTGACCTAATGATAATTTTGCTCAAATCATCTGCAGGACAGTCGATTATAACGTGGGAAACAGTTTAGAGCAATGACGTGCGTAGGGAATATTGTCTGAGAAAATAGGCAGAACAGTTCTGCTGGAAGGGCTTCCAATATTCACAGACAATTTTAGAACAAAACGAACATCTTTTTCAAGGGAGATGGATCTCTGAGATGCACAGGAAAGAGAAAAAAATTAGAATTGCAGTCATAAAAGAATTATTTGACATCCCCCAGGGCTGAATGAATCCTCTAGAACTCATCTGAGACATTTAAGGAAGGTGAGACAAGAGAAAGATGTAAAATATAAGTATTGTATATGGTGGAAAATAGGTATAAAATTTTAGCCTTCTATAAAAGACAGGTTCTTGATTCGGCACTATACATGACAGTCATGCGTTTTTTCTATGAGGCAACCGATGGGCCCAATTTAATACGTACAATTTTACCGTGATCATTTGTGCATTGCACGACCCACCTACTGTATTCCCAATCAGATTTGAGTACAACATTAGAGTAATGATGACCTTTGCATGAAAAACAACAGTTAACAAATCATAAGCCTGAAATAGTAAAATAATCAAGATATACAAACCTTCTGTATAGACAGTGCCTTTTCCAGTATTCATAGACAGTTATTGTTACTCTAATTTCCATGTTGGCTGTAGATGTATGACTGAAAAATGATACTGAAATAACAGGCCCCAAAATGAAATAAACAATGAAAAGGACCCGACGTAAATCATATAAAACAGGTCTGGAGAGTTTAGGATAGTGAAAAATGAAGAATATCAATTAAATATTCTACAAAAGATTCGTTTTATGTTTTTCCGTGCAGTCTGATCGGATATTTCATAAACAAAGCAGATCAGATATACTTGATGTTTGAAAGAATAACACTTTCAAAATATGTTCATGAGAAGTGCACCAAAATTTAATTTACATAATAAAATAGTTTTGAACAGTTCCGAGCATTGAATAAATTTCCAACTGGAAAATATAGATATCTATTTACTTTTCTCTTGATTTTTCATATTTATTCTATTCTATTATATTTTATCATTTAAAGCCACGAATGGAGCAATGGGAAATAATGGTAACAATTTGCTCACTTGAATTTATAATGTGCTACAGACCGACAAAAAGTGTTACTAGAAGAAAACAAGAACAGGGAGAGACAATTCAAAACCAGTAATGTTGTTTGCCCAGTTTTCGGTAACAAGTGACAACATTCGTTTTTGTACTAAAATCATTCGTTTCTAATTGATCAAAAATATATAAATATGATGTTGAGTTTTTGAGATTTATAAAAAAAAGTCACCTTAAAACGGACATTGGTTTGTTTTCTTGAGCCTTACTACATTTTCAGTTGTATCTGAGAGGAGTGCATCTATCCGTCCAGTTCTAAGTCATAATTTCAAGCTCACAATATATGATGTGAAAGAAAAGTTATAACTCCTTAAATTACGAATGTTTTATGGTTTCTCAAAAAAAACAAAACCTATTGAGAGGAAAACAATATTACTCTTCATTCTCCCATTCAGTTTATTATTCATTTCTCATGAATGCTATGGATCTATTTGGTTTTGTCTGAACCGGAAGGTTTCTGGCATCCATTGGACTGCCAACTTCCGTTGCTGATGGGAAGAAAGAAGGAAAAAAAGGTGAAGCAAAAACCGTATTTTATTTAGAGAGAGATTGAAAGTCAAATATATTGCTAATGTTCAACAAATAAAGAACCCTACTATAACTTGTACTTCTGCGTATTAAAATTTATTAAGGAAGTAATTAGGTACACATCACGACTCTAAGGCAAGGAATTGAAGCGAATAAATTCAAATATCTTTATCGTTGTTTAAATAAAATAAGTCTTCGTCTGTAGATGAGAGAGAAAATCAATATTTTACCACCAATTTCGATTGACCTTATCAGATTGAATATAAATGCCGAATGCAAATTAGAACCGCAAAAAATTTTATGTTGAGACAAGCGAATTTCGGTAATCGAATTTCTATCTATGAACCATGGAAAATAATTAAAGAGGGATTAAGTGAATATAGCGGAAGAGCCAAAAGCTTTGATAAAAAATCTATTACGAATAAAAACAATTTTTTTAAAGGATACCATAAGTCGTAATCGCAATAAATCATCTCTGAATTCTGATGAACCTATTTTCTTTCTTTATTTCTGCGATTTCAAATTTTCATATTAATCGAGATATTTGAATAGAGGAATTTCGTGTCAGGTGACAAAAATGTTTCTGACACTAATTGATGGTGTAGTGATACGTCACGTATCAACACTTATGTCATCAAATAAACCGCTGTAACCAAGTAACCGCTAACAACATGACTGTGTGTAATTTTTGAGCTTAATATCTCTGATATCATCTAATAACGGATAAAAAAAAATATCTGTCACTATGTGTGCACTGTACTTACTCGACAAAAGGCCATCCGATGTTCACCAAATATACAAATCAGCTTACAATGTGGCACCCTAAGAGTGGGTGTAGGTTGGGACTGTAATGCAGAGCGACAATTTTTTTTTACGTGCTAAACTGAACCCCGAAAATTAAAAATGAATGACAAGTTGCTCTAAAAATAAGCCTCTTTATGGTCATTTTATCAAGTTGAAAAAAGAATGCCAAGAAAATAGCTAAATATTGGCAAAATTGCTGATTAATAAAGCTAAAATTGGCTGTAAATGCTGACTTTTTGCTCTGCCAAAACATCATTGTTTCACCTCTCAGATTTTGTCATCCTGGAGAAGCTGTCCCTCTGTCAGTACCCCAGTGATTACAGTGTTGGGTTTGAATTTTCTTCTTATCAGCAGCCCGTGACAAACCGTATAGAAGTATAAAATATCTAAATTCATGATACATTTGAATATAAATGCACTCTTTTGAATTGGCGACATTGAAGAGAAATAACCGGTGTAAATAGAATCCGTTATTTTTTACAAAAATTTTTGTGGAAAATCAGTTAACATGACTGTTAAAACAGGTTGCTCCATATATGATAAAGGCTTACCGCTCTAAACATGCACTTTTGGATTGTCATCTAGTGTTGCTCTATCTAGTGTTGCTCTTGTAAACCACACATGTACAGATATAAGCTGGCGGAGTGATATTTTTTTTCAAATCACCACCACCAAAATCATTGACGAAAAGCCATTGGCCAGTAATGTGGCGATCGAATAAAGAGAAAAATTAAAACAAGAGTCCAATTTTGGTATGATCGATATCAACAGACATACACGCATATGTCTCTATGTATATTTATATCCTAATATATTTTCCATTTGTAAGAATTCAAGAAGAAAGAAATATAACTCTTATTTCAACCGAAATCAGTAATGCAATATTTAGATGTTTACAAGAACAAAGCATTTTGCATTTGCTGATGAGCACGTTATGCACAATATGATAACATTCACTGGGTATTTATCCTTGTCATTCTAACATATACGTGCGTGTGTTTGAGTATGTGAACACAAGTGTAGAGTGAGATGGGTACAGATTCGGATAGACAAACAATATATTTATATATATATATATATATATATATATATATATATATATATATATATAGAGAGAGAGAGAGAGATAGATAGATAGATAGATAGATAGGTAGATAGATAGATGTGAATAGACCTGCATGTTGGATATAGATAGACAGGCAATAATAGTTTCCGAGATAAATATCAGCAGAGACAGATACATTTATCTATATGCTACTGGATATTGATATCTGAAGTTGGAGTCATCATGTCCAAATGTCGAGTAAATCACTTTCCCCCTGTTCCAGGTCAGGAAAGTGGCCAAGTTTGATGACTCTCAGTTTGGACAAGCTGTCATTCAGCTTGTTTTACATCAAAACATCAAATCCTCGCGGACTTTACGACTCGTAACTGTCGGGCATCGGACTGAGACGGATTCTGTTCGGAAGCTGATTGGCTGAAATGTAGAACTGAATGATGATTTGTTATGATTCCCTCGAAATGTTTCAGGAAATCAAGAATTAGAAGGAAATTGAATAAAATGCAAAAACTTCAGAAGAATTCGTTCATCATTCCTTTTTTATTTTACGCTAATTCTATTGAAAATACAATGTAGCATGTATGTATCTGTCTATATATCTGTGTGCCTTTATCAATCTATACGGATAAGGCAAAAAATATGATCACCTGCCTCATACAATATTGTTCCTCAATGTGCCTGCAAAACAGTTGTCATTCAATCAGGCATGGACTCTACTTTACCTTCGGGCATTAGATGCCATTATGTTTACACAGACCATTCCATTGCTGCCTGGTACGTTGTGGAAGTTCTGTTCAGTGAATGGGTTGGTCCAGCATTTCCGATGAATATTCAATGGGATCAAGGTTGGTGACCGGGGTAAAACTGCTAAGTATTCCTTATTCCTACTTGAACCATTGCTCTAGAACTCATTCAGTGCATTGTCGAGCATTTTATAGGAGAATATTGTTACGGAGAGGTGTAATTGGTTTTTCAATAATGTTGAGGTCGTTGATAGGCAACTAAGTTCCTTCCATATGAAGGATCGGCCCCGAGTCTTCCGAAGTAGAAATTTGCCAAATACATTACACTGCTTCTTTGGCTTTTTATTTTCACAAAGTGTATCCTGGTATCATCGATTTTGTAGAATAAAGAGGCATAGGTACGTCTACAGAATGAAGCAAGATCCATCGGAGCAGATGACCTTCTCACATTGATTCAATATTCAGTTCAAACGTTTCCGTGTTCACTGAAGACGGTCTTATTAACATAAGTAATCCGTCCGGTCCGTAAAGCATTTGTTCTTCCATCATAATGTACATATTAAAGTACAATAGCCTTACTATTTGCACGAATTCGGCGGAATCACCCCCCTTTTACTTCTGGCATAAATAAGTTTGTTATTCCATTCCTAGTCGGTGATTCTCAATTCTCGGACCACTGCCAATAATTACCCACCAAAACTGGATGTGAGCATTCCACCAGCTGTGTCGTTTTACAAATTGTCCGGCGTAGTCTTGTGGTGATAATGATTTGGCTTTTATCAAAATCTCCCAAATCTTTCTGCTTGGCCGTTACTGGATTATGTATTAATATAACTCTGTCTCTCTCATAAGCAGTTGTTACCAGCCTGTAGCTGTCATCCCTATGGTATGCAACCGGTCATAATACTTTCACTACTTGGTGTATGTGTGTATGATCAGTGAATTTTCTGGCCCAAAGAAACTTGACATTCTACTGTATTTGATACTCTGATACCACTTAAAAAAGTTTAACAGATACAGGAATAAACAGAGTGTAAAACAAGATGAGAAAAAAGTTTATATATATATATATAAACTTTTTTCTCATCTTCTTTTATATATATATATGAGTGCTTTTATCTGTTAAATGTCCGTACATGCTTTAACCTGCCACACACACACACACTCACAAACACACACACACACACACACACACACACACACACACACACACACACATATATATATATATATAGAGAGAGATATAGATATGCATATTATTGTGTCATCCACAGACAGCTGTTTCGTTGTGTTACAACCCTCCAGTGTGACTATAGACTATCCAATTTACCATCCAGTGCCACGATGTAGGATTGAAACCTTTGCTTCAAACCCGGAAGCCGGTATCCTACGGTCCATAACGTTGAATTTCCACCGATATACATTTGTCTTATATTCCCCATCCATTACAGGGCTCTATTCCCATGGAAAGGCATTGCATAAGCTTACAATGAACGAGTTACCTCACTTAAAGAGTGCTCAACCCTGATAAGGGAGTGTTATATATATATATATATATATATATATATATATATATATATATATATAGAGGTTTATCATAGATGATATGTGCGCAAATACGTGGATGAGATTCCACTCAATAATGTTCGGTCAGTTCTATAATCGATCAGAAGTGCACAAAAATAGAAAAGAAGCTCATAATCTTATATAAAGCATTTTTCTCCATCAAACATCACAATTTATGTGAATCCAATATAATTAGTTTAAGTTGGCGAATATACAGTCATTTTTAAACGTACCAAAAGTGATGAAACAAATTACTGGCACCAAAAGTTCATATTTTTTCAGAAGAATTTCTAATATTTCGATTCCATTCGTTGCGTATCAATCAGCCCTGACACAGCGGTGGAAAGCTCCCGTTCTGATTTGTCATGAATATTTGATTACACGTCTTGTTTGCTGTACAAACGTCCTGATTTGGCAATGTATACTCCTTTTTCCCCTTAATTGTATTGATCAGCTTTCTAATAAAATTACCCAATCACTGCTAAATTAACAGTCCTCTCGGTTGCAATTAACATTTGCTGCCAGACTTGTCGAGTCCGTAAATTATTACAGTTGAACTTCCTCAAAGGAAAAAGCCTTTGGGGATGATCTGTTATGAATAGAAATAGATTCTAGTTGGGTAACTCAATCAGATTCGCTGTCACTTTCTTTACCTAAATGTATGGACACATCATCGAACCTTTTTGCATGGAAGGGAATGTTAGATGTGTTCTATGGTTTCTGCTACTCGATATTATTGCTGAATGAAAGTTGAAGTTGACTTTGTTTTCCCTGTAACAAGAACAACAAGAACAATCCTCACCAAATTTAAGAATGTGAAATCTCCACTGTTTAACAATCATGTCATCTTAAACCAACCCTTTCTCCCCCCCTCTCTCTCTTTCTCTCTCTCTCGCTCTCTCTTGTCATCACTTGCTGAACTTTCCCTCACACAAAAAGATGCCCCTAGCAGATTGGATACAATTTTTGATTCACGAGGCAAAGCTCCTGATGTTGGACCCTTGTTCGCCATCAAACTTATAACTTCTAAAAGTACACACATACAGCACTCACTACTGGAGATGGGAATACCTCGCAAAACATGTCAAGACCATCAATAAAAACATTAACATATAAATAAACCTTTCTTCCATACACTTTACTCCCGAGTCCGTCACACTCTCAAGAGTTCAAATTATATATATATACATTTCCCGACTCTAATTTGGAACCACGATCAGCTGTCTTACAAACTAAGCTGAACTGACGAGTTTTATAGAACTGCAAATCTATTTGTAATATATACAATATGGAAGCTGTGGTAACAGCATCCAAGTTGGAATAGAAATAGGAGTAAAGTCTGACCCTGCAACATACAAGCATGTTCATCTTCAATTGATGTGCTTCCGACATGGAAAAGTAATATCAAAAATCTTAATTTAGTCGAGCAAATACCCCTGCCATCATTGAAATCCAATGGGATCTACTTAGAAAAAGAAAGATCTTTGTTGAATTCATTTTCAAGAAAATAACATCGTATTCCCAAGACAATCAAAACGACATTTCAATTTAGAATCAATCGATAAAAAACATATTTTCTGGAAAAATCCATTTGCTTTGAAGCGCCAGGGTTTTAAAAATAATCTTTGGAATTCTAATCAAGAATAGCTGAAATAAACTTTATGAACGTGCCTTTTTGTGACAATCCAAGTTTATTCAACATATTGATGTAGCCGTAGCAAATAGGTATGTTTGAGTCCGCCCCTCGATGTATACTACAGTGAAAAGTTCAGACCAAAACGTGTCCTTCCACTTGTCTTGATCAGGAACTCTCTATTATTTTAAATGTTTACTTGATGTTATGAAATTATACTGATCGCTAACCGACTAAAGTCATCACATGCCTCATTCATCAATAGCGTTTTACTTCTTTGAAGTTAAATGTGACTTTTATTTAAGATCGAAAGCTATAAAGTTTGGAAAACACTCGGAATGAATACTGACTTCAAATTCCGTCAAGTTGAAAGTTTAGTAACCCGATGGATATATATCATACGACTGCGTTACCACACAATCGTTAACACGTCAACAGTAAATGATGTAGCTCCCTACGGAGTCCAGGAATGAGGAGAGAAAACTAGAATATAATCAAGTCAGAAGATGGCATCTCACTAAAATCAGATGACTGTGTCAGCTGTAAAAGAATGGAAAGATACAACTGGCTGGAAGTGATAACTTCTACGGTGACTAGAACTTAATATTCAAATATACCAGAAAATATTCCAATGTCATGAGGGACAAAAAAAATCTCGTAAATTTCGCAACCGTAAACGGATTTAAAACCATGAACTCTTTCAAAAGGGAACCCTATGAAAATGGACTCAGAAGATATCCAGGTTTTAGATCAAGTCAACGTACAAAGCCAACACCAGATGGGGGATTGTAAAATCCATATTACCACCAACAAAAAATGCAGGAAATGTTTTACACCGAAGTGCAACCACTAAAAACCTATATAATCGAAGTTAACACTATATTTAAACCAGAGATTACAGGAGTCATCAGTAATGTCTCAGATGAAACCAAGAATCCCATGGGAGAATGCTAAGACGTCTAGCATCTGACAACAACTGAGGAGAAAATTGTTGCAACTGAAATAAAAACATCAAAAAGAAACGAAAGGGAGACAAAAGAAGATTCACGACAGCAATCATCAAAACAATTCTCGAAAAATATTGGAGTTTCAAAGCTATTACCAAAGTTCTCAATACAAGCTGGGAACAGATAACTAGTGCATTTGAAGAAAATGGAGACCCGACCCAACAACAGAGAAGGACCTGATCGTTGAACGCACTCAAGAATTTAATCAGAAAATGTTCTCCTCGAAACATGGAACACAACACAACGAACACGATGTGCCAGACGTGAACAATCGGATTTCCTAGAAGTTTCACTGTGGGGGTCAGCCATCGAACAAACAAAAGAAAGAAAGACACCTGCACTAGATAACATCACCATTGTCGTACTCAAAACGCTGGTAATTTCACCTCAAAGAAGCTAACCATTCTATTCAACTTACACGTCGAACAAAGTAAAGTCCCAGAGAATTAGAACACTACTATCACAATGCTGCTCTATAAAAAATGGAAAGTCGAAAGACCTCAACAACTACAGGCCAATAGGTTTACTCAACTTTGTCTATACACTTTTTAACGAAGTTATCACCGACCATATCACCAAAACACTGAATGAAAACCTACCATGGTAATAATCTCGCTATAAAAGAATGTACTCCACCATCGACCATCTCAATTTCATGAATAAACTGAAAGAAAAAGCTTGGTAATATAGAATATCACTTGCTGTAGCATTTATCGACTTCAGGAAGGCTTTCAACTCAGCGGCTTTATAAAAACTCTGAGACATTTCTAGTCGGAAAAAATAGGCAATACTAGCTCACCAAAATTCTTGACGGACTGTTTTGGGATGTTATCCCGCAGCTTGCACTAGGAAATCAAAGAAATCAGAATAGATAGTGGATACTTAAGCAGACAGCATCGTCTTCACTGTGGAAATACTTCATGACCTCAAACAAGTACTACATAAATTAAATAAATAAAGCAAGAATATCGGCCTCCACATGAACCTCAACAAAACAAACAACATACACAATAAACCTCTTGAAGACAAACACACAACGATCAATATATATATAAAAAAAGGCTGAGCTGGAAAAAGTAATCCACTATATCTACTTAAGGCAACAAATCTCTATAAAATCTTCAAAAGAAAAAGAAATCAAGCAGAGAATCACTCCTCGATAGCAAGCCTTGGGTAATATGAACTCAACTTTAAAGAATAAAAAATCCCATTAGCTGAGGAAAGGGAGGAATACAACATACATACTCCCTATGGTCATGTATATAGCTGAAACATGGAACCTAACCAAGAGGCTGATCCACAAAGAACAATACCATGCGCTCATGAGAGAATCATGCTGAACATTGAATGTCATGATCACAGGACAGCACATTATATTAGGGGAAAACCTAAATGACAATGGGCATGTCATGTTGCACGAATGGCAGACAACCGCTCGACATCAGGACTCACATCAATGATCCCATGAGATCACATAATGTAAGTTTTCGGGATAAACTTGACATGTTCAGAAATATTGGTTCCAAATCAAATCTTGCATCAATGAACTATCGAATTTCTGGGCTCATGGAAATTGACTGAAGACTTGTGGGTACAAGATGGGGCAGAACTTCTGTTTAACGTTCCAATACTTTGGAAAAATTGTCAAAATCTTGGGGTATCCTGATGTAATTTCGGGATCCTCTGTGCACGATCTGAATTGTACAGTTAGTTGTACTTGCATACACCACAAATAGCGATGAATACAACAACTTCTACACGGATGTAATGCTTACTGTGTACCTGACATCGATTTGCCACTTGGATATTTTCTATATATACATCATTGCCCAACCCCAAAGATATATATATATGTATACATATCCCAAATTTTGGAATAACAGCAGGCATCCATGATCACTGGATGCAGATGTCAAGATGAACAGTTTCCCGTTTTTATCACAGAAAACACATATCAGAAGGTGGAAAAGACTACAACCAAACCAATCTAAATATTTCCTTTACAAAATTCATCTTTAGGATTCTTCATACGTGTAAAAAAAAATTGAATTCAAATATCACACATGGGATCAATTAGATAATTGATTTTAAAAAATTTAAATACCGTCTTATTATATATATATATATATATATATATATATATATATATATATATATATATATTCAATCTTTGAGATTCACATAAAATAAGATCAGATATACAAACTGATATATTTTTTTTCATTCAGATACCGAGTTACCGTAAAATGTCTTTGACTAATTTGGAAAATACTTATCAAATATTTGATACAAATATATACACTCTAACCCATCTGCACGCCCCCCAACAAACATATACTCACATACACACATACACACACACACATATATATATACATATATACATATATATATACACACACATAAATATATATATATATATATACATATATATATATATATATATATGTATATGTATATGTATATATACACAAATATACATATGTTTATATACTCATACACGAATGCATATATAAGTAAGTATAGAGAGTGAATATTTGCATGTATATGAAAAATTAATGTAATGATGATGATATAAGTAATTATAATTATTTAGCATCATTAATAAATGGCAGCCTGATAATAATTAATGCAAAATTAAACTTGAAATGTTTTCATAAATTTCTACCATCAATGATTTAACGCAGATTTTGATTCTGTTTACTTGGCCAATATATTCACAGTGTAATAACGAGAAATTATTTGAAAGGAACGTTTAGATATATCATAACACAATCGATAACATATATATATATATATATATATATAAATATGTATGTATATATATATGTATGTATATATATATATATATACATATATATATATGTATATATATATGTGTATGTGTGTGTTTGTGTGCACACGTGCATGTGCCTGTATGCGCTTGTATTAGCATTTATCACTTTATAGCTAAGTAGTTTTCATTGACATCATATTGTCTCATTCTACCTATCATATTGTATTGATATTGACATACTACCCTTGTTTATTATTATGTATGTATCTAATTGTCATTTTTGATAATTCATTTTTGGCTCTTTTATATTTCATTGATTTTTACTAAATACTTGTCACTCGTGAAATATCATAGAAATGAATTATTTACTTTATATTACTTATTCATATTCTATTTGTTATATGTTTTATGTTATTTACGTAATCTATCTTTCTGTTAATTCATTACCTTCATGTATTACTTGAGTCGAAATGAAAAAGACTTGACTGGTGAATTTCATATCAACAAGGCCACTGACAATTCTCTTTCGTGTAGTAATTGTATGAATTGAAATAAATATTGATTTCATTAAGAGTTTTTTTTATTAGTTTCAACTATTTGCTCATATATGATTTAATGAGACTTTGATGTGTTTGGATAAGTTTGAAAAAAAAAGATCACATATTATCCATTGGTAATTTGATACCTAATAATTACTAAAAGATGATCAAAGTGAACGTCTTTGATGATTTTATCTTTAATTAAGTCAACAATCATTAAGTATGTCTGAGCAAGAGATACACACCACGTTTCTATTAGAAATCTCGAAATAAAACTGATTTTTCCTCGGTAAAATAACCTGTGAACATAAATAGTGAATCTGTTTGAATTTTGCAACAATTTTGACTGCTCTTGAATTTTGAATGCTATGATTAGAGGGTTGCTCTGATAGGTTCAATTAAAATGTTATGGTCTCAAAAGTAAAACCGTGATTGATTTAATATAAAATATTGTCAAACAATTTTTATCACTCAAGAAGGAGAACAACAAAACATGCGTTGAGTTTGAATACACACACACACACACACACACACACATACACACACACACACACACACACACACACACATATATATATATATATATATATATATATATATATATATATATATATATATATATATAGTAAAACGATGTAAGTCGGTTCCCACTTCTGACATTTTTTCCTGCAGCAATTGAATACAAATTTGATGTTCAGTGATTTCTTCGTTTGAATATGTAAAGTTAGCGTTTGGGTATCTATGGTAGTAAAATATGTCTTTTGTCAATCATATATTAAAATGGGGACCACTCTTCCCACAATTTGGAGCTAATGGGTTAACATAGCGTAAAAAACCTATATTATGATCATATACGCCAGATAAAATAAGTCAATATGATTTAATACATATTTTCATTTAAGTCCAGCATCACATGACCTAGCGTAAAATCATATCAGTAAAAAATGTGTATAGGAAATAAAAAGTTTGTCGAAGTAGGTTGAGGCAATTTTGTAATAATATTGTCTGGCTGTGATATAATACTAAGCTTTCGAGGGTTTTAAAAATGTAATATTTTCTGAATCATCTGTACTCTGGCAAAGAATGTATCATCTTTGTCTCAGTATCATCACATGGTTGCCTAACTTCCCTACATAATGAAATCTGTGTCCCTTGCTTGAAAAATTGACGGGGACATAGTCGCCCAGTTTGAGTTTTCTGGTGATGGTATGTCCTCTCAAAGCTCATTAACATCATTCTTTCTGTAAATTGGACAATAGTTTGACATTTAATTGTCTTTCAGGGCCTCAAAATAAGGGAAAAGCTAGGTTGAGATCCAATTATTTTGGGTTTAAGCTAAAAGAAAAATAGAGAATCTGTGCAATTAGTGTACATCGATTATTAAAGTTTGCAAATATATATATATATATATATATATATATATATATATATATATATATATATATATATATATATGATACCCTAGAAATAATCAATGGATGGCCATTGGAGAAACATTCAAAAGTAACCCCGAATTACAGCATAGCGAATAAAATTCAATTACGCGGGGCCCATTTTCCTCACAGCATTTATTAACAAAGTTACTTAAAAATCGTAAAATTTGTGATAATTGACCTCTTATATATAGTTCATGCACGAAATATCAGACATTTCAATACATTTTCTAGTGTTTACGAAGAAATAATATTTCCCCTTCGGAAATAATCAGAATTCATGACTAAAAAAAATATTTTCATCAATTTAACAGAGTCTACGAGAAATGTTGTAGTTTGCGCAAAACAAGTAATCAGTTAGTACAGATACCTCAAGAAAAAATAATTGGGATAATTGGATTTTTATTACGTGGGTCCACTGGACCTTTTTTTTCCTACTAAATATATATATATATATATATATATATATATATATATATATATATATATATGTGTGTGTGTGTGTGTGTGTGTGTGTGTGTGTGTGTGTGTGTGTGTGTGTGTTTATGTGTCTAAATTCTTATTTCTGTTTTTTCGCAGTCTATATCTCCTCTATTTTTCCAACGTGACAAGTATGTTATTAAGAAATGGATATAGGATCCGACAAAAGGATTATTGATAGCGTTCTTCACATGCACGCACACATACGCACACACACACACACAGACATAGACATACACACACATGTATACATATATATATACTTTACAATATAGCTGTATCAATCGGCTTAGATAACCTAAATACAATAAACAATTGAAGAAATTGGAGCTACTACGGGTATCAAACCTGCGACTGATAGGATAGCCACTTCGATGTAGCATGCTTTTACCATTGAACAAGATAACCAGCTGTAATGCAGAGGCCAAAGTAAATGTCCAACTTCACATTATCGTTTGTGTTCCGTCTCTATATTCTCTGTCTATATTTGCTCTAATCATTTCTTGTAAGGGGATAATTATGTTCTTAAAAATGATATAATCCGACAAAATGTTTATAAATTGCGTTATATCGTATGGAAACTCTCATTGTCTAGGAAGCTTTACAGCTTGAAACTTAATATATTTGTATGTATAATATAATGTAATATATATGTAAAAAAGAGGCTTATTAGAAAAACTTTTTGCCATTTTAATTACTCATTTGCCAATATATGTTGATATCATTTATGTAAATTCCTGCAGTGTTTTGCACAGACTTTGATTGATAATTGTTTTGTTGGGATCATCAGTTGTTTACAGTAAGTAACTGTTTTATATACATGCACACACATACACACATGCACACACACATACACATATACACACACACACACATATATATATATATATATATATATATATATATATATATATATATATATATACTAAAGGATCGACATATTTGGTCCGACGGAGTGAATTATTAATTGCATTAGATCATATAAAACCTTAGTTGAAATGAGCTCATACATCACTCTATTTAAACAATGTAGATAGAATGAATAGAGAAAGTACAGTTCCTGCAGGAATCGAACTTGCTACTGATAGAGTAGCTGCTTCAAGGTTCTGATTTTCTGACAATCGAGCAAATTAGCCTCGGGCAATTCAAAGACCCATATAACCGCCTTCATCCCCAATTTTAATCTTTTTTTATACTAGGTCTATTCGTCTCTCTCAACGCAAAAGTTACGTATTAAGGAATTGACATATTCGGTCCGACCGAACAAATTATAAATTATGCGTTATAACACATGGAAACTTATTTGAAATGATATCTCTCCCTCTTTCACTTTCACACCGTCTGTCCCTGTCTCTGTCTCTTTTCTCTCTCTGTGTCTCTCTCTCTCTTTCTCTCTCCCTGTCTCTCTCTCTGTCTCTGTCTCTGTCTCTGTATATATGTAAATATATATACATATATATATATATATATATATATATATATATATATATATATATATATATATATATATATATATATATATATATATATATATATATATATATATATATATATATATATATATACTCACATGGGGATGGTTACCTTCCACGTAGTTACTAGCTGAATTCTATATGAGTCTGATACCAGATCTACGTGGATAATATTTGCAACTGAATTAGGTGCATTACCAGGAAGCAGATTACGATGGAAAAAAGATTCAGCTTTTGGCAATAGATCGAGAGCTCAACGATGTGTCAAACTATACATTCATCTTTCGGAAGATCTAGTCGAAGGAAATGCAAATTAGTTTCTGTTCATACTGATTTTCCTTTTATATTCATCATGAGACAAATAGAAGTTTTCTTCTCCCCATTTTATTCTCGAATGATCAATATTAACTACGTTTCTTCATACCCACCACCATTACGCTACTGTCTTTTCTTGATAAAAGAAACAGGGCCCATTTTGACGTTTGAAAGATTTACGACTCACCACGTGATTAGAAAATGCAATATTCGCTCGCCTTAATTCGATTTCTCGTCAACCGCTATTTTTTGGAAAGCAAAAATTAAACAAAAAAAAAAAAGCAAAAAAAAACAAAACAGACATTGATCTGGTTACTTATTCAATAGAAACTGTCAGGTAACTTACGTATTTTGGCAGGATTCCTCGTAAGGAATGGTCAATTGAAAATTTGGAATGAGGTCCTATCGATGAATAAATTACCTCTCTCACCTCCTGTTGAAAGAGAGTCTGAATTTATAGAAGAAAACAAGGTTTAACGATGTTGGACAAATACAAGAGACCAATTTAGCACATTTAGCAAACTTACATTACAAATTCGCCCCTCAACTCATAACTATTAACAAGGAACTCTTTAATAAACACCAAACTGTTCTTCTAGGCAGAATAAAGAGTAAGTGTTTGAATTTTTGTCCCCTATCTTGACTGGTGCAAGATGGTGACACATGCATACATAGTAATATATTCAGCCAGGTAGACCTACTTAAAAACTGAAGAATCCTATATTGACGATTATGGTGACAGTTTTTGTCGACAGTTTCAAATGGAATTGAAAATAGACTAAAAAGATAGCAATGAAACTGATATTTCTTGGTAGCTTTTGTTTTATATTGTTCCATGGTTTGTTTTTCTTTCTTTCCCCGAGAATGTAGTAATCTCATTACTCTGTCTGTTGGATTTAAAATAACGTTCTTTACGAGAAAATTCGAATCCTGGGAATTTTTGCTTCAAACTTCAAAATCTAATTAAAGCAAATCTGCATTATGCGATGCAAGTCAGGGACAAGGGATTTGCATGCATATTTGCACGCGTATCGGGACTTCAAATACAGCAAATGTTCATAGCTTTGCTCAATTACCACGGTTAAGATTTGCTGTTCTCGGTCAGTTCAAATTGAGCAAGAAAGTTGAGTTTAAAATAATCACCGGTTATTGCAGATATCTCCCAAGTTTGTGTCTTCATCATAGCTGTGCTTTTCACAACGATTGGGGAATATACTGTTCGGCCTTTATCAGCAATATTTAAAACAGGCGTCTCAGGAATAACATTATCTAATCACTGTCAGATGAACAAGGTTGCATAGCAAATAACCCGTGGGACTCTAAGGAAGCAGAGAATACTCTAACTTTCAAGAGAATATTTAATTTTGTATATCCGCAAGATATATGAACTTTGAAACCCATATGGGATTCCTCCCATCGCCGAAATTCTTGACCTAGTGGGGATCACTAGAAAAGGTGAAGTAAAAGCTGAGCAATTCACCTGAATAACATAGATTCCTATTCAAATGTGAGAATTCCCCAACGGAATCAATCGACTTTTTCCTTTGAGAAAGCTCAACAGTTATAATTGATAAGCTAAGAAACATTGATAATAAGGGTACATAGCTAAAAGTAAACCTTTCCAATTACGCTTATGGTCAGCTGTCCTTATTTTGGTCAGTTCTCTGAGGATATGAACAAGAAAAACAACGGGTTCTAGCCAGACACTGCAGTATTGTATTTACACTTTTGTCAACATTCCAGTAAGTATATTTCTGTAATGAAGCTATTTTTCTAATTGAGTTTTCTAGGTAAAAACCTGTTAAAACCAAAACAAAAATCACAATGTGCATCCTAAATAAAAGAAAAAGGTATCGTCAAGAATGCAAAATAATTCACTGGCAAATGAATAGTTATGAATATATATGTATACATATATATATATATATATATATATATATATATATATATATATATATATATATATATATATATATATATATATATGTATATAAATGAAGTGCCTGTATGAGTGATAAACTGTAAGTAGTTTGCTTTTTTTTATTCCTCTCCTTTCCCAATCTTCTCTTTCTTTCTAGTACTCTTTTATCTGGAAAATTGATCTAAAGAGGAGTAATATTCTTCTTACTTATGCTATAAACAGATCGAAAATACCCTCCCTGTCTGTCTGTCTGTCTGTCTGTCCGTCTGTCTGTCTCTTAAGCCATCCCCTCTCAAGGTCAGGAAATCCTTTACAAATGCAATTTGAAAAATTTGAAAAATTGAAAATTGGTCTTAAACAGAATTTCTCCTGTACGCAGAATTAAGAAATAATTACATAAGTGAATTGATGATAACATGAAAAAAAAAAAGAGACGTGCTAGCTTTGAGCCCCTGCTACAATCCTCTGTTCGATGTCAGTCTTGCTTACTGGTGTCAAATTTTCAATATGTAGGTAGTAAAATCACGTGACTTGCAATTTTTTTTCAACAATCAAAACTACCGCACCAATTCTATATCCTATTTTTTTTCTTTTTAATATATTGCTTGCACCACAGGAGAGGTTACTAAAGTCCGTCAAACATTTTTTGGAGATCATGAACGTTCTAGCAAAAAAGACGATGTCAACAGTAAATCTGAAGTTACTTTGGTATTTATTGTCTATTCTCATTTCTTCGTGTTCTCGGTCTAGGTTTAGCGAAAATTTGGGTGAGCTGATAACATCTTATCTAATTTTTTTCAACTGTAAAGGCTCAGTCTTTATGTAGCCTGACGAATGAATCACCGTATCGGTAGATAGCTTGTAACACTCTGACATCTTCAAAGTTTATGCCTTTTTTTTGTATGATAATGTCAAGCTAACAAATAATACAGCAAATAACATTATATATTCTGCTGCTTCCACTCTTAATTGTTTCATTAGATGGTCGATGTTTGAGGAGCTTTTCTGAATCTTGCGGTTGGTTCTCATCGAGAATTTTGGTGATTTGGTTTGTGATAACTTTGGTAAGGAGTTTTGTAGATGCAGTTGAGTAGGATTATCAGCTTCTAGTTATTAAGGTCTTTCAGATTTGTTTCTTTATGTAATAGTATTTTGATTGCGGTATTGCAATCTCCTTTGGCTTCACCTTGTTTGAAACGTAAGTTGAAAAAATGGTTAGTTTCCTTGTGATATCTTTTCCAGCTTTTCAAGTAGATCGATAGTAATGGTATCCATTTGCTTCGAGCGCAGTAGTGATTTGATTTCCTTATGTACCAAGAAAATCCTCGATAATCCTGGCTTTTTCAGAGAATACTTTCGATGACTACTGTAGTATAACTTCTTTCATCTTCTCTTCGTTTCTTTCGGATGGTTTTGTTTAGTTCGTTTGCTTCGATATTTCGTCTTGTTACTGGTGGTGATAATATTGGCTTTAGATTTCTACGTTTTCCTACGAGATTCTTGGTTCTTTCTGAGGGTTTACTTATGATTAGTAAGCTTTTTGGCTCAAACACTAACAACTAAAGAGCTGGTATATTGTTGCTTAACTCGTTGATGTTTTCTTCTGGTTCTGGTGAAGGGGTTTATACCTATTTTCCTTTTCCAACTCAAATGATCGGATGAGCTCTGTTCATACACTGGGTAGTTGCATTAAAGTGCAGAATATTTACCTGAGTTTTATCCTGGTATTAAATTGAGCTTTACATCTCAGCATTCGGTGGTTGCTTTTGCATGATTTGGGACCTGAATATCTTTGACAGTGTCGTTTATGTCAGCAAATATGTAATTTATTTCGTTCTGGATGGCTCCTCCGGGTCCACTTTCTATTAGTATTCTTCTTGAATCAGGTGTTCATGATTTAAAACCCGCTTGCAAATTAACCCCTTTTGTTCTGTTCATTGTATATGTATTAGCCGGTGTATTTTTTTTATTACTTTGTCTTACTTGGGCATTGAAGTCTCCCATAATCATGTTGAAGTATCATTTTGGCTCCTTTGGGTATAGATTTGGAGACATCGTAAAAGTTGTTGATCTCCCCCTCGGTCAACGGTGAAATAGGAGCTTGAACATTGTTTCATTGGATTGTAACCACTGGGAAAAAAATTCTCCAAAAAACAAAAAAAACAAAAAAAACAAGAAAAAAACGTTAACGATTCCAAGAGTGATCAATGTAGCAGAAACGGGTAATTTTCAAAAATGCAAAGGAAAAGAGAAATTACGTTTTCATGACATCATCATCATCATCATCATCATCATCATCATCATCATCATTATCATCATTCTTTTAACGCCCGTCATTGGACATATACCTTCCCTAGGATCCGCCACATTTCTCTATCATGGGCATCACAGGGCCAGTATTTTCTGAATTTGTCTACTTCATGTCTCCATCTTATTTTTTTGTCGACCTCAGTTTCGCATGTGATCTCTGGGGATCCATGCTGTGAGTTGTGATGTCCATCGATTTTCTTTCATTCTTGCAACATGACCAGCTCTTGCCATTTGAGTTTTCTAATGGATTCTATGATGTCTCTCACCCCTGTTTTCTTTCTGATATATTGCACAGTCTTGTGATCTCTTCGTGTGAGGTTGATCATGATTCTCTAATGCACACGTTGCATGCTTCTCAGTTGCAAGTGTGTCTCTTACTTAAGTTCAATGTTTCTGTTCCATTATTGACTATTGAAAAGATGGATTGGTTGTATACTCCTCTTTCTAGGATTATAGGGACCGTCTTGTTTTTGAAGACTGAATTGCTTTGCCGGAAGCTTGCCATGGTAGGGTGATTATCCGCGTGATTTCTTTTTTTGTGGATTCCATAGAGATTTGCTGTCCTAAATGGATGTAATGGTCTACTCTCCCCAGTTTTGCATCTTCGATTTCGACAGATATGTCCTTATTCTTGATGTGATTGTTGCACATGACTTCTGTTTTACTGAAGTTCATGTGTAGGCCGACTCTTCGACTCACTTCGTTAATTTCATTTCGCATTAGTTGAAGGTCGTCCAGGTTATCTTCAGGCTTCTATTTCTATTGGTGCTACTTGCACACTTAAAAGGCATATATATATATATATATATATTGGGATAGTTTTGTTCGCAGATTTGGATTGTGATGTTTGAAAAAAAATTCTTTGAAACAATGAACGTATGGTATATCATGCTAATATCAAATTTATTTATATGCACCATAGTCTATTTTCATGATTATTTTTTAATTTGAGTCAGGTGAAGCAGTAAATGGCACCCCCTTGCATTTTTAAAGATTTTTTCGCATCAGCTTTTTTTCGATCTTTCTGGGTTCTTGATATATATTGCACCCTAAGAGTCTGGGTCTTTCCTGCAGTCACAGAGCCACTTTTGGCTAAAAAATAATAGGTCAAAAACTTTTTTTGGACGATTGAACTTCTGTTTATACTTTGGCAACGTTCCAGTCTATATGCTCTCTGGCCTTCTTCCGGTATTCTATCAGAATATGATGGCCCTAAACCGAATATTTTTCCATTTGTTGTCATGTTTATAAAGTAGGATTCAAGTGTCCTTTTTCCTAACCTTGTTAGACTTCGATTTCCATACCATGTCCCCTTTGGGTATTGGAAGCCACATCAGCTTGAAGTCCGCATTCTGGCATATTGATGTTGATGTGTACTGCTTCTTTGATTTTCCCTAGTTTCCAACACCGTTCTCTGCCTATATACCAGACCCCTTTCACGAAAAGATTGTGATCACTTTTCTCTATCCAGATATGACCAGCCATCCCAGACCTCTCCATCACAAATATCATAGCTTTTCTCTGCTTTGAGAAAACTGCCCGTTTCTCCCGTGCATATCTTCAAATATTTACTGGGAACAAAGTGGATACAGTCATTGGTTAGCATTGTATCGCGAGCTGGATTCACTCTGATAATCAAGTTTTTACAGATGTGAGGAATATCAAAAGTAGCGTGCATGTCTACTACATGCCCCTATATCATCTTGGCAACACTTTTCACATGGAGTATGGATTGTTGAAACAGGTAATATTTTGGGTGTTGTCTTTAGCATTCCTGCCACTATAATTTTTCCCGAGTGTCTTGTAAATTTTCATAAACTTCCCATTCTCTATCACAGAATTACCACAAAAGAAACGCTGCTTGGTTTTCAAAATTTTTTCAAATATATGGCCAAAGCGAGAGAAGAAAAAATGGAACGTAAAGTTAAAAGAACAACCAAAAAAAGAAGGTTTTAGTTTTGAGGCTTATCTGCTACCACCGGCTGTCCAACATCGATTCTGGAGTGATATCTCTGAGAAGCAGGGTATATTTCATTTTAAAGAGCTTTCAGAGAGAGAGAAAGAGAGACAGAGCCAGAGAGGGAGAGAGAAGGGGGAGAGAGAAAATGGCAGAGAGACATACAGTCGGATCGAGACAGACATATCAACAGAGACAGACAGCGCTAAATAGAGACATTGATAGTGACCAAAATAATTTTTATATATGTATACCAAATAATCTTTCTTCGTGAGATTTAATATTACATGAAACTCTGTAATCAACCACTCCGGGCCAAATTTATAAAATCAGCACATCTGAAAGCAATCAGCTTTTTACTTTACAAACAAATCACAGATATGAAACAAATAAGTTTTGTTGAATACTTTGATTAACATACCTGAATCATTAGCATATTTTTTTCTTCCAGGTCATGTAGAGAAGAATATTAGAGAATCATCACTGAAAGGAAACACGATTGATCCTTCGTTGTTCCTCCTCCAACTCTCATGGGGTCCTGTACTCTTTTAGGCACAGACTTTACCAATGGAGAAAAACTATTTCTTATCAAACTGGTTCTAACTTCCACTCATATCAATTGACAGGTCGGATTTGCATTGTGACAAGATGCATCATCATCTTGATAAATAACTTCATCATCAATTTTTATCAATAGAATTAGCAAAATGTCTAAAATTTCAACTTGCACCAGCGTATTGATAGCTGAAGTAATGGTTACCATCTCCCAGTGTCCTTTTCCTGACATGAAGTTATATGTAATAAGTTGAGGAATTTGCTTGTTTTCTTCAGGGGGTTATCGATCTATATTCCATTGAAATGGCAACAGACAAAAGCTGCAACATCACTAACTTGGCCAATGCAGATTCATGATTGAATGTTGAATATCACTTTTATCCCACACTTGATGATTGCTCCTCATTAGCCCATTGTAACGTTTCATTCAACCAATTACTTTTATGAGTTCTCTATCCTGGAGCCTCAAAGTCTTCTGGGGTCAACCAGTATGTTTTCCTTCATAACCCCTAGATTTTTTAAAATTATTTGCATCAAATTCGAGACGCTACTGATTAGGAACAACCTGCATCTCCTGCCACATCCCGTGTTGGATTTATTTCTCGAAGGAGTTTTATAATCCTCTTTAATATGTCAATTATGAGTTCTTTCTTATAGATGCCACGTTTCCTTCCAATTAACGCAGCTGAACATTGAAACAGTTCATTAAGGTCGGCAAGTACTCAATGTTAATGATGGTCTAATTTGCATATCTAGACGTATGCAAATATCTGTTGGAGCTGAAACATGGAATCCAACCAAAAGATTGACCATCAAACTGAAAACCAAACTCATGCTTAGACGAACACGAATAGACAGCACAGTACTTTAGAAAAAAAAATGAACAACAGGAGTTCAAAGTATCATAAAAACCCATAGAAAAATTAAATGGCAATTAGCTGGTAATGTTGTAAGAATATAAACCGCTGGACACCATGACTTGCAGCATAGATCCAAATATACCACATAATGTAAAATGGTGGGACGAACTAAACATGTTCAGAAAGTATTGTCTCCGCAACACCCATGATAGAGAGGTCTAGCAAATCCTGGAGAAGATCAGAAAAGCTGTTGTTGCTGCTGCTGCTGCTGTTGCTGTTGATGATGACGATGATCCATGAAGCCAGCTAATTGAAAAAATCGTGTGTTATATCCGTGTTTTGTGTTATATCTATGTTTTGTTTATTTGCTGTGATCGGAAAAGAACTTGTTGCTGCTGTTTATAATGATGATGATGATGATGATGATGATGATGATGATGAATCAAGCTAATAAATAGAAATCATTTTGTGTTATCTCTGTGTTTTGTTTATTTGCTGTAAAGTAAAGAAAACTGTGTTGATTTCATAGTTTTTGCATGGTGTTATACATATTGAGTTAACAAATTTGGCTGCCTCCATATAGAAAAAAGGGTCACATCATGTTTTGTTTCAATCCCAGCTAGCAAGGTCTCTTCTAGTATTCATAGAGATTATTTAATCCGCCATCATTCACCGAGAATAGACCACAGACATCTCCCTCTCGCAGTCCGGCACAGGATGCGGATACGATAATGGATGATGAGAATTAAAAAGTTATCTATAATTTCATATTTAGAGTTTTCGGAGAATGAATATACTCATAAGCTGTAAAAACAATATTTTGAAGAATATAGAATAAAGTAATACATTTTCTTCTTGTAATATACGAGAATTATAGAAAGAAAAGACGGAGAATGTTGGAGTGAAGGAGGAGAATGAGTGACAGAGAAAAATATCAACCATCAATTATATGCACGGCAACTTTTTCCGATTCTTCTTTCCCTTATATTTTGGGTTCGTGTCCAAGGTGAGGTTTTATATTGTTCGAATTTATCAGACGAATCATTTACATCAACAGTTTCGTAGTTTATCTTCAAGCTTATTCCTGTGCTCTATCTGAAAGTTCACGTCTTTTAATTCTATGAGACATTTCAAGTACACGGTTTAGATCTGAGATAGAGAAACTTTTTTCGGGTGTTGAGCTCGCTCTCCTTATCTTGGGTACCAATTTCAATAAAACGTCACATTCACCAACCTGGATATGGTATCAAACCGGCGAAACAAATCTACGGTCTCATGGCTAAACTTATGGTGAACAAAGTTTTAATAAACTAAAGTTATATATATATATACATATATAAATATACATATATATATATATATATATATATATATATATATATATATATATATATATATATATATATATATTACATAAGTATACTGAACAGATATAGAAAAAGAAGATGAGTTATGTTTACTTTGCCGCAAACAAGGGAGTAAACAGAGAAAAACTATTGAACTGAATTGAAAGAAAGCTACAGAATTAATTTCAAAGATTACAATCTGTGGCAATTTTAAGCGAAGATAAAACTGAGGATTTAACAACGGTGGCATTTAGGAGGGTGAATTTTGTGAATTCTACCGTAATTGAAAAAGATGAAGCGATAGGCAATTTGTATGATCTAGTGGCATTTAGGCAAAACTGTCTGCTCTTTAACATACATCGATCGAGTTCTGTATTAATAACAGCTTGCTTGGCGTTCAGTTTGTTTTGCAAGAACAAAATACAATAAGAATTCCACGTCATCAACAAAAGTGCAATGTTTGTTGAAAACTGGATTGTTCATTCTTTTTGCTTGATTTTCTGTTTTGTTTCCCCAACTTTTTTCTTTTTTTGACAAGATCGGAGAAAAATCCTTCTGTGAGACAAGTTGTTTACTCTAAACGTGACGATTAAAATAATAGCAAGAAAATTGAGCTTCGTCTATTTTTTTTTGTATCTGATGTTCGCTGTTCACTCCATAATGGTTTTTCTTATATTACTTTTTTTTTACTGAAAGGTAAGGAGAACATTGCAAAGTGAACCGAAAATATTTTCCACTAATGTTTACTCTTCTAATGATATGAGCATACACTCACACCTATGCATACACACATACATCTGTATTTACGTGCAAATATATATATATATATATATATATATATATATATATATATATATATATATATATATATATATATATATATATATTGTGTGTAGGTGAATGTGCATGCATGTGATATATATATATATATATATATATATATATATAAATTGTTTTTGCTATGATTTTCTTCATTTGTTGTTTACAATGTAACCGTTTCGGGGATTTTAAAAACAAAATAGTCTTTGTCTCTTTCTCTTTCACATACACACAAACACTCACACACACACACACACAGAGTGTCTCTCTCTCTCTCTCTTTCTCTCTCTCTCTCTCTCTCTGTGATAGCCAATACTGCACAAGAGAGAATATATATATATATATATATATATATATATATATATATATATATATATATATATATATATATATATATATATATATTATTTTGGTACATTGGAAAAAATATACTCTAGGTAAATGCCATAACTATGTATCATTCTAGTTTGTATACGTGTTGCAAACTTTTTCCTCTCGCCATTTAGCGTTTTCCTCCTTCAGCACGCAATGGAACCACATCCATCAACTTTACTCATCCTCAAGCATAGTACGTCACACACTCACATACATATACACATAATGTCTCGATCAATATACTTTTTACAGTTATCGGAATATTACTCTATTAAATATAGTTTTATTTTACCTGTCCCTCGATTTCCAAATACGATTACATAATTGACATCTATTTAATTTTCAAGAATTCCTCGGGGAATAAAAAATAACCGTCCAATGCTAACAACATTCACATTTTAAAAAAATTTTTTTCATGATTTGGTCCATTGTTGCAAATTTAAATTTAGAAAGAAAAATTAATTTGTGAATGCTTCTTAGAAAAAAAAATGCATCTGAAATCGTAACACTGAGTAGAAAAGTAGAATTCCCAATGCACTAGTTTTTAACAAAAAACACTTTGAAGGAAGAGATGCAACCTGTTAGTTAGTTTTGGGTCCCAGTCCAATTTAAGTATATATGTATATATATATATATATATATATATATATATATATATATATTGATATTTGCAAGAACATATATCTGGTTCATGTAAACATCCTCCGACTCTGGTACTCGTCAGCAACTGGTTGTTGTTTGCTTCCTGTGGATTTTGAGAATACCCAGCCCATTTACCTTTTCATAGGGCATAATACGATCAACCAAAACTTCCTAAGCTCAAACGGTTATATGTGTGTGATCTTTCTGTCTTCTTTCCTTTTGAACATACAACATGTTCATTGTGGGGAGTTTTCATGTATTTCAACGCCTCTACATTATCCCATCACACTCAAGAAAGCATTCAGTGTTTGGGTTTAAGATCTTCAGAGAAAGTAGAATCGGATAATAGAATCAAGATAATCATTAAACAAACTACGGATTCTCAGACTTTGAGGTCGTTCCCAGGGTTCATTTTGTCTAGTTTTTTGCCTTTATTCCTCAAGCTGTTGGTTTAGTTTTAAGTATCAATTTGTATTTTCGCCGATTTGGTGTTATTTCTTTTTCCAATTTTGTTTTTTTATTAATTTTAATTGTTGATAAACTTTGATACAGAGTGAGTGTTTTTGATATTGGTGATTATACTGCAAATGAAAAATACATGGGCCCCTCTTGAAGAGTACTAAGTTTGGTTTGTCCCTTCACCAGCGTGGGTGTATCGTCGTCAAGCATGGTTTTACGCTTAATATGTTTATGTTAGTATAGTGCTACTAATAACTTAATTACTACTCCACTTCTATCATCATCATCTACATTTTCATTTCTGATCGTAGTATTCTTTAAGGGATTTTGAAAGTTTCAATCACTGAACGGTTGTTTGCAAATTGGTTGACTTTTTTCTTTTTCAAGGTAGTTTCCTTTGATTGTATATTCCGAAGTTAGGTTCAGCTTGCTTTTCCGATGTTTTGGTAGGGTCGTTGAAAGCATACAAGGGAGTTCGTCATTTCTTCCTGTTCCCCATTACTCCTAAACCATGGAGGAGGGGTGGTCTTTACTGCTATATTTTTCAAAGCCAACCGAATGTTCCACTTGCTATCTGTCCTTGGTTTAGTGTGGTGTTCCTTTTCCAGGATCTCAGTCACCACACTTTCCCTTTTATTGACGTTTCTAAAATATCCAGTATATATTTTCAGGGTTCACTTTCACATTATCAAGATATGGTGAAAAAATATGGACTACCTCTACTATATCTTATTCTAGAAGGTATGAGGGAAGATATCAATAAATCAAACTAATTTAACTACCCTTATCAGAAGACTTACTCTAAATCATACAGTGTAAAAAAAAATTACAGTTATAAAGAAGTGTAACTGAGGATACTAAGACATTATTTTTCGATTCTAACTAAGATTTGACATACTTATGTGGAGGGATTATCGTAGGGTGACAGATTTTATAGCAACGTCCGTAGTGTTCTGACTGTTATTTTATTTTGAGACTTTTTTTATTTACTACCATTTAGTTTTCGTCTTCTGGTGATCAGTCATCAATGATTCGTTTACAGAATCAAATGCTTAGATTAAAAATTTCTAAGATCTTGAACTTCATCATGTTTCTCAAAGTCAATTTCATATCATATGTCTATTATATATATATATATATATATATATATATAAATATATATATATATATATAAGTATATGTATATATTTATATATATATATAAGCATATATATATATATATATATATATATATATATATATATATATATATATATATATATATATAGCACAGTTTGTTTTATTGTTGCCCAAATTTTACTTAATTTTCCAACAAGTATGGTCAAGTCTTGTTTATCAGCATTTATCTTTCATTAGAGCTATTAATTTTCTTTTTTTTTTAACTTATTATCCAGTTTGATGCAATGGCTGTTAGTCGTTGGTAAAGCATTAAAAACACACATGCACACACACATGCACACGCACACACACACACACACATATTTAGAAAGTTTACTCACACACACACATACATAGACGTATATATATATATATATATATATATATATATATATATATATATATATATATATATATATACATACATATTTATACATGATGTTTCTGATATCATTGCAATATCATCAGTGGATCATTGGTTGAAATATTATTTATCTACGGTTGATCCAATTCTCCGTAGTCATTTTTTTTGTTTTGATTTAAAACTTCTTTGAAATGCATCAAAAGATGCTCACAGGATAATAAAAGAATTCAAGATGTGAACTAATATTTCTCTCGAATTTTCTTCTTTTCAGCCCACGATCACTTCCATCAGTATATATATATATATATATGTATATATATATATATATATATATATATATATATATATATATATATATATATATATATATATATATATATATATATATATACTGAGAAAAGATGTTATAAAATATAAATGCATTAATACATATAGAGTCATTCGTTGTATATTTCATTATTGTTGACATACACAGACACAGACACATCTACACACATATATGTATATATATATATATATATATATATATATATATATATATATATATATATATATATAAATATATATATGCATATATATATTATCGTCTTTAGTTGAAACAATCTTGTTAGTGTAGTCAGAGTATGTAAAGCCACGTTGGTGATAGATTTTTTGTAGCAGATGGTGAAAATTATTTGAGCAGCAATTATTACAATCAATGGTGTCTATTGTTCCGATATTTCTGGAGATAATGAGAGAAAAATGCCTTTCATCTTTTCCAAGATGAAGCAGAAACTCTGACCAAGGAAAAGTGGGTCGAATCGTGGACGGTAAACTCAAGAGCTGGAAACAGTTTAGACATGGAATAGGAAATGTTTGTCTCAAGCATATACGTGGTGGAGAATCATTTCTCCTGATGATACGCCGTAAGTATCCAAATAGAACTTTCTTTTCGTGATTTTTGTTCTCTCTCTCTCTCTCTCACTCTCTCTCTCTCTCTCTCTCTCTCTCTCTCTCTCTATATATATATATATATATATATATATATATATATATATATATATATTACAGAGGAAAAAATCATTTCGACTGGTTGTTTCAAACTAAAACATTAGTTAGGTCTACGAAGTTATTTCAATCAAAAATTCAGAAAAAAAAAGTGTAGCCTCCCTCTTAAGCGGGAGAATATTCGATACATTCTTATTGGGCAAGTTGGTTTTTATCACTCGTAGATACTAATGTCATTATCAAAGGGTTATAATTCAGATATGTTGAATTTCAAACTAGAGAGGAGAATGTATTTGAGTGGGAAAATAACATAGAGATGTAATTTTTTAGGAATTTTTTAACCACCTGGTAGAACAAGCCAAATTATAAGTGAATTGACCTCAAAGATGCATTATAATAAGATTAAAGATAGGAAAAACAGTAAGAAAAATATGATATTAATGAATTGCTCAAAGTTTGTCTGTTTTTATTTTGCAGGGTTTTTCCTCTGCTTCAGTTGCAGCGTACCAAGGAGCCCAGAGTACGATGTACAAACCAGCACTGAACACATGATTTCTTTTAGATTCTATCCCATTAAAGATCGAAAGTGCTTGAATTGTAGTACGCATAGTTAATTGCCATTTCTCATTATCGTTGACTATGCTATCGTCAAACAAACATTACATAAACTAAGCACTCGTAGTTCAAGTTACAGTGGTGCCAATGAAGATAAAAATTCTCACACACACACACACACATATATATATATATATATATATATATATATATATATATATATATATATATATATATATATATATCAGTGGAGTACTAGTTAACAAGCAGGTCTATCAGTAAAGTTCTATTCTGTTTTGTTTTACATTTTTTTATTTGTTATAAACATAGTCTTGTTTTCTTCCTCAGGTATCTGAGATGTTTCTAAGACGTGCAGCTGATTTGCAGATTTGATTGTAAATCATATATCTATTAGGCACCACGACAGCATCCCTTTAATTAACTGCATTGTAACCAGTATGTGCTGTATTGAAATACATGGTCATATCTAACAGAAACCCACAGGCTCTATTACACATCGAGCATGGCAAGAGGTGTGTCTGTCTTATAAGATATTTTAAATATTTCATAAAACCAGCCCTGGGCAGCAGAATAAAAATGAGATGTGTGGATATCAACTCTTTCCTGTTGTTTTCCCAGAAAAATTTCCGAGCTTTATAAATTGTATTTTCTCTGTCCTCCTTTAAAGATCAGTTTTGCCGACGCTGCAGGATCTTTTTGGCTCTACAGAATAGTGTAACATAATGGCGTTGTTACTGATTCCTGCTGGGAGAAGCCTGATCACCAAATCAGCAGTTTTTTGGCAACTCCAAGGCTTTATCAGAGAGATGGTAGGCCAGTTTTGCCTTCGGCTAACTATGATCATTTTTTTCATTTTCTAGAGTTCGGGGCATCCGATTTTGATTAAAATCTAACAGTGAAATATTGGTCACAATGCAATGATTTGCCAATTAGAATAAAGAATTCGGCTACCCGCTTCGAAAAGATAAATGATTGGAAGTTAATTTGCTCGGGCAGACATAACATAGCACGAGCTGGACTTGAATTCCATGGTACTAAGTTGGGAAAGAAAGTTAAATTTCATGTTACTGAGAGAGGGAGAGAGAGAGAGAGAGAGAGAGAGAGAGAGAGAGGCAGAGGCAGAGACAGAGAGACAGAGACAGAGAGACAGAGACAGAGAGACAGAGACAGACAGACAGACAGACGGACAGACAGACAGAGACAGAGACAGAGAGACAGACATAGAAAGAGACTTGATCTACTGAAAGAGAGAAGTCAGATAAACTAGATAGGTAGATTTGGGAAGTAGCCCACTCGTATTTACAAGTGAAGGAGAATGACCAAACACGTGTATTAAATGTTCATTTATCTAAACAATGACTTCAACGGAATCAATCTATAGGAATATGCACGTACAGAATGACATTCTCTCTACAGTAACAGTTATGCAACGAAGACACCAAAGCTCTACACATTTTCTGCCTTCGCATCTTTCTTACTTCATCTCCTTTAGTTTCGTTACCTTCTCAATGATTTTTTGCCTTTCACCTTGTACCTTGTTTCTGCTTTTCCTGCTCTCCATGAGTCATTTGAATAGAGTCTGTTCCAGGTAGGCACAAATCACTTGGTGATGCAACAGTTGCTTGTGTTAGTGCTCATAAATAAACTCCCATGATGAAACGATAATTGCTTTCGGAGTCTGCAATCATCCAGTCGAGATCCGAAACCAACCCACTTGTTTACTTTTCACGAGAGATCATGATTCTCAAACGCTGGCTCCATTCATGCAGCTCTACGACAGGAGTCGTACTCCTCCACGGCAGACCCAACGAACGTTTGAGACAGTTGTAGTGGAAACTTTCGGGCAATCTCCCTTGTCATTTTTGGGTAGCCTAGGCCACATATACATAGAATTGATACTAGAACACACACTTCATATACCTTCAACTTTGTGTTTGAATGAATGACCACTCGAGACTTCAACTTCCTTAGAGACAAACCATCTGAATCCTTCCGTCCAATGATCCAAATCAGGTAGCGTACTACCAAGGTAAATAAACTCATCCACGGAAAGCAGTTCGATTCCACATACAACACTGGCTTGGAGTTGGGATTCACAGAAGCAGAGGTAAACATCACATCCATTTAAGACAAACTATTCGTGACTTTTCTTTCATTCAAACACACATATATATTCATACGTAGATATATGTTTTGCATGTAATTGACGTTATCAGAAGCCAGAAAAATGTCAGCGTGACAGTATGACGGCAGAAAATCTCACATGTTTTGTCCTTTTTTTTCTTCTGCTTTTTATTTGATAAAGAAACCTTGAGTATAGAATCCAACATATCCTCAAAATCAATTCTTCATGCCATGTGTGGATCTGACATTTCGAACGATTGCATACGAAAAAAGAAAAAACCGAACTATTCCATCAGAAAGAATATGATTGGGGACTTATCTCCCTTGAGCGATTTTATTCCAGTTATTTTTATTTGTTAAATTCCGTTGTAATTAGTTATGACACATGACGTTCAACAGAGTCACGTTTCCTCCGGCTGCTGGTTGTTCAGATTGAACGAACAAAAAAAGAAAAATATGATACTTGAATTTTGAAACATCGACGACGACAAACTTTCTCCGCTTCTTGTCACAAACATCTGCTGCGTAATCATTGAAAAAAGATAAGTTCCGAAAACTTTGGATTCGAAGAAAGAGTCCTATATAAGCTGTAGAATTAATCCACATAAGACTAAATATAAGCAACAACTAGTGACGTGAAAAGCCGTCCGGAAAGAAATATAATGATAGATGAATGGAAATCAGATAGCGTTTAATTTAATTTGTTTTAAAAATTGATATATGGATCCAGTTTCTTATAAAATGGAAAGGAAGGGAGCTACTGTTGGAAACAATGAATGTCATGTGGTATGGGGGATGATTGAATACAGGATGTTCGGTTAATGTAATGGTGGGGGGTTATGAAGGAAAAAAAGGGTTAACATTTAAAAGAAAAAGATCAGAAAGGGCAGAAATTGGAACTGGGCAATAACATAAGACACAAAACGTAGGACTAATATTCAAAAAGCATCAGGGAGGGTCACGTAACGAAAAAAAGGGGTAATATTTGAAAAAAATGGGAGGAGAGGTCCATTTTTGACGATAAGGGCTCATGGATGAGGAAAAAGTAACTAATGTTGAGAAGGAAGGGACTAATGTGAAAAAGGAAGTTATCTTGATGGGTGGGCAATATGAAAAAATGGGTTGATAGCAGAAAAAAAAAAAAAATAGGCACCCCCTTCAGAATTTGGAAATAAATCTTTCCCTCGATTTCGATAACTAGAAAAGGAAGGAATACTTCCCTTTTGGGACTAGAGCTATCCAATATAAACAAAAAACAAAAAATAAAAACAAAAACAAAAAACGCAATAAAAGTGATGGACTCCTTGTCATTTTTTTTTCTTTTAAGGACTGCTCACATTCACCATGGTGCCCTCCCACTTTTCAAAATAGTCTGAAAATTCTGTTCCACGATCACCATCAACTGCCCTATTGACTTCCCTTGATCTTGTCCACAGTCTTGAATCTCGGCAGTCAAGTCAAAAATCTCAGGGCAGAGGGCAAGGATGATGCATGTTGAGAGAATGGCTTACATTCTACGTTTTCTTGGGGGGGGGGCTGTCTATTTTTTAGATTGGTACGTTTCCTCTTATTCTGTTTATGTATCTTTTCCTTCCTTTGCTTAGTTGTTGGTAACTGCTAGCAATGGTTTACATAGTGGATATAAATGACTGTCTGGTGGCTATTCTCAACAAAAGACAGAGAGAGAGAGAGAGGGTGGGGGAAAGAGATAAACGGATGCCTACACGGTCTTATCACCTTGGCGTGCCATGACATGCTCGAACTCTGGCATAGAGCACTCTGGTGGATGGGAATTTGTACGTAAGTAAATATATCTCTTATATTCAGCCTTACTGACAGTCTAGTTCAACGTAGGACAGGGGTAGAATGTAAGCCATTCGGTCTGAAGCAAAGGTTTCAATCCTACCTCGTGGTACCGGATAGATAATGGATAATCTATATAGCCACACTGAAGTGTTGTAATACAACAAAACAGCTGTCTATTAATGATTACATTAATAATTATTATGTATGTTGATAATTTTGTCATCCACAGACAGCTGTTTTGTTGTATTGTGACTGTTCAGTGTGGCTATAGACTATTCAATGTCCACGGATGTTTTTGTGTGTGTGTAAATAAATATAAAGCAATGTATTTCTGAAGAGTATCTTTAAAGAATAAAATGAAGTATTCGAAAATTGAAATATTCAATCGAAACTGCTTTCCAACGTCCACATATTATTACCCTGTCAGCTGACCAAAATCTTTTGGCAGCATGCTGCATTTGGAGTGATCAGTTAGGAAATTAGAAGAAGAGATCGTCGATTACTTATTTTACTTCTCTCAATTTTTTTTAGCAATGGAAAGGTCGGAATTTTCAGAAAAAGAAGCATGAATAAAAACGGGTACAAACTCAGAAATGAATTTGGCATAAGGGGAGCAAAAAACGAAAAAAGCGTTTTCGTAAACATGATAAGGAGTACGTATTTAATTTTTTTTCTGGCCCTGTAAGTCCATAGGTGTGGCCCCCACGCACGATTTAAATAAACATAGATAGCTGACAGGCAAGATGGCAAGACTTTGGCAAAGCTGTATATAGAACTGTATACAACTGATGTATCCTTTTGATAGTGACGCATGGGACTGAAACATGGAACATAATCAAGATACAGACCCTCAAACTGAGAACCATGAAATGCGCATATAAAAAAACACAGGGCAGCACAATATATTTAGGGAAAAACATGATATTATAGAATCCATTCGAAAACTTAAATGGCAATGGGCTGATCATGTTATAAGAATGCCAGACAACCGATGAACTCACAAAATGGATCCCCAGAGATCATAGCATAAACTGACACCTGCAGTTTACTAGATGGAGAGACAGACTAGTCAGTTTCAGAAATAATTGGCTCTGCAATGCACACGATAAGAAAGTTTTACCTGACGATAAAAGACTCAGGATGATGATGATGATGATGATGATGATGATGATGATGATGACAGTTTTGGTTAAGTGTTTTGAATTGAATCATATTTTGTGTCCGTTTAAAATTATCAAAGTTACTTTGACGTGAATCATATAAATTTAGCAGTATATTTCAAACGGAATAATACTCATAAACAGCATTGTCACTTGGTTCAACGACACGGCTCGAAATTAACTTTTACACCTTATTTCTTGATAATAATGCAAAATGAATTATTCATTATGTTTTTCTGTTAGAACTCTGGTAGTTGCTATCTTTTTTAAACAATAGAGGCTGCCACAAAGACCAGGAAAAGGTCAGTGCGACTAAACCAACCCAATCGGTCGTTCAGGGAAATCTCTGACTTCGGTGTCAAAAATTTGTTATTTACGATTCGATACAATCTAAACCTCAAATGCAAAGATACATTCACCGACTTTAGATGAACTATAAGAGGAAGGCTGCTGTTGATATCTGAAATAATATCGGCGGAGGATATGGCTTGAAAATATGTAAGACAACAGCAAAAATAACTTTAAACAATGAGTGGCTCAAAAGCAAGAATTGTTTCCTCTGTGAACCGGCAATTAGACATCCAATTCAGTAAAGAATATAAAGATATGATCAGGTAACAGTGGTTTAAACTAATATGAATTCATGGATCAAAATTTAAAATATTTCATCATTATTATTGTTATCTGATATGCCTAGCAGATCATTTGAGTGTCTCAGGATTATTTGAAAGCGGTATCCCTGACAGATCACATATCACAGTGCCTTAAACATTCATATTGAAATGCATTGTCGGAAGAATTAACGTGTGCATTTATCTTTATATGGTTTTGAAGATATATGAATTATATAATACGAATTAAATTCAATATATGTGTGTGCATATGTGTGTGAGTGTGCGTGTGTGTGCAGACGAATAGAGATTCCTCTCGATTGTGTAGATTTTATTAAGGAAAAAGGAAAGAAAAGACATGCATTCATTTTGAAATCGACCAGCGTTCTAAACAGAACATAGAAATCATTTACATGGGTTCTTCCTACATCACCGAGTCTGACACAAACACTAAACTTAGCTCAGAGGATATCTGCTGATCTACTCATCACGAGTTATTTTTGGTGATGGTGACATTATTTCAGTTTGAGTCAACCTAATCTTAACGTTGAATTAATTTCTTGGATATCTCAACAGTTCCAAAACGGAAAATCCATGAGCACTCGTCAGTCTACTTTTGAGCGTAATAAGAATGAAGACGATTTCTCTTAATTCAAACCCATGACAGCTTCAACTGTTGGAGTAGGCGAGTGTATTGATATAGCTTTGAATATAGTAGGATATCGAATTTTCGTTTCGGTTTTTACAGGAACATTCAAGTTACATTAATAAAGAATCACTGATAATAAATAATATTTAAATGTTCACACAATGAGGCACAGAAGTCACTATCAATATGAAAAATTTGAATTACCTTTTGATAAAATGTTAAAGAAACTTTCCTATAGAACTTTGAACTGATTTTGAAATATAACATCGTGCAATCACTTTCCATTTTCACGTTCGTCGAGCTGAGCTCTTTTTCAGTAATGTTTTATAACAACGAATTGTGTACCTGGTTCCAATCGTTTGATTTCTGGTGGAATATTTTTTTCTCAGTACCTGGAGTGTTTGATCTAGTGTGATTTTTTCCCCAAAGATAGCACCAAAGGAGAACAATACGGGTGGTCAAATGTGAGAAACGTGGCGCCCAGTTTTTTCCTGATCAACGTAAAAAAAATACAGCTAAAATGAAAACGGTTGGCATGTTCAATATGTATCGTGTAATCAGTTTAAAGCCACTTACGAACTTGAAAATATAAATCAGAAAATGATTTTTTTAAATAAAACTATTAATCGAATTTTGAAATGGGAAGCGACTTTTGTGGCCCTCCCTATCGCTTTATAAGGCTTAGATTACTTCTTTCTCAATCTATGAATTGATTTCACAACGGTGATTACAGGTTTATATCAGAATCATAACCTCTGCTTCTGGGTCTCTGACTGGTGCTCTACAATTCAGTTGATGTTGGCAAGTGCATGCAAACTCTGTCCATACGTCAGCTGCGTCTCTGTCTCTGTTCGTTCCTCTAAGTGTTTTATTGATTCTGTCACTGTCTTTGCAGACAATTGAGGCTGATTCTTGAATAGAATCTTTCAGGATACATACATTAAGGGATCGGAATGACAAGAAAAAAAAAAAAAAAGTAGAACAGCATGTTCGTAGGGTAAAGTGAATGTTTTTCTCTGAATTCTGAAAGAATGATAGTGTTGAAAGGAGACAGGGGAAATTGCAGGGGTTATTTTTTTGCAATAATTGATAGATAATGCATTATTACAATATAGTGGGGAACTGAACTACCCTCTTCCTTAAAAAAAATGTATCATGGAATAAACGTGGAGTTAGACTATGATATAATATATATTTCTAGATATTGAATCCAAGAATGACATTCCACCCACATGCTCAAAACGAATTTGAGTCATAATTAAGTCAAATATTCAACTGATTTTTGTATTGAATGCTATTATACAGTACCATTTGTTTAGACTGATTATCCTACAAAGATGAACCAAAACTGACGTTATTTATTTGATTGCACAGACACACATACACACACACATACACACACTCACAAATATATATACATACATACAGGCATATATATATATATATATATATATATATATATATACACACACACACACACACACAGATACACGCACACACACACACATATATATCACTTGTTATGTTGTTTATAGTCACATCCTTTTCCCCACGTAGGCGGCACTTGCTGTTTGCCTGTACTCTGTCGATTTTTGTTTTTATATATTTGTTTTGATGCATTTGCTTTGGGCCGCTATGATGAGTAATCTTGTTTCTCTCTGTGTCCCATTTGGTAGCCATGTCCATGATCTCTTGTCCGCTAAATTTCCTCCTGTGTCTGTCGAGTCTCCTTTCCAGTTTTTCATTGAGTGTGAAATGACTTTCACCACTGGTTCACTGACCTTGAGGATTCTGATACATCCCAGTATCCAGCTGTGCAACATCATGGCGTATTGTTGCAGTCAATCTATCCCATTGCAATGATATCCCCTTTTCTTATTTCTTTTAACATTATCTGGGCTTTGTACAGCAAGTTATTTGCCCCCTCGATTCCTCTCCAACATTGTTTCTATTCTCCAGGTAATAGTCCCTTTCTCTTCATGTACGCCAACGAACTATGTGTCCAGTAAGGATTTTCCACATCAGTGGTAAGCACATAATTGGTCTATAATTGCTTGCCAGGTCTCATTTTTTTAGGGTCTTTTTGAATAAGGATGGTTCAGCCATTGGTCATCCATTCTGGTACCCTGCCTTCATCTTGAAGTTGGTGGTTGAGCCTGTCGTGTACTGTGATGAATTTGTTGAACCAATATCTGTGGATCTCATTAACGTTCTGGTTCTCTCTGGTTGATTATTTTTTAGAAGCGTGTTTAAATGTGGTTTTGTTCAATGATATTGGTTTTCCTTTGTCTACGTCTTTGAGTGCTCTTTTTATGTTCTCTAATCATTCCAGGGCTTCGTAGTGTCTTTCTGGATGTCCCTATGAGCTATTTCACGAGTTTTCTGTCTCTGTAGCATCCAGTTTTATATTCTGTCTTCTCTCTCCGTTCAGATTCTGGTAGAACTTCCTCTCATTGTTTTGGAATGTAGTAATTCTACGTGTATTGAGCAGCCCTTTGTCTATATCTCTTCAGTCTTGCCTCTTTGGTTAGTCTCCTCTAGTGTATCTTGTTCACTTCCACGGGGATACCTTTTTATCTTATGTTGTACATACCCCATAATCATACAAGTGGTCAATTCATGTATGGTGCATTCCTCAGTAGTACTTCATCTCTCTTTAGTTGTGAGATTAGTTTTTTAAAATTTTGTTTCCCAGTTAGGTTTTTCCCTCAAATTATTTTTGGGATTCTTTCTTACGTTTTGGAGAACCCCATCACCATTTTTTGCTCCAAGTTGGATTTAATTGTTGAGTTCTTATAGGCTTTTCAATTTGATATGCTGCAGGTAGCAGTTGTCATCTTAGGTCCAATCTTTCAGTTTCTTCCTGTCTTCGTCCCTAATAGTTCGCAGTGTATATATATATATTTTTTTTGTATCTGAGCCTTCTCTTCTTCCATTTGGGTGCTTCTCTCTGGTATATGCTTTCCTTCGGCGATTTTCTTCCTGTTTTGATTTGTTTCAATTTTGTCATTTACTATGTTGGTTGAGTTGAAAGATTATTCTTCGGGTAAGCCACTTTCTCTTTTTTCAATTTCGTCGCAGATCTCATGGTGTTCAGTCTCTTAAAACCATTTGTTTTTCAAGGTTTGTTTGCATAGATCAGAATGATGCTAGGTTGACGTCTCCCTCGAAACTTTGAGTATGCATTTCTTATAATGCTACACACATGGTTTGCTTTTGAAGTAGCAATACATTATTAACCTGTTCTCCTCTCTTGACCATTTTCTCTTATTGTTCTGACTAACTGCCACACAGTGACAGCTGTGCCGTTCTGGTTGTCATTAGTGGAGCTTGAGCTGTTTTATTTTTTTAAGATTTTTTTGCGAACAGTAACTTGGTAACAACTGTGTTCCTCCTGAGGGCCATCAAGATTACATAGGCTGGGTTTAGGCCTGCAGTCTAGGGATAACGCCCGGGACCCTCTTGGTGGCTAACGATGGAGCACCTGATGGTTATAACACATTAATATCTTAGCCCAATTCTAGCATTAAATTGATTTGGTTGTACTTCCATGATGTTTTTTGTGTGTTTTGATGTACTTTGTTTGATTGGTTAAAACTGATATGGTACAGGAGTGACCTCAGAGCTCCACTGACTCTTAGCACCGAAGGTATATTCTAACCAGGAGAAAATAAGTGGGTATGCATAACATCTAAGTGTGACGGACTGTTTATCTTTCACCACTTACTTAGAAAACCAAAGCACTAAGCTTTGCCATTTCGCTAATTACGTACACCTAGTGTATTCATACATCCCCCTTACTTCTTTCAAGCCTTGACTTAGTAAGAGTCAACTTTCTAGCTGGGACTGCAGTCGGCTGCCTATTTTACGTTCCAGCACACTGGAATTCGAAAAAGCCAGGCCAATTTATAATCAAAATATTCACATGGGAAGGGCCTTCTATGAGGCAATAATTTGCATAAAAGAACTCAGTTTTCTAGGGTTGAGGAGATACAAATTTAATTTCACATAAAAGAATTTTGCACATACCCTCACATTATTATTATTATTATTATTATTATTATTATTATTATTATTATTATTATTATTATTATTATTATTATTATTATTATTATTATTATTAATAATAATAATAATAATAATAATAATAATAATAATAATAATAATAATAATAATAATAATAATAATACACTAGGAACTGTCCCCAAAACGCTGAGGGAGAGACTGGAGGAGATCGGGATCAGGGGGAGGATAGAGACCGTACAGACCACAGCACTGCTGGGAACTGCACGGATACTGAGGAAGGTGCTAGAGATATAAGGACTGCAACGAATCGTAGCTCTGTCATGATATGCGGAAGAGAGAGGAGACGTTAGCTGAAGACCTGAGGAGACTTATTGTCACTCAGCCTTCAGCGATAACCACTGGACAACCGGTGTGAAACTGTAAATCGCAGAATTACTGCGACCTATGAGTACTAGGAGAGGAGGGCTGGAGACTTGAGGAGACTTGCTGTCACTCAAACTCCAGCGGTTACCACCAGGCAACTGGTGTGAGATTCCAAAATAATAATAATAATATGAAAATCTAGTAATCATGATTACATTTTATCGATTCAGGTCTAGTTAGTCGCTCAATATACATCGTTATTTGATCAAATTCGTTTGGCAGTGGGTCCTTTGGAGGGTGATCAATTGAAAAGAAGAGGATTATTGATAAATTTATCTCTCTCAACTTCTGGAAGGAAATAATGTGACAGTTTTTGTTAGAACTTCGTATCCATAGCTATAGTTATCTCAAATATATATACATATATATATATATATATATATATATATATATATATATATATATATATATAAATATATAGATATATATATATACATAGATATACACACACACACACACACACATATATCTATATATATCTATATATCTATATATATATATATATATATATATAAAGATTTGAAGCAGTGACGAACTCTGTATTGATAACAAGATTGGGTGGGGTCGATAGGTATGTGAAGGCAATCAAATCTTCAAAAATTGTTGACATTTGTGAGTTGTCATCGATTCTGTCACGTGAGCCAAACAAGAGATTATGGCGTTTCCCCCAATTTTTTTCAGTTCAGAGTATTTATATATTTTCAAGAATATTTACTTTCACTCAACGAACATAGACATGCTATTTTATCTGAATTCAAGTTGTTTGGCTGTCAAGTGTTTTCAAGCTCAACATTCAATAAAAATCCCATTAATCCATAACCGATGCATCTTCCAGCTGGTCACCCATAAAGTTGGAACGTTGAACATAATCAAAAGGATGGCTCTCGAACTAAGAACCATCGAGACTTTACATGACAAAATTGTATGTCATAGAAAAATCGAAGTTGGACATATTATGGAATCTGTCGAAAGACTCAATTTACAATAGGTTGGTCATGTTGCAAAAATGGCGGACAACTGATGGAGATCACGAACATGGACCCCCAGAGATCATATGCAATACATTGGCAAACAAAAAAAAAAGATGACCAAGGAGATATGTTCAAAAACTATTGGCACTGATAAAGTGGTCAAACAAGGCCTATGTCCAATATATCCAATAAAATTGTATAATGTCCTGCATAATGAAATGAGTCATTGAAAAGATGTATTCAGAAAATGAACTCATGGCCAGTGTTTATATGCACAGAGAGAGAGAGAGAGAGAGAGACAGACAGACAGACAGACAGACAGAGATAGAGAGAGAGACATAGAGACAGAGACAGAGGGGCAGAGAGAGAGTTAGAGGGAGTTTATCCATCTAGGACAACAAATCTTCATCATCTCCCCAAAAAAGGAAGAAAGAAAGCGAAAAATCGAACTAGTTGGCAATCTTCTGGTAGAGCCAACTCGATTTTTAAGAAAAAAGGGATCCAACTAGTCCTAACAAGAATGGTATACAACCAATGCATCCATCTGATAGTCACCAGAGACATAGAAACTTATCAGAGGTCCGGACCACAAAATCAGAACCATGCAATATGCACACGAAAAGATCATGTTCAGACTTTCGTGGAGCAATCATAAGTCGGCAAAGCAAATCAAAGAAAAGACAAGAGTCCGAGATTAAGAAACCATGATAAAAACTCAAATGGTAATGATGTAAGAATGACAACTGCTTGCCACCATGATTCACAACATGGAGAGATTATATGCAAAATTGTGGCCAACAAGACGTATAATGGCGCGACGAGCTTGAAAAATTCAGAAACTACTGCAGAACCCATGATAGAGAGATATGCCGAATAATGCAATTAGTCTACGTCTAATGACGGTCGCTAAAATGATGATGATGATGATGATGATCTGTTGTATATGTTTGGTCTTCTGTTAGCTCTTAGAACAGTGACTGGTGCATATTCAGCGGTATAAATACTTAACGTTTCATTCTAATGATATGCTGAACCAAACAATGAGCTCAAGGCAAACTCGTCTAGTCTGCGAATACTATACCTATTTCAACAGGTCACAAATCGGACTGCTATTCCAGACAACCTCAAAACATTTCACCGGAAGCAGCTTCAACTTCATGAAATTACACCTCTACAGTGTTGAAGTTTATTACCCAAATCTGGAAGGAAATATAAATAAAATATGGAGGCTGTTGCGATATTCTATGCATCGAATTCTCTAAGCTGATTCAGAGTCAACTTGGCGGTGCAAAATGTATTACTGTCCTCAACCAACCCATTAATTTCATATGAGGTCGTTTTTCCGTACTTTTTAACTTCTCCTACTGCCTTGATAAGACGTTATAAGGTCGCTGTGGAAGCTCTGAAGTCCTCAGAAAGTAATTGAACTGTTATTTTCCAGTCAGTTGTCAGCGTCTCTGAATTCTTTCTTTATTAGGAGCAAGTTTGGCTCTCATTTGATGTTGATTATTGGTATCAATATTTTCAGCCAAAACTTTCAACCTATGCTATGTTAACACCGTAGAAGTTTCCAATCCAAACACTTCATCGATGTTATCAGTAGCTTAGGCAGAATATGTTCTAACGTGAAATTGTACTTGAAAATAAATTCAACTTTACGGGTTGACATCATTGGTGTTAAGGGTTTGTAAACTGAGTAGAGTAACAAATAATATTTTTATTTACATTGAATCTACGAAATGAAGCAACTACATTAATAAGTATATAATATATAGCATTGATTTCCATCGTGTGCATGAATGACATTTGATATGTAGATAACCTTATGCATAAAATAGGCCTATTTTTCTCAAGAGACTCATTATGAAACATTTTGTTTTTGAGTGTTAGATTCATTTCTTCCATCTTTGAAAATATTTTCGGGTGCCCATAACTTTCGATCTGATTAATCAGAGAAGATAATATATCGACAGATTTTCCTTATTTTTTTGAAATCTTGCAAACTTTATCGTTTGGTAATCTTTACTGGCAACTTGACAATATGGAATATTCATGAAACAGAAGAAAAAAATTACCGATAAAGATCATTACCGAAACTGTACGTCTCGCCAGGAGAACAGGAAAACAAAAAAAAAAAAACGGATTGACATAAATATATGTACGAAACCCCAAAACACAGCATGAAAGCGCAGTTAAATTTTCATTTATTTATTTTAATGTAATAAATTGAAAAGACGAACACAAAGAATCTTTTTGAGTCTATGATATTTAGATAATAAGTCACGAGTCGTACCACATGAAATATCTTATTCATGACGATTCATGATTTGATGCTACGAAGAGCGGTTTAAGTAGGTGCACATTATATTGTACTATTTTCTATTGTAAATGATACTATTCAGTATATGTGATTTTTACTTATTGAATAATCTGTTCATAACAAAGACTGTTTCATTTTTTTTCAGCCTTGGGAGTTAACCATTCTTTGAGAAAACAAAACTACGCGTACTTTGTTTCAATTGAAATACATCAGATTTGAAGTAGGGAGAAACGTCCTCAATTGAAAAGTGGTATCAGTAAAAAATGATTATATCCAGAATATCTTGATATCCAAAATAAAGCTTGAGGACAACCAACGAATGTCATCGACTACGATCGTTTAAGAAACAATGGGTGAAATCTTGAAAAAATATCTTGATTTGGCGTGAATAAAATTGCTGGATATAAAACTGGCAATTGTATCCATCATTATAAGAGATCATGGAAGAATCTAATGAAGCCTTGCTGAAATATCGGGAAAAATGGATACTTACTGAAAATTTAAAACTGTTAAAGCAACAGCTTCCTTAGAATTGGAACGATTCCGGGGAACCGGAAAGTATGGAACACATTTTCAGTCTTTTTTCTTTTTGTGCACCACTGCATAATGTTGTAAATATTCATAAAACGTATTAAGACTGTTGCTTGTGCGTGGGATCTGTGGATAAGATAACCTTTCAGATTTTTGAAGAACCTGTGGGCCACAATTAGAAAATGGCGTACGTGTTTGGTAGCTAATAAGTATCTCTAACACTACAGTAGTAAAGGTCATCAGCGGTATAAGTCAACATAGTTTCATATAACCATAGTGATATTGGAGATTATGGGGATTTGACATCTGCAGAAGAAGTGAATGCATCCAGGCAGCAGCATCGTTGAAATCAGTATATTTTTAAGGAAAATAAGAGTATTGAGAAGACTTGGGGTCATTTAATCATTAGGGAAAAAATACATAATACATATGTAAAAACATGGAAAGATGATTTAACTGAATACAATGTGTTGAGTATTGCAGTCACTTAATCTAGACCTATAGCTAACAGATTCAAATAATGAAAATATTACTAAAAGTTGAAGATTATTATTATTATTATTATTATTATTATTATTATTGTTATTATTATTACATTACATTACATTACTTCTGCCTTCCTTTGATCTAAACGAGGGAAACAACTCTCAAAACAATAACAATGGGTGTAATGCTATTTTTACAGAAATAATGATGAAAAAAATCCAGATAATGCTGATGGATAGTATTCGTTGCCAACGCTATCTCCTGGATGATAAATTTTCGTGAGAATAGATATCAATGGAATAAACAAATTGATAATGATAATGAATATTGATAATCTAAAAAGGTGAAGTAGAATCAGAAAATTATGTCCGTCAAGCATTGAAGTCATCATGAGAAAAAGGCCCGGAGAAGTGCAGCAAACAAGAGAAAGTTATCAAACGAGCAAACAATATTTCAGACGATAGATCATAGACATGGCCACGCAAAAGAAACTTGAAAAGAGAAACTGAATGAGTTATAATCATCAAAACGAATCCATCAGAACGATATAAGTCAAAGCATTGTTCGACAGAACCCAAACTAACATCAGATACTGCTTTTGTTGAGAAAGGGATGAGACCCACATAACCACTGAATGCTGTAAACTAGCCAAAAAGTTGTACAAAAACTGACAGGACATGGAAGCAACAGTTATACACTTCAGAAAAAGCAAACAACTGGGATTTGACAATCTGGAAGAATGGCATCAGCCCAAAGTGGAGTCCTGGAAAACAGAAGCAACGGATCACTCTGGGGCTCTAACATCCAAACCAACCGCCCTACTCAAGAGCAGACCTAGAACTCCCGGACTAGGGGGAATGTCACTACCAAACAATACAAGAGGCAGTGCCTCTGGATCACTGAGTGAAGATGAGTGAGTGAAGCGCTGGGAAACTCCGGGCTCAATTATGGAGCTGAAAAAAAAGTTGAACATGAAAGTCCGGGGGGTACATATGATAATAGCTGCAATCGATATCTTGCAAAAGACAATGAAAATAAGATTGAAAGAACTATGGATCGGGGTTGCTATCCTACAGACCTCTGCACTTCTGGGGTCTGCACAGATACTGGGGAGAGTATTGGAAATATGAGTCGGCTTAATGTTGTCAACGATGGCCGAACAGCTGAAAGAAAAAATGTCTTAAGGAAGTTTGGGATGGCGGAGTCGGTACAAATCTCAACACTGCTGTAATATTTGAGAACAATGAAGGGAGGACTCGAAATCTGAAGAGTCTTACTGTCACAGTAATGACCGACGGGCGACCGGTTCGGAATTCTAAACAACAGCAGTGATGCAGACTGTATTGAGTGTTGAGAGGAGGACAGAAGACTTGCTGAGACGCTGTCACACAGTTTTCAGCAACGACCACCTGGAAAGTGGTGTGAAAATGTAGATCACAACATGAAACGTTACTATGAGTGTTTTATACTTGAGGAAATTCGTTATCCCATGATTCCAAGTGAGAACTAACAAATTCTACTGGTGTGGAATTAAAAAGAAGTAATGTTTATGCAAATATGTAGTCTTAAATGAGAAATTGTGTAAATGCACACATTTTTTTCTTAACCCCTTTGAATAGGAAGTCATAATAATAATCGGTAATCAAATTAAGAAATAATTTAATTAGCACTTCCAAATACGAATCATCCAAATATAAAATTCAACAAAATAAAATCAAGTGTTTGTTCATCGAATTTAATTAGACATAAATATGAAAACTGCTTAATCTTTTCAGCAGGTGGTGTTTGCAAGATTATGTATGGGTAAGATGAAATGGAAGACATTTATTAACTTTTGAATTCCGATCAGTTTCTTTGAAAAGATTATTTGCTTCGAAACGGAGTCTGATGAGTGTAATATTCGGGAATCACTTAATATTTATAATTAGCTGACTTACTTATTCACTAAGTGATATTCGTTTCATTCCTGAAAACTACAACACTATCAAATTATAATTCAAAAGGCCTGGTCAGTCACTTGAAAGAAACCCTCAATGTGTTTTAGCAGCATGCCGTGTTCGGGGTAATCAACTGAAACATGGGAAAAAAGAGCAATCAATGAATAAGATACAACTTTCGTCTGATTTTAAAAAAGAACTGTGAATGCAGCTGAGCACAAAATAATGGGAGAATTTAGGGTAAACACACATGGCCAAGAAAAATTAATAAGTAGAGTAAAAAACATCAGAACACCTGACTTTACATAATTAGAAAATGTGGAAAAAAAACTTATTCACACGAAGAATTTATGTTGACAGTTTCAAAAGTATTAAATGAAAATGTGTGCATTTTTATTAATACTATTTTTTGAAATTCAACACCAGTAAAATCAGTCAGTTCTCACTTAAAATCAAGGGATAACGAATCTTCTCAAATATCAAACACTCACACTAAAATTTCCGTGTTATTATCTACGTTTTCACACCAGTTTTGGTTTCTCTCTTATTTCCACCTCTCAATGATTAATATTTTACTCTTGTTTTAGCAGTTTCGGGTCTACAGGTCCAATCGATATATTTCTAATAAGATAACTATTCAATCAACGATGAGGATTATTTTCAAATATAAACCAGATGCTTGAGTTTTTTTCAACAACCAAACAGTACTAACCTGACAATATTACTATGGTTAAATATTGTTAATATAACGTATTGCTTTTACGACCATTACTAAAGTAGTGGATTATATATTCATTAGCTGCCAAACATTTATTGCATTCCTCACCCTGGGGTCTACAAACACGGGCTCTCAGAGATCTAGTACGTCTCTTTTTCCGTTGATCGTCAGTACTCCCCTCAGTTTTTTCAATGAATATTTACATCGGTTTGTAGTGGTTCATGCTAGATATTAAAAGAACACAACACGGTTCTTTCTTTCAATACTCTTACATTTATCAAGAATATTGCAGATTTCTACCATGTTGTTGCCTGAATAGATTCAATTCGTCCACAGGAGTCCAATAACTTGAATCCTTCAACGGGAGTCTTCGGGACTTTTCCTTTTTTCTTCCAGGAATGATAAATAAAATACTTACTTATGTATTCCGCAATTATTACTTATCAGGCAGGGTTCTGATGTTCTTAAATTTATCTACTATATTTTTCTTCTAAATTGATTGTCATTGACGACATTCTTTAGTCTTCCTCGAGTTTCAGTTTGAATAATCACATACGTTGAGCAAAATTTCTGGAACCATCATTATATCATCACTTCATTAGTAGTTCTCTTTTTTCAAATGCTAATTTGGCGTTCCTCCCTGTTTCGAATACTCAGTGTCCCAATTGAAATATGAGTATGGATGTGAAGTCTCATTTGCCCAGGAGAAAGCATATTTTCAGAGCTAGAAAAAAGGCAATAAAGTCAGTAATAAATAACTCATTAGGAACGATACGAACAATGGCAAAAGAGACTTGAATTGAAAATGCTTGAATCTGATGCACAGCACTGATCCATCCACGTTACACATGATCACGAATCATTGTAGAAAAGGCTCTTTATTTGGCACAACCTGTTGATTTTATTTGAACGAATTTGTTGCCAGATTGTTTATTTGTACCCACTGAGTGTTATTCGTTAAGGTTAGCTTAGTTCAGGAAATCCTGGTACTGCATGACGTATAACCATTTGCGATTAGTAGTACACGCCAAAAGAATTGTTCTGATACTGGCTACTGCACTCGCCATCATCAAGATGGAATTATATAACGATAAAATTATTTCAAAAAGAATTGGTTATAAGATCGATAATATCAGTGAGAAAAAGTGTCAGGCTATTATACAAATTCCCTCCACCGAAAGCTCTCTATCAGGAAACTTATCTTGCGTGCGATACCAGGATTTCTTATACTAGGTTAACACCAAAAGCTGCCGTTAGAAAGTTGGAAAATTATGTTTTAACAATTTTCCAGTTGGAGAAAACATGCACACTACTTTGCTAAAAATCAGTATTTCAAATCATGGCTTTTACTTGTTTTCGCACACTAAGTAGAGGCTCCAGTAGAAAAATGGTAATATCTTAGCCATCAGAGCAGATTATTGTATGTATAAAGACATTTTTATTAAGAATTATTCATCCATTTTACTTCAATGTAATGTCCGTAGCTAAAAACAAATGCTCTTTACCTAATCGCAAGCAATGACGTTGAAGTTCCCAGCACTATTTTTGCACCATGTTAGGAAAATCTCAGAAGTGTCTCGGAAGTTTACTTACAATGTGGTTGTCACTCAATTGTAGTGCATAGTTCACACATCTTAAGAACATTCTAGTGCTGGATACTCAGGTTCTACGTGATGAAACGGTAACAAATATAATTCAATGTTTGCGAAGTATGCATGGAAATTATCCAAACGAGAATGGAAGACAACCAATGGAAATCACAAGATCCCCAGAGACCACATGCGAAACCAAGGTCGACAAAAAAACAAGATGGACAGATGAACTAGACGAATTCAGAAAATGCAGGTTCCGCGACGGCCATGACAGAAACATGTGGCAGATTCTTGGGAAGGTGTATGTCCAACGACGGACGTTTGAAGACTGACGATGAGAAAAATTCATTGACTGATGTCGTATCCCCCTTGGAATTACTCCAAATGGAACACTGATCCAAGCATGCCATCCAATTTTTAAAACTGTCTGCAAAGTCTCTTTCTGGATTTCTATCTGCTATCTTGCGGAGATCTACCTGATTTCGCCCACGGTCATACCTTCCCTTTTCACAGCGATACCAGCTTTTGGGACCCCCCATCCCCACAAAAAACTGGAGTCTTGGGAAGCTGAATCTAGGCATTAAGTAAGCTCAAAGTGCTTAGTAATGCAATATTTTACAGAAAAAAAACCTGCATAAAGCGTGAAGAATAAGCAAAGTAAAAGTGACGTTCACACATTTCATAAGCTCACTTAATGACGTGACACTCTAGATTGGAAAGCATCTATTCTTTTCATGCTTGCAAATCAAGGTCTTGTCAGGTAGCCATGTTACAACACGACGGTTCTTGAAGTATTCGAATATTCAAAATATTAGAGAGAAACCCATGTACTTATTTTTTCTTGCCTGGAACACAAAAAAAAAAAAAATCTATAAGATAATCACCGGAACCAAAAGCTACATTTTCACGGGAAACCAAACTTGGAAAAACAATTGCTTGATAAAAGATAATCTGATAGGAACTGGCTGGTAGTATAGTTCCTTTTTTTTTTTTTTTCCAAAATTTGGACAAACTTTTACTGTGTAACCCTACAGTGATCAATTGGCTCGTTTGAATGACGCATTGGAAGTTTTTTCCGAGTGGCAAAGATTCTGTTTTTCAAATGCAACACCCTAAACAATCATAAAAATTAGTTTCTCTTCTATGCAGCTTATTCCCTAGACCTGTTTAGATCATCCCTTGTTTTATTTTATTAAACACTCATTGATCCCAACAATGTTAGGAATAGAATGATTAATCAGAATATTTGTGGACTCACAACTGAAATTGCTGTTTTGTAATGGGGTACACAGCTTTGCTGAGATGGTGCAGAGGATTAGGAAGTCTGGGGACAACATTAATCTCTATTAATTCACAGAAATAACAAAGTTTCTCAAAATGTGCCGTGTGATGCACTTTGAAAATACGAATGCCTATTTCACTGAGATGAATGCAATCTGAAAATCCCAGTCAGACTTATCAGCCACTGTGCCTTTCATATCGCTTTCCATAACTGCTGCGACTGCTATGGTCCTTGCCATGTCTTAACGGTGAACATTTCCATCACCACCGTCCATTTTGTGCCTTGACTTTCCCTATTGCATTCGATGACCCAGGGGGAACCAATAGGTAACTCTTTTCCTCCATCTGTTGCAAATTTTCTCTTCACAAAATGTCCAGTTCATCTCTATATTTATCGCTTATTTTTGTATATTATTCTTACTGCCATTAAAATGTACATTCTTTCTTCATTAAAGTTGTGACAAGTTGAGAGATTGGAAGATGATTTTTAGAAGATTGACATTCGTTTTGGCAATAAGCAAGACAAGGTGTATTTTGTTTGGAGCTATGCCTTAAAGTCGAGAGAATCTATCCTCACTTTGAATGAGTGAACATTTATTTTGATGAAGTAATTTGACATAATATTCAGTTTGATATCAGATTCCTATTATCTAACCACATAATGAGAATGTATGCATTCTTATATATTTATTTGATTGTTTGTCTGTTATCAAATAGGCTAATCTCATTGGTTGATTTGCCTTCAAATTATGACACAATGAGGAAGATTACGTCATAGAAACTTTTAAGACTTCATGTCTGATGATCACGAAGTAAGATAGCGTAAGAGGAGTTGAAATCTTAAGATAAAGATACTTGAATTATCAGAAAGAAAAAATACTTGATATGATAGCTTAAAGCACCTCAATATCGATCCACTAATAAATAACCCGGTCATTTTGGACGGGTATTTTTTAAAACATATAAAATAAGTTGTTAATCGTGACAATGTTTATTAAATGAAAATTGATAAAACAATTTTGCGAAGAATGTTTACACTTGATTTATATAAGAAAATACTAAACGTTTATAGTTAGATAATTTCTTTAGTGTTCAGAATCTTTTTTATAATGAGTGTTAAATAATTATCAGCAAATAAACTCTATAAGCATAATTTGCTATCATACTCTAATGGTGCATTCTTTTATTAGCTCAAAATATCCTTTTTTCAAAGACAATTTTTTTCTTTGTTTACGGAAATCGACGCAGATAACAACTAATATACATACTGTCATTCTATAATAAGCATTTGACGCTTTTTTGTTTGTAAACTTTATTATACTCATTATCAATTATTTACGAGGTTAGCTGTTAGGAAAGAACCATAACGTTTAATTAAGTACATATACATATGTAGGACTCTCTGTATTGTATGATCAGCAACAAAGCTTTCCAAGTTGTCAATGGCTACAATATCTTAATACGTTTCTAGCTCAAATGAGTCCAGCCCCAAACAGATGCAAATCTCCTTCATTAAAATAGCGATGGTCTACTTGACTAGATCGGTAATTCACTACTATGAAGCGACACAATTTCAGCTTAATCTAGAAGAAAGATAGAGATGGAGGGAAAATTTTGTTGCTCTAATCACAATACTCATCTATATGACACGGAAAGTTGGTACCCGAGATACAATCGTTTTATTTTTATATTTGTTTTGTCATGAATAGATACGATATGAATATAATTTGGTTTATATTCTTCATATTTGAGATAACAAAAACTGAAATTAGTTTAGTCTGCCAAAAGGCAATATTGTATTGGCAATCAATGAGGTTGGTTCTCACTGAATACATCAAAAATAGAGTAAGTGATTCATTCAGCTAAACTTTGTAAATACTTGGTAAGTGGCGTGTCGCCGACGATCAGGCGTTGGTAATCATTTCTCGAAGACTGTTATTTTTGTATGCAGTTTAATCCTCTTTGATTGTTTGAAACCCGTGGCCTTTCGTCGGGGCAATCCGAGGAGACTGGGCTCCAAACTCGTCGATAGTCAGCTTATCTTGCAGACAGGTGTTTCTAAGCGAAAAACTGTGCTCCGTTCTGTGACTGGGGTCGTAACACTTTTCTGCAGGGCTCGAGTGATTCATGACCAAGCTAAGACAATAATCTGGATTTCGATAACCGATTGACAAAGCAGCCTGTGCCAAGACTTGAAACGATGGCAGAATTTACCTGCATCACTTCTATAGGTTTAGTCTTGTATTTTACTGAGCTATTATAATTTTCATAAATATGAAAGCAAATAGGTTTGGTGTCAAAATAATCTCTATGGCGATGTCACTTCATATCGGCTAAAGTTTATTTCAATTCTCAAGTGAGAAATATACATAATAACTAAACACATAGGTTGAGTGTACGATATAGTGAGCTGAACTTTAACTAACATATGCTTTTCTTCTCAGGGGATGTGGTATTCATATCACGATCACATTAAATTAGTACAAAAGTAATTGGTTATTTTAAGACGTATCGGACGAATGGAAGTTGAAAACCACCTAAACTATGTTATATTTAGTTCATCTTGACTAAAACCCCTCAGATTAAGTACTTTTCCCCAATACATTTTCCTGACTAGTATGTACTAAGTTTAGCCATCTTTAAACAAAATCTATTCTAGCCTCTGCTGTCTCTAGAGACCACTGTAAAGGAGACCAATTTGAACTCGTTATCAGAAAAGATACCAGGATCCTATCAGCTTTATAGCATCTATCCGTGGAAATTAGACAATTATATCCCAATATCTCTTCGCTTAAAAGATTTGTAAATAAAATATCGCAGACGATCGATTCTCATATTTTGGGAACAATTAGTTGGTTCTGTTGAACTTACAGCTTTTCGGGAGAGTCAGGAATTAGATGGACGTTTATAGATGTTAAAAGTCGTACGTTTTGGTAGGAATGGTCTACGTTTGTGCCAGAAGCATCGAGTTAAATGTGGCTGCAAAGTCAATCTTGCAGTCTGATTGTTTGAGTTAAGCAGCCATCTTTCTTTTTGTCGTTTGCTTCTTTGATTATGTCCCTGATTACCTCTTAGAATGCTACCATGGCCACATCAAAGACTTCGATTGTTTCTTCCTTTTCTCGATATATCTTTTCCTTACTCTCGATTTTATTTCTATCTTTCATTCTTTATATTATATTTCTCTTTATAACTTTCCCCATTTTCCTTTTTCTTTCGATATATTCTAATTTACCATTTTTGCTTCTTGTTTTTAGATTCATTCCTTCATCGTCTTTTGTCATCCTCAAAATTTCCTTTCTTTTCTTCGACTATATTTGTTATCAATTTATATTCACAAGGCTTCCACGATTCTTCATCTGTTCAAAACATTTGTTTTTCTTTTCTATTTCCCACATGATTTTTTTTCCTCTTCTTCTTTTTTGTTCTTTCTCCCGTACTTACTCAGCCTTCGGATTAATCATCTCTCTCCATTCTTTCTTTTCTTTTATCATCACCCAAACTGTTTATCCTCGTTGTTTCTGCCTAACTTCCTTCACTCTGCTCTGTCTGTTCTTCTTTGTATCCATCTTCCTCTCCTTTTTCTCATATACCCTTGATTTCTTTCTTTATATTTCCCTTCTTTCATTTTTTATTCCTTTGTTGGCTCCCTTGCAAACCCAGAACCTTCTACGTTTGAGGCGGACGTGCTAACCATTAAGAACATACATACATATGCAAGTGATTTATTCATTGGACGCAGGCATATAATTATAATTCTGACCTCCAATACTGACACACAAGACTAGTTCCAACAAAATTTCATTGATACTACGTTTGTAATAAAATATAAAACTTCAGATCATTTAATAAATCTCTTTGTTTATAAAGCGTTACTTCGCTTCAAAGTTCCCCGATAAATTTTCATATGAATTCAAGTTTCTTAGAAGTTGAAAGAATCTTTGATGGTCGGAATTTATAATAGAACTAGTATTGGATAGAGGTTGAAACTGGCAACGAATGGGATCGGATATGTGTTTGCGTGCTGCTATATACTAGAGAAAGAGAGGGATATATATATATTTATATATATATATATATATATATATATATATATATATATATATATATATATATATATATAAATATAAATATCGAAATTATTGCCTGGCTTGAAGAAAGGAGGGGGATACATATGTGCACATTAAATTGCACAAATTGTTAAATAATTGGTATTCTTTAGGTGCAGTACTTATAAATTTATTATTTTACGCTAGGTCATATTAGTGACAAGAAAATAAAGTATGTTCTATCAAAAACAATTCTGAAAGCAGCAAAATCACACAAAAACATACACACATGCGCATTCACATGCACGTTGTGTGCGAAATTTCATTTTGAAAAATGGTTGGAAACATATATATATATATATATATATATATATATATATATATATATATATGTATATATGTGTGTGTGTGTGTGTGTATATATATATATATTCATTAATCAGTTAAAAAAAAGGATTGCCCACACACACACACACACACACACACACACACACACACACATGGCTTGGCAAAAAAATATATTCAATCAAAGCAGGTTTTCCACTCGTACTGAACTTTTGGTAGCAGTGTATCCGGTATACGCATAGTATCTTTTGGTCCTGCGCGGTGAGTTTCCAGCGTGAAGAGTGATATGAATTCAGGAATTCATAACTTTATTATTATTATCATCATTATTATTCATAAGGATGCATATCTTATAATCTTTTTTCTTCTGATGTGCCTAAGGATGTCATATATATATATATATATATATATATATATATATATAGATATATATATATATATATATATATATATATATATATATATATATATATATATATATATATATATATATATATATATATATATATAGATATAGATATATATACATATATATACTTATGTGTGTGTAGGTTCATATGTGCGTCCATCCATTACATACATACCTATGCAATTAGCTCTGTTAGCTCACTTCTGGTTAATGTGCATATATATATATATATATATATATATATATATATATATATATATATATATATATATATATATATATATGCATATATATATATATATATATATATATATATATATATATATATATATATATATATATGCATATATATATATATATATATATATATATATATATATATTTATATATATATATATATATATATATATATATATATATATATATATATATTATTGGCGTATGAGGGGAGAATGCGTTCTGATAGTTCAGAATATTATCCAGGCTTTTTGGTGTGATTCTTTCCTCGATGGATCTTTTCAATTCCTGTGTGAGTTTCCCAGATCTCCGTATCATTTGTTGGCTTCTCATGTTGATTAAATGAATAAATAGTGTTATAGATAATGGTTGATAATATGGATTTATTTCAGCTAAAAACAGTTGTCTTCTTATTTCCATGCATCGTTAGTCAAGAAATCTAAGAATAGACGGAATGTCAGTGATAAAATTCATCAATTTCAAAACCAAACTTTGAATATTAGTTTGCATATCTATAGAATACATCTTCAATTCAAAATAATGCTCGGTAGAACGATTTCAACATGTATGAGTAATTTTTTTCGACTGGTTTTTTCTGGTTCACCCAAAGAACATTTTCAAATGAATATTTGAAATCGCACGCACATACATGGTAGTGGTCCATTACAGATTACATATTCTGTTTCATGTGGAAAAATGAATATCTGAAATTATATCTATCTATCCTTCTCTTTTTTTCTCCATACATATATATATATATATATATGTATTTGTGTGTGTGTGTGTTTCACGTAGATAAATGAGTATTTGAAATTATACCTATCCATCCTTCTCTTTCTCTCTCCATATATATGTATATGTTGTTGTGTTTCATGTGGGTAAATGAGTATTTGAATTTATATCTATCAAACTAACTGTCTCTCCCTATATATGTGTGTTTGTTTTCCTAACGCTCATTGTTCTGAGTGCATGCTCTGTGTTGATTTAAAAGATATTTAACTGAATATATGAACTGACAAACACAAATGCATTTACATATATATATATATATATATATATATATATATATATATATATATATATATATATACATATATATATATACACACACACACATATATATATGTGTGTGTGTGTATGTATTTATGTGTGTATATATGTGTATAACAGCAAATTCCAGTGAGTTCATATCCAACCATCTATGTAATTCCCTTCAAGTGCGTCGATCATTGGCTGTACACACCTTCTGTGCTTCGTCGATCTATCATCTCAATCTGTCCGTCTGACTGCCAGTGTATCTATCGACTTCTGCTCTAGAAAGCCCGTTGTTTCGAGATGGTTTCGCGCAGAATTAATAACAAAGAAAGTCTTCTGCTTTCACATTTATCTTCTTGCCTTGGCATGAGGTGAATAAATCTCTGAGAAACACAACTTTTCTGGTATTAATTGTTTTCGACGTTTTCTCCCTTTTCTCGCCACTTTTTCTGTTGTCTTTCATCTTTTCGTCTTCAGGCCTCTGCCCAATCCATAATTTTATTCACTCAAACGTTCTCAGGTGCATGGGCACACACACACGTATAAAATTGCCGGAACAGTTGCAGCGGTAAACAACCATATTATTTCGAAACAGTATTTGAAATGACATCCTCTTGATACATGTTACAGAAAGGAAAATGGGACTGCTGCAGGAATCGAACGTGCGACCGATAGGAAGCTGCTTTAAAGTAGCATCGCTTTTTTTATTGGGCTAAACAGTCCGGCGAAAATGTGAAGAAATGGATACATAACCCGATGGAATAAATCATAAATGCAATGTATATGTATCAACGGAAGGTCATTTCAAATAGAGTTTCAAAATTATATATACTCACACACACATATACATATACATATATATATGTATATATATATATATATATATATATATATATATATATATATATATATATATATTCATATATATATATATGTATGTATATATGTATATATGTATATATATATATATATATATATATATATATATATATATATATATATATATATATAGATAGATAGATAGATAGATAGATATAGATATATAAACGAATCTGCAAAAAGTCTTAGTTCTAGATAGTCTGTATTGTATACATATAATCACATTTATGACGATAACTTTTAATGGACTTAGATACATTGATGGATGAGAACTGATAGGTATATCTGCAATAAGGAGCAGAATAGAAATAAATTAAGAGATATTGAACAAGGAAAGAGAATATATTGATACATAGCTAAATATGAAGCTGAATTGGATATTTGAATGGGCAAGAGGGGAATCTGAAAGCTACAAAAGTTGTAATAAAATACGAGAACTAAAACGCCTAAATGCATTTACACTCAAAGTTAGACGCATAAAATGCATAATATTTGTTCATCTCTTCTCAGAAGAAACGAGGCAGAAAACGGATTTCCATCCCGTTTTTTTTTAATTTATCTTTCTTGCAGGCTTCCTCTCTTTTTCCTCAATTTGACTTACATGGACGGTGAGCGACCTAATGTTCCTAAAAATACATAGATACAAACGATGTTAAAAATACGAATGCAAATAAAATCCCATGCCATAACGTAGATATTAACGAAATGCTACAAAGAAAATATTAAAATGTTACAACAAAAGACTTGAGCGTTAAAATGAATGTAAAGATCAGTGATGTCACGTACGCATCCAATTGGAGATATTAGGTCAAGAGTAGATCGTTTTGTATGTGGCCAGAACAAATAAAGTAAGGAAAAGTGACGGGACGTTGTACGCTTTGTTTTGTTTAAATGTTTGTGGTGCTGTTTAGGGTCGAGAAATATAGGAAGTTGATGGCAACGGTGATTGAACTTGATCCCAATACCATTTGTAAATTAGATTCTGGGGAAAAAGCAGTAACTGCGAACATAGAGTACAACTAGAGGCAATAACTATACAGGGTCTCCCGAGAGTCTGGATCCATTGGCATTCCTCCTAATACGAAGAATATTCTATGCACGTAACAGCATCTGTTCTGATACATTAAGAAATGTTCAACATGCTTTATCATTATAGATATACACCAATATGGCGCAATCCAAGGCTGTCAACATCTACTATAATAAAACTTTTAAATACATTTCTGCTTATGGATCCAGACTTTTGGGATACTAAGGATAAAGACATAAAAAGTGCATCTGGGTTGTTAACGAAAACTAACATATAAATGCAAATTACAAATTGGGTTTGAAACTGCTTGGCTTTATTTTGCATAAATTATTCTCTTCTCTTGAAAGGAGACTCGACCAAATTGGTCTTGCTACTGTGATGCTACTATTGTTAACATACAAATGAGATTGTGAATAATTGTGCAAAGCACTCCCTCATTTTGTCTCATTCTATCAGACGGTAGCATATATATCTGCAACTACCAGTGTCAACTTCCTCAAAGACCAGTCAATACGTATAGGTTAGATATAGAATTTGGCATATGTTCGAAACTAAAATTTTACACCATCAACCAACAACGGTTGGAGGTCCCTCAAATATTATGGTTGAATATTGGGGAAAGATTCCCTAGAGATATAGTAAGGAATATACATGCATCAATACAGTGCATATGTGATGCTGTTATGGGCATACGTGGGGGAGTGATCTGGCCTTCTCACTAAGGGTGAGGGGTTAGAGAGTTGGAACCTTATAGTCAACGGTAATAGTGGTGTACAATTGTTTGATGAAACCTTATAGATAAAAACATTATTATTCACTGGAGCTCTATTGTGTCAACCAGGAGCAACGTCATGCATCTCCGTCAATATAATAATATATATGTACATAATCTGATATAAATGATACAGCAGGTCAAACTGGCTAACATCACAAATGGCGGGTGGGATACTTATTGTATAAGAGGGTGGTCACTAGCTTTCTCAGAAACTTGTGATAAAATCTGGAATATATGCACCCCCTGGAAATTTGGCTTTGGGCACCCAGCAATGCTGTTAAGATATTTTGGTTATCTTGTTCTATATTAATGTTTCTGCATTCATCTACCCCTTGTATTTGTTGGTATCCAGTATTCTTGATAATTAACGTTATGTTAGCGTATTTTGAAATACAACAGCAGCATATGTGTTTGTATATTATAGAATCTATTAAAAAATTGAATGGCAATGGGCAGGCCATGTTACAAGAATAACAGACAAACGATTGACATCACAACTCACAACATGGATCCCCAGAGATCACACGTGAACCAAAGCTGACAGAATACATGATGGAGAGATGAACTGAAGAAATTTAGAAAATACTGGCTCCGCGAAGCATACGATAGAGAAGTGTGAAAAATCCTGGGGAAGGTCTATATCCAACGACAGTCGTTAAAAGACTGATTTTATATATATATATATATATATATATATATATATATATATATATATATATATATATATATATATATATATATATATATGGTACATAAAGAAATAAGTATACACGTATCCATTAATTATAACTGTATATACTGGATATGTGATGATCTTAACGAATCATGCATGGGTGCCCACTGCCACATTTCCATGAAAATACATTGAATATAAGTGTAATTTTAACTGAATAGATATACACGAAAAATCTTGAGGTGCAGCAGGCAACTTGATAAATGTATTTGCAGTATGCTCGTGGGGCAGTATGCTCATAGAGTGTGGGTTTCCAGCCTTGACTCGTGTATGCAGTCAGCCTAACCAATCCTGAGGATTCTTCGTCGAGAAGCCAAACACTTTGGTGGAGGCCTCCTGTTAAGCTAATTCCAGCTATCGGAGAAAAGCTTTCCCATTTTTTTTTCATGACAACCGCAAGTGTGGTAATACCTGCCATGTTTATCGGGGAAGACCACTATCTTATCCCTCTATCATGTCCGATCTTTTCCTTCTGCATTTATCATTAAATGGGACCTAATCAATTGGTGTGTCGTTCTATATCCTCTGTCCTTTTCTAAGTGTTCAATCCAACCTCATTCCTATTGCTTGATGATTTCTATGATATCCTTTATTGTAATGTTCTCTCTGATCAATTTTGATCTTTTTTCTAGCTCTTAGAGGTATTCCTCTCATTGTTCTTTCCATAGCACTTTCTGTGATTCTCAGCTGGTTATCTCTCCGTTTTGTTATTCTCGTACTCCCAAATCATACCTGGAATTGATAGTTCACATGAGCGTCCATAATTTGGTTCGGAGCCTTGAACATTCATCTCCACAAACACATGAACACACACACACACACACACACACACACACACACACACACACACACACACACACACACACACATATATATATATGTATGTGTGCGTGTATGTGGGGGGGTGCAATTATATATCAATCTATGTACATCTATAAATATATTCAGTATATTTGCATACATTTGACTCAAATGTACGATTCGAAACCAAATGAGATTTTCACCTATTATTTACACTAAAATCCAGACTTTCATATATATATATATATATATATATATATATATATATATATATATATATATATATATATATATATATATATATATATATATATATATATGTATATGTATAAATTTATTTGAATATATCAATCCATCTGTATCTATAAATTTTTCTCTCTCTCTCTCTCTCTCTCTGTCTGTCTGTCTCTCTCTCTCTCTCTCTCTATATATATATATATATATATATCAACAGGAAAATATTTTCCAATTATTTATTATAGCTAGTTCTGACTCACGTCGATATCAGAGAAATGAATTCCAATGAAATACTCTCCTCCAATTCAAGCTTAAATCAAGACGCCATATAAAAATCGTATATCTGATGAGTCTGCTATCATATGATTTTTTAAAATCTATTTGATATCATATCCGAATGCATATTATTATGTATTTTGTGTTCGTATACATGTAATATTCTGATGTATTTATGTATATGAATATATAAAAAGTACATATATGCACATATATATATATATATATATATATATATATATATATATATATATATATATATATATACGAAGAAACACGTATTTTACGTAAGAATATACATGTATGTGTGTGTGTGCGTGTGTATGTTTGTTTGATTGATGTAGATTTTATCACTTCTCGAATCCATGTGGGCATGCAATAAACTTGTATCAAAGCATTCAGAATCGGGCATCCTTTAGATCTTCCACAGCTAAATTCTATTGATCGTTTGCAACAGAAATATTCGAAGAATGCAACTTTAGATTTGCACAATGATAAACAATAACAATATTAATGTAAATTCTGTTGGTACTTTCATGAGAGCCACCCGTTATAATTGCCTCTCGAATGTGTCCACTTTATCTTTCATTGTCTTCATCAGAATCAACGTTCAAGTACTCTCAAGAATTACGCACAGCATGTCAACTATAATTTATTCAAACTGGCTGGACTAATGACCTAACTGAATACGACGTCCACTGTTCCAGATTATTGGACTCCGTCCTTTTTATAAATCTTATTGCATACATTCTCGTCTTTCGTTATTTGCCTTCTCGACCTTTATAACTATACGGGCAAGGATACCCAGCCTAGTCTGGGAAAATAACAGAGAAAAACAAGAAAAATATGTTCTTTGATATATTCTTCCAAATACAATAGTACAGTTGAGGAAAAGATCATTTATATTACTTCCAGATAGGATGTTGCTCTAATGCATAAAACAAAACAGATGATGCAGTTCCTTGGTTTGATAAGAATTCTTGATATAAAAGATTGTTATTTTTCTCTTTTGGATGCCAATATGAAAAAAATATATGTTTTTTCAATTGATGTCCAGAATAAATCGCCGAATACCACAAAATCAAATTTAGTTTGCCTTTTAATCCTTCATCTCGGTGAGAAATCCCCATTTCGATCCCAAATTGACCCCTGGTGACAACAATTGGCTTTGGAAGTCAGCGCCACGTACGTTATCATCTATTTCTGCAAGAATTGACCCATTTTACCAAATCACCCCAGAGGTCGTAAGTACTATGCTGCAACATGGATGGGAAAGCTATTTTTTTTTATAAATAAGTTGATGCTCTGGCGATTTCCGATGACATTGAAAGTCAGCACCACTTATCTGATCATATTTTTCAGTCCAAGCCAACCCAATCTTACTCTACAGACATAGTTGTTTGGTTGCAATATGTTTGCGTGAAAATGCCCACAAATGACCGCAGAGATCAACACGCCATACAAAAATGGTATATCAGATGAGTCTGCTATTATATAGCGGTAGGAAGGGACATATTTGATAAGATTGATATCTCATCAAATATGTCTCTCCCCTCCGTTACTGGGATCAAAAACATTTCTGTACTTTGTTGCAAACTCAACCTTATTTTACCAATGCTCTGAATGGTTACATGTAGCAAGCAATGACATCTGATGACCTCGGATGACCTTAGGTGTCAACTTCTCATAACCAACACTTCATTCCGATATCTTATGAATCTCCATAGTTTTTTGCCAAATATTTGTTCTATAGGCATCGTAATTATAGAGTGGAAATGGCGTAGACCATTGAACGGAGAGGAGGGTCAAGCATCACTATAGATGAATTGTTAAGAAACTCCAATGATCTACCTGCATACTTTCGAAAGTTGAATCCACTAAAAATGTTCGATAAACTGCATAGACAAGCATATAGGATATTGATCCATTGTTGGAGAGGATAAGTCAACTTCCAAAATAACCTATAACATAAGTATTCCTTTTCTTTTTATTTTGTACATTTTTTCTATCTTAACACTTTGTGAATAGTACACACTTAGTAGTGGCATTCTTTAATGGAATTACATTTGAAATAATCTTACTCAGGTAATGCAACAGTTCCTGATCATCTTTGCAATCAATGGCGATAGTGTGGGTTCTGCGTTTCTACTCATCCTGATAATCTACATTATAACGGTGAGCTTTCTAGGGCAAATGTAATTATACAGCTGTTTCTATATTTACTTTTCTTAATGATATGAGTCAGAAGTCAGGCTTTCTGTCTCATGTGAATACGCTAGGAAAGACAAGAGTCGTAAAAAAAAACATTGTTTGGAATATGAAGTACGACAAAATTTACGAATTAAATTAATTTATGTCACTCCGAAAAATGTATTTATTCTTTTGATCTATCAAATAGTCAAATTCCCAGCGAGCCTGCTTTAGGACCTTTAAAGGAACCACATAGTGTATAGTCATAAGGGAAATTAAGAAGTTGTAGTCAGTGGTGAGGATGGTGCCTCGTATACTCTTATAAAGGATTGCATCTACAATCATGCAAAAAATGTCTGAAATGCTGATGACACGATGAAAATGGCTGTGTTTCAAACTTTTGCTAATGTGTTCATTGTTTGAATTCTATTATTGAAATTTATTGATGAGGAAAATTATTTTCTCATGAAATTTAAAACTTTTCTTCCACCTTCATGAGGTTTGCATTGAATCAGGAGCTCATCATTCTCTCCCATGAAATTCTTCGTCTGTGAGTTTTGACTTTCAAAATCAAATGAAAACTGTTCAAAAGGAAATATGATAAAACATCTCTAATGATCCCAGGAATTACAATACTCTCGAGGAGCTTATCAACCAGAACGTTCAGCTAAAAACGTCAGAGATTGATAATAATCTTTAACACATTTGGAACAAAGGATGGACTTCGTCTGATAACTTTAAACCATTTTGAAGACGGAAATAAAAAAAAAAAAAACTAAAATATTGTTTCCAAGATCATGTTTATTAAGATCAGACAAAAAAATGCATTCGTAATGAGATAACTTGATCTCAGAGCTTCAAAAACAAGAAAAACTGGCTAAAATGTATTCCTAACAAAAGGAATTAGGATGTTAATCGTAACAATGGATTGGATCCAGAAAACAATTCATCACAGAGTGTCATAAAGAATTAGAACAATGCTACGGATTGGATACGCTTTACACTTGACTGCCTAAAACGCTATATAGCATCAGGAAAAATTGAGAAAATACTCACGATAATATCTCGATTAATGAAGACGACATCATGTCAAAATTTCATTCAACACTTCAAAAGTGGTGACACCTCAAATATTTTGAAAATTATCATAAAATAATAATCATTTACTACTGCGTTCTGTTTCTGAGTATAAATACAATGATTCCAGGAGGAGTAATGCCCACGAATGTTAGCAGCAAATTTACGACGCTCATGCTAGTCAAACCTTCGAAATATTTGGGTAGCACATCATACACATATACAGATGCATAGACGAAAATACACAGATTCACACAGTTAACTATATGTATACATATATATGCATATATGCGTGTATATATACTAGCGGGGATACCTAGCATTGCCTTTTCTAAAAGATTCTTAAAAGTTAACTATATCAGAAATATCCCCTGATATTTATCGACATCACCAATGGGAAAATTCTATATTTACTCTATACTCACAATAGCTGTAACTGGAAATATTGTTAAGCGTTATATATATATATATATATATATATATATATATATATATATATATATATATATATATATATATATATATACATCTATTGTAAATTGTGGACAAACTAGCTCATGTTTCTGCCCTCTTGGGGTCTCATCAGGTGCTTCTAGCCTGATTTGTACCACATATACTGTGTGTATATGTATACATATATATATATATATATATATATATATGTATATATATATATATATATATATATATATATACATATATATATATATATATATATATATACACACACATATATATATATATTTATATATATGTATATATATATATATATATATATATATATATATATATATATATATATCATCACTCAGTTTGACAGGGCTTCTGGATACACTACAGGAGTGTTTACTCCATTTTGTGCCAAGATCCAATACTAAAACAACAAATACAGAGCTTTGCGTGGGAAAATCATGGACAAGTCAGGCTGAGGTCTGAAACGACACATAGTGATCTTGACTGGTTCCAATGTCGAAATCACATTTCCTGATAATTTGGCTGTAAAATGAACCATCTTCGTATCAGATTTCGGTTTTGTAGATGCGAAACTATGACTAACAACTTGGAAAATTGGCTAGAATCAACAAAAATGATATCAATGTCCCCAAGTTGACTTTGAGATCGATATACCTTTGCCTTCAATCCAAAGTGACGTTGAATGACCATCAAGGTAAACATTGCTAAGTCTCTGGTTTCCTAAGTGAGAAGATGCATCCATATTCTTAATTTCAGCATTTTATGTGAAAATTTGTAACCCAAACCTCTGAAAGCTGGCTTGAAATCACCAGGAATGACTGTTGGTGACCTCAGATGAACTTCGCCTAAATGTTTTTCTTTCAGTTTCATAAGGGCTCAGTTGAAACCAAAAACTTTGAAAATAACATGAAATGGTATTTTATGGCCTTGAATCTCGGATATCTTAACACAACTCTTTCCTTACCCGCATCCTGATATCTTTTACCACCCGTGGAAAATGTGGTACACCAATTGGCTAAAAATGACTAAGAAACGACCTCTGATAACTTTGAATGACCTCTGATATCAACCTCACATGGAGTAAGTTTTTGAATTGACATATACTCCCAAATGCAGAATATTACGTTGATATGCTTTGTAGAATTTTGGGAGAAGTAGCATGAAACAAAAACACCTCTACACATATATATAAGGAAATTTACATACGTTGTCGGACACAATGATTATGAATTGTGTTATTTTATCCAGAAACTCATTTGAGATGATCCTCAATGAACGCCTGTTTAGCTCAAAGGTGAGATCATCGCTACATTGAAGCAGCTACCCTATCGGTGGCTACATCAATATTAGCAGCAAATCTTTTTGCATTAATTGCTTATTTTATTCACATTATCTACTATGAGTGATCATATAATGACAAGATATCATCTCAAATGAGTATTTATATGACAAAATTTGATTTATAACTATTTATATATATATATATATATATATATATACATATGTTTGTGTGTGTATAAATAATCATAATCATACATATAAATGTATATACATATACGTGAGTGTGTATATATATTGTTATCAATATTTATTGCAATCTTTATATATATATATATATATATATATATATACATATATATATATAATTTAACAGAATATATATGAATGTGTTATATTATTTGAAACTCCATTTGATAGTAGAGAAATTTCGGCAGCTGCTTCAGACATTATTTATTTCTACGTACACTGTTTGGGCCGAATGAATTATTCTCCATGTGACAACAGAAGACATTCCAAATAAAATATGAATGAAATAATGCACACACACACACACACACACACACACACACACACACACACACACATATATATATATATATATATATATATATATATACATATATATATATATATATCATCTCAATTCCTTTGTGCCATTGTTTTGAAATAGTTGTTTTAGCTGTTTTTTTCCATACTGCTCACAAAAGGTAGCGGGCAATTTTTTTTTCATGTTTGATTTTATATACTGTTCGAATTTCTGAGACCTATGTGCATCACCTGGCATATTGAGTGAAATAATGTATTAAAAAGACCAACATGAATATACTGTCATAAAAAGTGTGTCTTATGATATTTGCTTCCGTCGTCAAAACAGCCAGGCCAAGAAAGCTCACACTTTACAACCACATTTGCTTCAAACGATATCGGGTTTTCAAGTCTTATAATGCATACTTTCCCTAAATACTCATTTTTTATGATTATTCTACTCTGTACAGCTGGAAGGAATTCATCGTATGTCTATCCATGCAGTCGTTTAGGGACATTTTGTTCATGGCATAATCAAGAGAGATTGACAAAGAAGCGGGTATTTCTCCGTATCAAGTATCAGTAAAAGCTAGAGTCAAAATGTTTAAAGATTAGATTAAATAAGAGGTAAAAAAACGGACGTTTTTTTTCACTGTCTTTTAGTGTTTTTCCATGTATATATGTGTATGCATCTGTGTATTTTTGTGCATATATGCGTGTTTGTGAGAGTATGCGTTTGTTCATATATATGTGTATGTAATATAATAGTTAACATTTATGCGTGGCTTCTAGTTATTTCTATCAATCGGGGTTCGTTCATATCCATCGTTATATCAATCGATTCGACTATAATCATACAATGCATAACCAAGCGCACAAAAAAACACAAACATACACACATTCACACACAGCACAGACACACACACACACACACACACACACACACACACACACAAACAAACAAACAATAAGCTTTTGGAGGCCATTTATGTTCAATTTAAAACAATTTCATCACAGAAACCACGAATAAACATCTTTATTTGCCATGCACCATGGCTATATATCATAACAAATGTCTCATCACTTACATGTCACAATAGTTGACGAAAAGGGGAATTGTGAATGGGCATTCGAGCAGACCATTGAAATCATATAATCACTTTATCAGTTTAGACATTAGCAGAAGAAAATCTTTTGCAACTCTTGTCTACCTTGACATTGACTACAACCCCCCCATATATATATAAATATATATATATATATATATATATATATATATATATATATATATATATATATATATATAGGGGGCATTGAGAGAGAAAAGGAGAGACAGCCACACAGACAGACAGGCAGAGACTACAGAAAAATGCGGGAAATAATAAGAAAAGACAAAAAAAAAAATCCATTGACGAGATCTTATTACTATACGCTAACCAACATTTAGCGATACTGATATTAAGTCTAAAGTAAATGTCAGTAAAATAATATTTTTCTCTAACCTATCAATTGTCTCTCTTTTTTTTAAAGATATCTTTGTCCGGGTCCTGATACTTTTGACTTCTTTGATTTCCCTCGTGAATTATTAATGAAATTCTCCACAGGGAAACTTAATCAATAAACGTGTCTGAAAACAAAATTCAGACTGTTTATTTCTATAAGGTGTAGATCTAAGCTCAGTACCAACAATAGAAAAGTCGGATTTTCAAATTGCAAAGTTATTAAAATTTGTTTCTCAGAAGACAAAGAAATGATGTCAGCAATCTTGCAATATTTTCTTATTACAGTCTTATGTATTTTTTGGGGTCGAAACTTTTGGGAAAATATCCGTGCATACTTGGTTATGCAAGATTTTTCCTTTTAAAACACATTCAATGTGTGGACATTTACTCAAATGTTTTCAACTTAATGAATGGGTAGTTTTATTTCTGATAATTCCATCGCTCAATAGATACTTTTAAAAACATGAGGCTTATATGTCTGTGTATATATGATCGTAAATTTTGGAAATGCTTTGATAAATATGTTTTACCATCTAACCTAAGTAGACATGAACCAATCATTGCACCTTCGGAGAAACTCAGTTGCCTCTTAAATAATGGGTCCATCACAACGAATGTTTGATCTAGTAAAAAATCAAAGTATGGCAATTTATGGATAATAAAGCTATGATAGTCTTGAAAGAGTTTTGCTGGCTGGCAATATATATATATATATATATATATATATATATATATACATATATATCATGCATACAAGTCAGACCAATGGAACCAGAGTTCTTTGAACATTTACTGCTCACGTCTAAAAACATTTTTTCTCTTAATTCATCCTCATAATAATTTCTTACTAGATGGGTTGAATATGAAGCTTAAGTTTTAGCTAAGTAGGTCCTTAATTTGTGTCTGACTGTGTCCACGTTTGATTTTTGATAATTCAAAGTTATTCAATTTTTGTGATCAACGCCTAACAAAAAGCAAGAGAAATAACTTGATCATTGATCACACTTTTTTTATTTGATCAGCCCAATCACAATTGAACTAGACTCTTTTTTAAAAGAAACTTGTGTAATTTACTTGAACATGTGGTTGCTTTCGGTACGTTATGTTTTCTTGCGTTCGATTTGATTTTTTTAATGTTCTATACCATAACCAACATGTTGAGGAATCTTATATTTGACTAAAAGAGTGCTTGTTTTGAATGATAATATATACTGCTCTACGAGGGTCTGACAGAACTTAGTTGAATTTTACGATGAAAGTTCAGCTGTATCGGATTAATGCAATAGGTTATGAGAGTCGACAAAAATCGAGGTCAAGTTAAAAAAAAGATATTCGTTGCTTAAAATTGATCCTGTTTTATCATAAAGCCATAAGCTTGATGATGCTCCATTATAAGTATTCCAATGATGATAGCTGTAATATCTCAAGTCTTTGACAAAGTCATAGAAAATGTACGTCGGTTTTTTGTAATAAACAATTCAAGCCTAAAGGTTTGACGGAGCAAACTGTGGCATTCCGAATTTTCTGACTAACGGCAATTTTTTTGCTTTCAAGTTAGGTGAATGAAACAGATATGTCGCAACAGTAGGTAAGTACTTTTTTCAACGTTTACACAGCGATGTTTACCGTCAAAATCAAATGAGACTGACCCAAAGGCATTTTGGCTGATATCTTTCAATGAGTACGTCAATATTTCTTGGAGTATTTTGACTCCAGCAAAGATGAATCAGATGCTGCTAAACATTATCTCAAACCTAACCTGACTTGGATATCTTTTTAATTTTTTCTCGATCATGACCAATATATATATATATATATATATATATATATATATATATATATATATATATATATATATATATATATATATATATATATATCATTTTTCTCTGTGTGTGTGTGACGGTGATTATTATAAACACAGATAATATCAAATATTTATTGTTATCAAGATCTGTCCTCCCGATACGCTTTATTTATAGTTATTGCATAATCAGTTTCTTCTCTACATGTCCTTTGCTTAATGCCGTCAGCCGATAAATGTTATCTAGAATACCATGTCCCTAAGCAATTACAATAAGCGGTTTTTTCCGTACATAAATAAGTTATTATGACAGTTCCTAGCTTTGCTGATAAAATATTTGATTCATATGAATTCACTGCAACATTATTCAGTCAAAACACCTTTAGTTTTATACGGGTGTAAGTCACCCCCAAGATGATTGGTGTATTCATCATGAAATACCTTTTCTTGTTTTCAATCGAGGTATTCTTTGGGGAATCGTTCAATACCTTAAATTATTGGAACTGCTGACCAGTCAAGGAGTGTTGCATCGGCGAAAAGACCAATTTCTTAAGGTGACAGGCCTGGAGAATGTGATGCATGTAGAAGATTATCCCGTTTGTCTTCTCAATGATCGTTTGTTGAGTTACATTCATAATATTAGGAACGACGTTGTTATTCAAGTAAATTGCCAGACGAATTCATTGTCCCGGAAAAATAATTCGTTACTCTTTAAATACATCATTTAAACTAGACAATTGTGTGCTTTATCACGCGGCATAAACAATTTGTCCATGTCATAGTTGTTCGTGTGTACATAGTACATTTATAAGCCCGTAGCCAAAGGGCATTTATTTCACGGAAGAAAATATCTATTTTCCGCAATTTACGTAAACTTTACTACTATTCCCTCTGATTGAGCATTATACAGTGAAGAATTAAGATCTAATTTCAGTTCATGACTCCATCTTGTAAAATGAAACATCATCAGAAAAAGTTATTATCACCAATTTTGGGGGTTGTTAATTAAAATAATTTTCCATACTTCATGAGTGATGCGTTTTGTGTTCATTGAATTAAGACAAAGTCAATGGATATTTCCCAAGCAGGAGATCTCCTAACTAAATCTCACTTAATAAAGCAACGAAGAAGAATGATTGCTTGACCTTGGGGCCATTATGCACATTAAAGTCATACAGAACAGGGATTAAATAATTGAGCATTGACCTATGTAAGATTTGACTAACCTTGTTCTGTTACTCAAGCAGTGTATTTGTCTCCCCCAAGCTGCAACGTGTAGCAATAGTGTGTAGCTTCCCAGAGTTATATGCCTTTACAGTAGTCACACTACTCACAAGGACAATTTAATCAAATGCTTCTGCCCAGTAATTACTAGATTGTTCTCCTCTTATCTGTAATTAGCAACTTAAGATACCTTTAAATACCTATCTTCCAACCAGTTGTCCCATAGACTAAAACCTTATTCTACTTATTCAGCAATTACTATTTCAACGTGGTTTTCGAGCTAGTCGCGTAAGTCATTCTCAGAAATCTTTGGTATATGATAGGAGATGACAACTTGAATTAACGTTTCTCAAATATATTATATGGCTTCCCTAAAGGACACAGTATTACAAATATTTGTTATCACTGGATAGTCACTCAAAATAAATCATACGAGTTAAAGGGTTTCTTGATCGCCCTTCACCGATAGAGCTAAATATAATGATCCGGTTAAGTTAAATCTAGAATTATTTTCGACTGACAAACACTGTTGACACTGATTAACATTACATCAAAATCTTTTTAAATTCTGATATTTTCGATTATATTTTTGAAAAATTGTGAATACAGTTTTTGTTTTACGAACCATAAATTAGTTCAATAGAAATTCTATCGTGAAAATTGGCGTCAGATTCTTTAAACGTTTATCATCAGGTAAAAGTAAATAGGATCTTTTCAAGTTTTGAAATAGGATTTTAAAAGAATTGAACAACAGATGGATATGTTTTAGCCCAGTGAAGATATTCGCTTGTTCATCTCCCCGTGCTTTTTGTCATCATAATGCACAAACGGCTAACACTAAGAGAGAGAGGTTGACACAAGAAGAAAAAAAAGAGCTACAGTCTCTTCCTGATTTTGATAATGATCAAATGTAAAGACGAAAATGCTAGACTTGAAACATTTAGACATTATTTACATTAATCTGATATAATCATGCGTTTTCTGTACGCCAACATAAAAAAGTTGATACAAAAATTTGAAAAAATTCTTTGTAGTTATTTTTCTATCAAATATGCTAATGGAAGACGGCAGCGTAATCATACACATGCACACATATTTACATAATCACACATATGATAATTAGCAATGATATAGGTCGTCTGTCACGCTTATGGCATCAGTAACGTTAACGAGACAAACGACGCAGTTTAGAAGAGACAGAATTTTATGTCCAAATTGATAAAGTGTATCAATATTCAGGAAATGTAGAGCTTAGTGAAAAATCCTGGTCGACATAATATTTTTGATACTCCATAGGGACGGTGGAATCGACGCAAAAGCACGATATGAAACATATATTGCAAAATTTTCAGCAATAGAGGAAGAAAAATGCCCGGAAAGTACGTATAAGCAGTAATTACTGAGGCAGCTCTTTGCTTTGTTCCATGATGTAACATTCTAGTTCTTGCATATGCAATCACTTCATCATTACGAAGATGTTTCTCTCATATTGAAATTGTTAATCTTTTCAATAAGAGCCTCCATTACAATTTTTGTTTTCGTTAGATATCAGAACTTTTATGGATTCTCCTCTATAATACACTCCCTACGGTGTCGGCTGAAACATTTCCGCTATTTTCATCACATGAAATTATCACTTCTGCATCCAACTGTTTGTATTGTGGTGCTCTGCAAAGTCTACAAGTAGAATCAAGAAAGACAGTGCAATGCGACAAAAGGTAGAGAAAGAAAGACTGAATCTGGTAACCCATGGTTCATGATATTGATTACAAATTTCTATTTTTGTTGTCACCACCTTGCTTTTTTTTTTCAAGTCATTTGCAACAGACATAAGGTATGAGAATTTTAAGATTTGTAATCCTCGAATCACGCAAAGGTGAAATAAAGTAATACGAAAACTATCAAAAATATCCAGTTTAAATGTCACGGATGATCGGTGTAATTGAGAGACCTGCACGCAATAGTGCTATGAAATGCCACTGCCCTGGGGTCAGAATAGATATATAAGAAGATATATATATATATAAAAAAAAAGATAGATAGATAGACAGACACAGAGAGAGAGAGAGAGAGAGAGAGAGAGAGAGAGAGAGAGAGAGAGAGGAGACAGGTATGAAATTAGTGTCACAAAACATATTACAACTAGTGACCTTAAAGTTAAATAATATCATTGCAATGTTGCATCATCAAAGGAACACAATTAGAAAACAAAAAAAAAACGAAGACACCAAGCGATTCTGTGGATTCCAATTTAAAATGCATACAGTGGTTGGTGAAAATAACTACCCAGTCCGACAGTAAAAAAGCCAAGCGCACCAACCTTTTATTAAATTCATAATTCTGTTCGTCTGTATGTGGCCTCAAAGTAGCTGAAACGGTGCACTGTTGACCGGGACCAAGCTCTGATTTACAACTTCGACTAGAACTCCAGCCATCTTGACCAGATTTCAGTTTGCTATCTATCTTCATATGAAGTCAGAACCTGAGATTTGAAAGGACTACAAAGAGCCCACATAAACATACACGCTTAAGCTAGCACACACACAAACACACCTCCTACAAATATTCTGTAATGAAAATGAAGAAAAAAAAAGCAAAACCAGACAATGATATACATGTTTATGTCTTGAAGGCCCCATGAAGTTGTTGTGCAAGATGGAATATAGAAAAGAACATAATTTCCTGTTTGGTTATATTCCCAGTTATCTTTACCATGGACTCCCGTGTAATAGTCTATGAGGTATAATAATAATGCATATTTGTTTTATGCAACCCGAATTTATCGTGATCACATAAGAAAAAACGTATTATTATATGCTGGTAACAAGGTTGCCGCAAAGATTTATTCCGAACGTATCCTCTTGCCCTGGAAATATATCCTTTGTCAAAGCCCCTGGCAGCAGACGACCAAGCCACTGTCTCGTATTAATTCATGTAGTATTCAACATGGACGCTTTACTCCAAAACTTCATAGGCCAAATTATCTATATGCCAAAAGATATCTATTTTACTTCTTCTTCTCATTCAGATATGAGAACACTTTCTGGGTTATCAGTTTTTACAGCAGACATCTTTATCTGAAGAGCAGCTATATTTTTACAAGCGCCATATTTTTCTGATAGGAGCTACGTACGATCTGCTAAGTTAACTCATCCTTAAAAATAGAGATTCTACTGCCATATAAAATATTTAACTAACCGGAAAGCTCTAAAAAAACGGCGTCTGCTACCGGGGGAAACATTTTTCATCCATTATTAATTGAAAGTCCATTGTCTAACTGAATACACCAACTTGAATGACGTCCGAACCTAACTGACCAGTAGAGAGAGAGAGAGAGAGAGAGAGAGAGAGAGAGAGAGAGAGAGAGAGAGAGCAAAAACAGACACAGAGAGTTTGAGGAAGACACATACCCAATACACATATGTTTATATGAAAAAACTTAGCAATTGAAGTAGAAAGATAACCTCAAGAGAGGCAGAATATCTTTCTTTTCTTACTTTTAAGACGCACACACCCATGTGCTACTGACCCAGCTTCTCATGAGAAAAAGAGTTTCAGTATGAGAAGGAGAGAGAAAGAGAGTTGGGTAGGGGGAGTTGGAGAGAGAGGGAGAGATTTGGAGAGAGAAAGAGTTAAAGAGAGGACTGGAGAAAGAGAGAGACCGAAACAAAAGTTGGCATTTATTCTTTTCTATTCCTTTAAGTTTCATGAAGAATACTGATCAATTATCATCACTCTATCCGACATCTCTCTCTCTTTATATATATATATATATATATATATATATATATATATATATATATATATATATATATATATATATATATATATATAAATTCATATTTATATACCAAATATATACACATGATTTATCAATTTCAAAAACCAAAGAAAACCTAGAAAACATGTTGAGTTATCAAAACAGAGAAAACTGCAAAACACGGTTATAGATGGACAAAACGAAAACAAAAGTTATATCCAATGACAAAATCCCGAAAAAGATCACAAGAATAGACAATGAGGCATTAGAAAAAGTCACGGTATAAATTTCTCTAGTTCAGATTATCAAGCAAAAGAAAAAACCCGGAAATAAAATGACTCTGTGCATAACAGTTGAGTGGAAAGCATTCGGTATAAATACAGACACTCTGAAAAGTGAACTGCCAATAGGCTCCAAGCATAAAACGTACGATCAAGGCATAAAACCTGTTATTCTGTATTGATGAACAACCCGATAAATGGCCAAACAATTGAAAAAAAAAAGATGCGATTGATTTTGTATATGATAGATTCCTCTCCAGGACATTTAAGGGAGTCCCACCTCTCTACGTTGTCTCTTTTTTATTCTATACACATTTTTATACATATATATATATATATATATATATATATATATATATATATATATATATATATATATATATTATTTATTTCTGTTTACTAAGTAGGGATGTTCTTGTCGGTAGTTATTCATCATAAATCAGAGGGGTATGCTGCAGGTATTCTTGCTTTCAGCATTTACTCAATCCATCATTCTTTGTTGTATGTTTACTCTCTAAGAGTGTTTCATTATCACTTGAATCTGTTTCTCAGTGCTAGGATTCCTTTCTATATGACCTTAGTTGTCAACTCAATCATTTTGGGTCTAGTCTGTTCCCACATGTATGAAATGATAATAGTGTTTGAGCTGTTGTTAAAAGTGGTTAGTTGTATAAAATAATGATACTGTTCATGGTAATGCAAGATATCTATGATGGTAAATTATCTATTTATGTATATGTGGGTTATCAAGTTATGTTTGTTCATAGACATTATGAGCGATACCAGCATTTTTACTTCATTTCTTTCTGTTTAATGGTTCTGTTTCAAGTTTATTTTTGTTCTATTTGCAAAAGTGATGACTACAAATTTCTCACTTAGGCAGGGATGACGTGAAGTTTCAATGTCTTGGCATATGTGTGTTTATATTAATATTTTCCCATTTTAAAGTAAGTTTCAGTTTGGTATTAGTCGCCAATAATATGTTGACAGTGATGTAACGTTTCTACATTTTTCGTTCGTAAATGATGACTTATAGTTGAGCAATCTTAGTTTATAGAGTGTTTTCAATAGTCCTATATAACATCTCGCTTCTAACGGTTTCTCTTAGGTTGATATTTCGGCTTGGTGTACAATATTCGATTTGAGACACTTTGTTTGGCAAAAGCCATCTGTTTTTATTTGTAAAATAGCAATCTGATTCATCTATAATTTCTCCGTGTGTACTATTTCTAATTAATTCATTGTTAATTGTTGTGTTGAATCGATTGGAATTATCTGCAGAGCTATAAACAATCTTCAGTTTGTTCTTATTAATTTTTATAATCAGTGGGTTGCTCAAGGCTGTGCAGTTTTTTCTTATCAATTGGAAGAATATTTTTCCTGAGTTGGTTCTCTTGTTGTAATTTGATTGGCAGTATATACCTGATGATTTTCCTACCTTTGCTTTTTGTTGTTACTATTTTACTCCGTTTGATCATACTTTCTCATCGTATCTGAAGCTAGTTCAAATGAAACTTTTTTCCTTTATATATTCATTTCTAACATCGTTGAATATTGATTATTTTAAAAAAATTACATATTAATGCATTTTCTATTGATTCGAGGTTCTTTTTGAAGATTTTGTTCGGGTTGTCAGAACTTGTTTGATATAAGTCATTACAAATCTTCCTCTCTACGTGGTGTACGTGAATTATTGTTCAAATGAAAAGTTTTACGTATATTCATTTAAAAGTGATGGATACATAGTCCCCTGAAGTTGTTTCAACAAAAAGCCGAATGATGATATGTCAATAAGTACATTTTTGTCAATCTTGCTGGAGTAAGAGGAATGCACTTTTCTTCCTTCCTTACATTGATTCTTCCATCATCTAATAGATGTCACATACACACACACGCGCACACACACACATCATAAGCATCTCCTAAAGAGTGGCACGCCCGCTATATATATGTATATAAACTTATAACTGTGTTATAAATAGAGTTATATACATATGTGTGTGTGTGTGTGTGTGTGTGTACGTGTATAGTGGGCGTGCCACTTTTTCAGAAGACACTCTCATGTTGGATTACACCATTTTAGTCTCCCCTTCATTATTTACGATCAAAATCTAGTCAGATATTAAATTCAGAATGTTTTTATGGCCTCACAAATTGAGGACCAAACTCTCATATATGTGGAGACACAAAGCCCAAAATAGCTGCCCCAAATCCACTTCGGTTGGATGTAAAATTGTCGAGATGAATTTTTTAAAAAAGTATTTTAGAGAATCAGCGTCAATGTCACTGGCTGTTACGACACAAGATAATCGTAGGTTAAATGTCCAGTTATTGGAAAGGTTTTTTTTTGTAAGTTATTGAATAGTATTAAAGCTCAAAAATTGATTTTGATTGTGTTAAACTTTTTAGTAAATTGCTTGCATTATTTTGATCATGTTCCACCTGCAGTATTTTTGTCACGACTAAAGTTGAGATGCTCATGTCAGTCTTGTATTGGAAATCTGATAATCTGCTCTTGATTTTAATACGCACAACTAAGTTCCTACAAGAACCTATTGCCTGAAAGAGTAGAAAATGGGTGATTTTGTGTTTTATTTGAAGAGAAAAACGGGAAGATCTTGCCTCACGTATGATAATATTGTTTTTATTTTACTATTGAAACGTGCATCAAGATTCTTGTGCAGAGTGTTGGAGCTTAAAAATAATGAGCATTGTAGCTCTTGGAATAACAAAAAAAATCACGAGCATAATTTTGTGAGACTTTCAATGAGTTTTTTAATTTTTTAGAATGGCTTGTTGGGCATTTATCACGTGCAACCCGTATATAGAGATAATTTTCGTATTATACCACGATGATAAGTAAATGTAAAACCACTGTAGAGAAATACATGAATTACATTGACAGATATTCAGAAATGAATGATTGAACTGACACAAAAACCCGAACATTTTGAAAACTGCTTCTCAATGTATAGTCTTTAAAGCAGTAAATCTTTCTGGAATATATATATATATATATATATATATATATATATATATATATATATATATATATATATATATATATATATATATATATATATATATATATATATATATATATATATATATATATATATATATATATCATATGTGGTACAAATCAGGCTAGCAAACATAATATAATAATATATTAATAATATAAAGCCACTCCTGAAATGTAATGGATTCATTTCACAGGGTGCTCGATATATACAACATTTTACTCATGGAGTTGAGTTGTTTTAGAGAAGTCAACCACATATCATCTTTCACAAACGAAACATATAAAAACAGCACGTTCCTATCAGCCCACTACTGGAAACTACACCAAATGAACTACGAGCCAACAGTTGAGTGGAAAATTTTTAGATAATCAAATACATGCCAAAATTTAGAAAATTCATACATTCTCTGCCTCAATGAAAAATTTGAAATTCTAAATTTTACTAGAATCACTAAATTCTCAAGGAACACCTACTAAATAGAAAGAATGAACGTTTAATACAGGGCACGCACCGCTCTAAATTTCTTTTAATCAACATGAAACAACACCAATGAATCAAAAAGTGAAGTAGACAATTCGTCCCCATGTCCATCATCCCAAAAACTTCCCATCACCATCTTTTACCTTCAAAAATACCCAAGCACATTATAAACTAAACATCAAGATTAATACTATCCACTAGAGCTACAGAAGATACCAACAGGGACAATAAAACCAAATGCCAAGATACCTAGGTCAAGATAGAAATTACTCCCAGACCACTACTAAGCATCCTTGCAGGAATGACCCCTATATGGAGTTCAAACCCCTTTGACAACAACTACCACTACCACAATCACAACAATCTCACCAAATTCCCAATAAATAGACCAAAAAAACATAGACAATCATTCGCCTGTTGAGGCTGAAAGAGGGCTTAAAAATGAGCTAGTTTGTGTAGCGAATCCACTATATATATATATATATATATATATATATATATATACTTGCTATTCCATTGAAAAGATAAATATAGTTTTACGATTACCGAAAACTGGATGCGTTCCTTCTAAATCCGAAATAGCGTAATCTGAGAAAGCCACATTACCTTTCATGAGAAACTTTTTTGTCCATTCCCAGACCTAAATTCTCCGGAGCTTACCCAGACGTCATGTCAGGCTTAATATCCACGAGTTGTGAAAGCAGCAAATACAAGAAACTGGTATGGAGAGGAAATTCGAAGGTGTACGCGGCATCTACAATAGCACGCTGCAAGAAAAGCTGAACTCTTGCTATCCCTCCAGCCTTTTTTTTCTTTTGAAAAAATAGAAATGTGGTAAAAAAGCGATTTATCGAGAAGCAGGGTCTTCCAGTACTTGAATTTTATCAGTGGAGAGGTCCATTTTGCAACATGGTTCGTAGAAGCTATCTCTATCAGAAAAATCATTGATTTAAGTTGAATAGTTTATGGTTACTGACAGAAAACGAAAAAAATCTAACCGTACATTCTGTTGAGGGGCATTATATATATATATAAGTTTGAAGTTATCTGTACGTCGTCTGGTGAAAGAACATACAATGAATTTCTGCTTTTATCTTGACAGCATATTCAGTTTTGAGGAGACGTATAATCTTACAACTTACAATACTTTCTTGACAATATTCCACCTGATCCTGTTATCTGGTAAGTCGTACTTGTTAGCTGCTTCCATCAAGGACCCACATTCAGACACAATGTCAATCCAACGTTATTTCACATCATCACAAAGAATCACTGTTGGGAGATTAATCTTCATGTATTCTTGATGTGTTTCCAACTTGAATTTGTCTCCTAGTAATGTTCACATGAAAATAGTATTTTAGTTACTTTAGAGTCTTATCCATTGTTTTCAAAATCCTGCATCTTTTTATTCGCACTTTTGCTACACCTGCCTCTCCTAGAATGTTCTTTGCATTCAATAATCTTTTCTTGCTTATTACCTTTTTATTTTTTTTTTCAAATCTCTTTTTGTGACTTACTTTTTCTCTTGTTTTAATATCGCCAATATTTTCAATCTCTTTTTTGATTATTCTGTGATCTTTTTTCGATTTTTTTGTAAATTTCCAACGTTGTGTTGCCATCACTCAATAACCTCACAATATTTCCTCATTCTTCTGAGATTATATTTTTCATAAGCCCCGTGGCAATTTTTTTATCTGAAATTAAAAAATAAATATCAACAACTATACTATAATATATATATTTATTTAAAATGTAATGAACAGCCTTTGAGTTGCATAATAAAATCTCACACCAAATGAGTTATTGTGGATATTTCAAATAAAAAATGATATTACAAACTAAAATTCACATAGTTTATTATTCATGTGAATATGAATATCCAAAAAATTGTATCAATATCAGTTGGTCAATATCATGAAAAAATGACTTGAATAGTAAAATATGACACGGTATGTGCACACAAACACACACACACACACACATATATATATATATATATATATATATATATATATATATATATATATATATATATATATATATATATATATATATATATATATATATATATATATATATATATATATATATTATATATATATATATATATATATATATATATGTGTGTGTGTGTGTGTGAATTATAAAATGCATTGCATAATATGGAAATATATTTGAGATGATCTTTTGTTGTTACACGATTAATTTATCACTTACCTTGTAGAGCGTAAATTGAATAAACAATTCAAAAACTGGGGCTGCTACAGGAATTGAACCTGCTATCGCTAAAGCAGCAAGATCACTATAGCAATGCTCTTACCATTGAGCTAAACTGCGTCGTTGATACAATTGCCATGTTTTACACCGAATTCTCATCTCATTTATTCTTAGTCTATTCGTCCCTTTCAACTTGACAGTTATGTATAAATTCATTTTGTCAGACCAAATTTGCCAATTTCCAGATACACACAAACAAACAAACTCACACACACAAACACACACACACACACACACACACACACACATATATATATATATATATATATATATATATATATATATATATATATATATATATATTAGGAGAACTAAAACCGTTAATAATTTTTAGTGGTAGAGTCCATTCAAAAATCATATATATATATATATATATATATATATATATATATATATATATATATATATATATATATATATATATATATATATACGTCTCTATTATGTCTATCTATAGATAGAAAAAGAAAAAAAGAAAAAATAAAGGGAGAAAAATGTGCATGCGTGCCTATGCGTGTGTATAACATGGAATGTATCATTTCATCCTACACTTTATTCCTTGCAAATGTTAAACAAACACAAATAATAACAGTTTCCCTAATCATATCATTCACAACTAAATCAAGTAGTCTCTAAGGAGACTCTATGGCAACAGTACAACCCGCAAAAAAATAATGATAAAATAAGAAACCTTCTGTACTGTAACAAAATATACCAAAATAACAAACACTATGAATTTACTATCAGACAATATTTGTAAATGCACTTCTTTCGTTGAAGCCAGAAACTGAAGGTTAATGTTTGTTACTGGTCCACAAATTGAGCTTTTTGAAATGTAAAAAGTTGATAACAACTAACACAGACTTTTGCAGTTGCTGCTTCCAATGTATCTAAGAATAAATGAAAACAAAAAAATCATCATTCAAAAATTTGTTCCATCAGTTTTCATTAACAAAGGATATAATTTAGTTTTGGGGTTACGATTAGTATGAGTTCTGGTTAGAATAGGGGATGGTGTTACAAGTGACAACAAAAACCGATAAAACATATAAGATACACTGCTACAAATAATAAAAATCCACTAAACAACACTAAAACTGAACTGAGCTCCAAAATGAATCTCAACCATTAACCTTGAACCAATGAGGAACTGTGTTCTGCATTCCTTAAAACCTATGTTGGACATACAACTACCATCTCATTTCACGTCATCTATCTGTTTTGAATGCCATAAGACGATTACCCATGCGCTTTTGGAAGTCCCAATACGTGGGATACACGTATATAAACCAATGTATCGTGGGAAAGACTTATGATCCTGTAAGCATTGCTTACAGGAGAGTGCAATCCTATACTCAAAAAAAAATTTTTCGGTCAGGCCCAAGGGGTTTAGAATGGGTTCTATAATTAAAAACCTTCGAACAAGAAAAAAATATGTTGTCCAACACTCACTTCGTGACAGCAACACTGAATAGAGCGTGGTTGATATGATTGTGGAATCCATGAACAACTTTGTAATTGGCTTGTTGTTTAGCTAAGAGCGCTTGGTATGATAAAACTTTTGGACACTTATTACACCCTATATGTCTTCTGGTACAGAAACAAGAAAATGTTTTTTGTTTGTTGTTTTTAAACCAAGATGCATTAATGAATGATTCCTGCCTAAGCATATATACATATATATATTTATTGCAGATACACACATGCATACACCTGCACACACACACATATATATATATGTATATATATTTATCATTATATATATATGCCCTCATTATCCTGCCAATCTGAAAAGAGGAAGAGAGAAAAAGAGGAGTTGTGACCATGTGTACGTGTGTATGTTTGTTGACTGGTTTCTTCTTCCTTTCGCTTAGCTATCATAGGAATAGGCCTTTTTCCAAAGAACCCACTCGACTAACATTAACATTGCACTCCTAAGCAAGCATCTATTACCAAATATTTCTTTTGGGATGTAAGAGGTGGCACTTATTCTTATAAATATTTATGGAATTTTTATCTGTACGCAAAGTAACAGGATCCACAAAGGAATTTATTCAAATCACTCCGACTAGGGGAGAAAAAAGACCCGGAAGTACGTGTTCAGAACTTATGATAATCGTAGAATAGATAAGAATATATATATATATATATATATATATATATATATATATATATATATATATATATATATATATATATATATATATATATATATATACCTATATATTATCGTGTGTATATATATAAATATATATATATATATAAGAACAATTTCATCAATATATGTATATATAATCAGTGTATATGTATGATATTGTCATATCAATATATATATGTATATGTATATGCATATACCTATCTATATATATATGTATATATATATATGTATATATATATATATATATACGCATAAGTACAATAATACCAATATATATATATATATATATATATATATATATATATATATATATATATATATATGCGTGTATACATATAAATATATATATTCAATGTATATGTATTATATCGTCATATCTCAATCTCTTTCTCTTTATGTCCCTCTCTCCGTCCATATGTGTGTGTGTGTGTGTGTGTGTGCATGCACATGCGCGTGTGTGTGTGTGCTCGTGTGTTCTTATATTTAGAACATTTTTCACTCTGATGGAATCTCCCCAGATCCCATTTCTGGGGAGAATATCTGAGTGCATTCTTTGTAGGTAAAAGTATATAATTGAATAGAATAACGCAATTGAAGCAATTGGATTATATCCCACGGATTGGTCTTTTTTATTTTTCATTTTTTTGTAGTTCCTTCAAGAGAGCAACATTTCTTAAGTCGTTCGACACCAAAAATGGAATCTTGGGAAGGTTTCATTATTTAACATCAGTGTGATTTTTACTTTGGCTCCTGCAAAAAACTAGGAACATTAATACTGAGTTGCCATATACTCCTGTTAGAGTTGAAAAGGGAAAGCGGGTATACCGAGTCACCCTGTTTTCGTTTTGCCGCCTGTTTTTCCCTTGAAGTGTTATTAAATGCTGCATAGTAACTGGGTGAAATAATGTCGTATGGAATTCATTTTTACTTCATTTAACCATCAGTGCAAACCCAAACCTTGACCCCGAAAATAGTATGACTGCATCTTTTGGGTAGGTTATTTATTCATCTAGATCCAAGATGTCCTCCCTCCTCTTTATGACTGATCCCAAACAAAAACTGTAAAGGGACCTGCATGCAGCTCCGTGACTACATGATTGCCAAGCACCAGTTTGTCTCACCAGTGGAACTCAAGAAAAACCTTGGAGCAGCTCAAAAGTGGTTTTGTCCAGAAGTATGATTGCAAATCGTATTACTTCAAGGCAGTAAACGAGACACTAATCAGTGTGTGTCCAGCTATCGAAGGTCTTGGGGAGGCCATTTAGACATATTCCATGCTATAGAATAGTGGCAATATATTGCAACTTTATTCTGTCGTTGTATGATGAAGAGTCATGAGATCTCACGCCAGAAATCATCGTTTCTTTCTTGCCATCCTGAATTGGGGTTGGTCACCACCTCATCCCTATCCCAAAACAAGTTGTGAAATATTAGTTTTTCATTTCAAGATCTTGTGCATATTCACCATCTGTTCTGGGACTTGATGGGTGTCTTGAAGTTGGTGTTGCACTCCTTCAGGTATATATGGAGTAGTTGAATATATGAAGCATGGTTTTACAAATTAAGGAACCAGTTGAGACAGTGTTTATCTGATCTTCCTCTACGATGCCAGCAGGATCAACCTCCGAATATACTTCAATCACAGCTTTGGTATGCATTGCGAATAGAGTTTCTGGTCTGGTTGTGTCGTTGAGACCCGATTACTGCAGCGTCATGATGGGGTATTATGTCTTCTGCGAGGGACTGCGCCAAAACATTCAAAGTTATGGGGAAAAGCAAATTTCTTGAATAAAATACAGAAAAACTCTGTATTGTATTATGGCTCCAGTCAGCTCAACGTAATGTAGCTGGGAACAGGCGCACTCTCCATATGAATTACGTATGATTACCTTTGATTGAAGTCAGTTGATTCTTTGCGAGCACAAACACTGCAAAAAATTGTTGGCGTTGACAAAATCCAGTGCTCAAGCTCGGAGGTATTTAAAGAAATATAGGACTTATTTACTCGTCGAAATGAGAGATGACACAATAAAGGGGTGTACCAACAGAATTTGCAGGGGTAAATAGTTGATATATATATATATATATATATATATATATATGTGTGTGTGTGTATTTCAAGAATGCTTGTTTGCTTTTTTTCACGTGTTTGAATCTGAAGAACAATATTTCTATTGACTTTTTTGGTCTCAGTTGTATGGAAAAAATCTTTCATTGTTTCTGTGTAGTGTTAACCTCAGAAATAAGGGATTTCCTTTTTTTTAAGATTACTGGTGTGAGTTTGCAATAAGTGTAATATATGATCAGACTGCTATCTGACAGAATCTCGAAATAAACGCTTTTAATATTAAAGAATAACAGATTACGAGACAAACGGTTTTTATTTAGTTTATACAGGAAAACATTCCTAAACAATGATTTTTCATCTAAAACAAAACGGTGCCGCTCACTTGTTTCGGGCCCAAAATTAATTAATTCCAAAGGGATGCTTTTTTTGGTCACTGCTGACGTCAGCTGATCAATTTGAATATCATAAAACAATTTAGGGCCTTCAGACTTGTTTTTTGTGAGCCCAATGTAGAGTAACGATATAATACCATGAAATTACATAAGGTATGCGGAATATCAAAACAAAACCATTGGGGATGGACTGAGAAGGGACAATATAACTTCAATAAAATTACGTACAACTTGCTGGATAATTTGGACTTGGTATTTCAAAAATGATGTCGTCCCCTTATTGTGCTTCCCAAATTATTTTTTATCAAAATTAAAAATTCAGCAAGTGGTTCTCGAGATTCAAAGGAGAATTCACATTGCAGCGGTAAGCAATATCGATATATTAAATACTATAATTTGAATATCAGTGAATAACTTTTCCTAATTTAACGTGCTTTATTGGTGTGAACCCCTTCAAGTTTCTGCAACAACATTCGATGAGTAAAAATCTTATATAATTTTGGCCTTCAGCCTTTTTCTCCTTCCTGTCAGACTCAACTTCATATATATTTTTACGGTAATGACCAGTTCCAAACTAAGGATTTGGGCCCCCTGCAGTTTGAAGCCCAATTAGACGTCCATCTGGCAGAGAGAGAGAGAGAGAGACAGACAGACAGACAGACAGACAGACAGAGACAGAGACAGAGAGACAGAGAGAGTCTGAAAGCAAACCCAGAAAAGATCAGTTGAGAATTCAACTAAGGCAGTCAGACTCACATGGGCTTAACTGAGAGAAGTAGCTAAGAAATGAGTCGCCGTCGCTGAAAGGATGTGACCTTTTGCCATACTAAGACTTAATAGGAACACTCTGAAAGTATTCCCCTCTTGGGATAGATTTGCCTAATCTCACGTTTCATTCATAAAGTAAGTATCTATTGAGATCTACTTCGAACCTGTAACTCTCATTATTTGTGCTGATTTGAATAATCAGATTCCGTCATAGATAGTCAAGGTTAATCCTTTTTCAAAATAAATTTTTCCTACTTATTTATGATTACAACATTCAACAGGATGACTCATTGCAGTCCAATGTGCCTATGCAGCAAGTTTTATCATCATTGGATTCCCGAAACTCCGGACTCCGGATCTGAGATCGATGAAAGATACATTATCACAAAGATCTACTGGTGATTCATTTGTCGGATCATCAAATTATGTTGGTTATCAAACTAGTACGTACCCGTTAAAATTGACGGTATTACTTAAGTTTTGATCGCAATTCTGCAAACATTTGTATTATTAAGAAATGGATGTTTGTTCCGACAGAAATAATTATGAATTGTTATATCGTGTCAAACCATTTTCGATCCTCCTCCCAATAGAGCACATAGGGACAATCAATGAACAAAAATGAAAATTCGATTTAAAAGTATCTATTTCGACCTTTGCGTTACCGGTGGCTGTTTGGCTCTATGGTATGAACAATGTTACGTTGAAGCGGCTACCCTGTATGTAATTATATATATATATATATATATATATATATATATATATATATATATATATATATATATATATATATATATATATAATTTTTGAAAATGATTCTTTTATGTTATCTGTTCGTGGATTGAATGAAATCGGTCCAACGATGTGAACTCGGGGCAAAATCAAATTCGTATCGCAAACTGGGGCAACTTGTCATGTCATATAGTAACACTACAGCCACTTGGCCAAGGAAGCAAACAAACAATCAAGCCGAAATTCAATCATAATAATCTTCAATTCTATCATTTCAGTCCTGATCTCTTTCTCCATCATTTTGCTTACAACTTCAAGACATTCAAATTGTCCTTGTACCAGTAGTGATCTGGATTCATCATATATCTAATTCTCTTTTTTCTGTTGACATTGAAGTCACACTTCAGTCAAAAATAGCAAAGACCCGAACAGGTTTGGTTAGTCACTCAATGGAAGCCGTCAAGTAACCAACGTCTTTTAGAGATGGTCAATTGAAAAAAAAAATGGAAGAAAAGGGTGATCGATGAATAACTAAATCCCCCCCCCCCATCCTGGGAGGGATTACTGAAAATTCTGAATTGGAAAGAAACAAGTATAAACGCTGCCGGACACAAACTAGGGACCAGTTAAGCAAAAGCCTGCATCGTCAATTGCACCCCGCTCTCCATCTCAATACGTTTTCTAATCATCATCATCATTATCATCGTCGATCTTTTAACGTCTGTAGTTGGACATAGACCTTCCCCAGGATTCGCCACAATCCTATATCATGGGCGTTGCAGAGCCAGTATATTCTGAATTTGTCTTGCTCGTCTCTCCATCTAATACTCAGCTGACCTCAGTTGCGCATGTGATCTCGGGGATCCACATCGCGAGTCGTGATATCCATTGGCTGTCCGCCATTCTTGCAATATGACCAGCCCACTGCCATTTGAGATTTTTAATGGATTCTAGGATGTCTCTGTGCCGTCTTGTAGTCTCTCCCAGCATAATTCTTTCACGTGCACGTTGGATGGTTCTCAATTTGCGAAATAAATATCACAATTCCCATTTTCCGTGTCATGTACACGTGGTAGAAACATAGCCAGTGAGTCAGCTGGACTAATTTGAAAACTGGAGAAACATTCGGTGAAGTTAGCCAACAAGTCGATGGTGACAGTTTAGGTTGAATGTTTCTGATATTATGTATGCAACCCCTCCTCTTCAGGTTGGACATCTAATTCTTTATCACTCTTTCTTCACTACTCGTCTGGGAATTCGAGAACTGCATCCGAGAATTTCTTCCTTATAGCAATCTTCATGTCTGCAAAGCGGGGGTGGGATGGAAGGGAAACAAATGCGTTTTGTGTGTCAAATGATCACGAGTGCAAATTGCCAACGCATGCGCAATGGGGACTCTAATTCATCATTCAGGTCATATGTCAGAGGGTCATGCGGTTTCGTCTTGTACGTAAAGGGAATGGGATAATGCTAGAGAGGGGGCCAGGGAAGAATAAAGGGAAGGAAAGAAAGACCGAAGGGGGAAAAATAAATAGGGAGAGAAATAAGAATGGAAAGGTGGAAAGAAGGAAGAAAAAATGGAAAAGAAGGAAGGAATTATGAAGGGAAAGAAGGGAAGGAAGAATGAAGGAGAAAAGAAATAAATGAAGAAATGAGAAAGGAAAGATTGAAAGAAGGAAGAAAAGTAGAAAGGAAGGGAGGAACGATGAAAGAAGGAAAGAGGGGGAAGGACAGGAGGGGTGCCAAACAATGGAAAGAAAATGTGGAAAAGGAAGATGAGGAATCCAGATGCGAAATACAAGGAAATTAAGGAAGGGGGCGATGATACGAGGGATCGAGTCAACAGAAAAGAGAAAAATATGAAGAAAAGATAGAGAAGTAGCATGAGAAGAAAGGAAGGAGGAAGATGAGAACGTGAGACTGAATGAAAAGCAAAATTAGATTTGAAAAGCCAAACAGGGGAAGTGAGGATATCAGGTGAAAAAGAGAAGAAGTAGAAAAGGAAGGAAAACAGGGACGGGAAAAAAGATAGCAGAGACAGAGCAGGGAAAAAAGAGAGTAGTGACGGTGAAGGCTAAGGTGATTAGGAAACGATTGGGATGGAATGGGATAAGACAAACGGAAAAATAGGTTGAAAGTGGATGAAAAAGCTGATACAAAACCAAGTAAGGGATGAGGGATAGATGAGGAGGAAAGAGCGCACAAAGAAAACGAAGAATGATGAAGAAACGTGGAAGGAAGAATTTCGGAAAAAAAAGCAAAGGCTAAAAAGTGAATAGATGAACGAGGGAAATGACAGTGGAAAATGAGAAGGAAAAGGGGAAAGTAAAAAGGAGAGTTTGAACAGACGAAGGAAAAAAATAATCAAAAAGAAAGGGACAAAAATGATAAATGTGAAGGTAGAGGGAACACAAATAGATCAAGGGATACAGTAGGAAAAAAAATGAACGAAAAAAGAAGGGAAATAATAATGATAATGCTAATAATGATAATAATAGTGATGATAATAATAATAATGATAATAATAATAATGATAATAATAATGATAAAATATGAACTGATCACGAGAAGAAAAAGAGAGGATTGAGAAGAAAAAAGTCGCAAAAGGTTTGGGTAAACAATAAAAGAAAACAGGTAAATATGTATGAAAAAATATTTAAATGCAGTTAAGAAACAGGAGGAAAAAAATGAAGAAATAGTGAGAAAGAAGATTGAGAAGTATGGCAGATAAGAGAGGAGAAAAAATAGAAGTAAGATGTAACTTTAAAAACAATAAAAAAAGAAAATAGAAATAAGCAGAAGAAAGAAAGTGCTCTGAAAAATAAAATGAAGAAGGGGGCAAAAGAAGGAAAACAGTGGATGATCGAAAAGGACGAACGACGTCGAAGAAATTATGATGGCGTGAATTATTGAAAAAACGGAGTAAGACAGTGAGAGGGTAGAACGAAAAGAAAGGAAGGCGTGTATGAAGAAGACGAGACTTTCATAAATGCAGTTATGTTGTCGAGATAGGGTTGAATAGGGATTGGTGTAGTTGCTGATATCTCACAGGCGCCAGGTCATATACGAGCTCGAGGTCCAATTCTACATTTTGTGACAAAAGGGTCCACTCTATTCGATTGATTGACAAGATCCAATTTTCTTAGATAGCATTTGGACTTGTGACTTGTGAGACACACACACACACACATACTCATTTAATCGACCAAAATAATCAAAGATAGTGAATGTGCACTGGATTATTGTATAAAACTCACTCCTTCCTAATCATTGTGAATGTCATGACAGAATGGATTCGTTTTTGGCTTGACTATTAAGCTAATTATTCTGAGCCAATAATTGTCAAAATTGAGTATATTACTTTTTGAAAAAACAAGTTATTTTGAAAGGAAGAATTATTCTGTATGTGTTATTGAGAAAACACCCAAGGAAAGTTCTCTGCAACAACGGAAGATGTGTGATGGTGAGGGGCGTCCCATATAATATTGTACTCAGAGCCTGAGAGAAGAGGTTGCTAACAGTAAATAGGATATTCATCAGTGACTTGTTAACATGTCTTTTATCTCTTTGAAAAAGAAATGAAGGATGGGACCGTGGAAAATCAGAACCATGTTCGTGGTTTGACGAGTCAAAATCAAATGTAGTTGTTTCGGATGATGACCAACAAATATATGCGAGACCCTCACATACAGCTAAGTTTGAGGGGCTACATGAGCTAAAAACTACATACGTGTGTATATATATCTATATATATATATCTATCAATATTAATATTTGAACTTTTTGTCTGATTGTTCGTACCTTTTCCTAACTAAACTAAGGAGTCTTAATGACCTAATATCCATATGAAGAATCAATAAAAACTGACTTCTCCCGTTGGCTAAGCTTAGAGTTCATTTGAAGTTACCGGAAGTTGTTCTCTGACCAATCTTCGGTTGTAAGCTTTTACACGGGACTCATCAGTCATTACACATACATTCTCCGAAAAATGTTAACAATTTCTCTTAGGATTACTCTCATATTTATTGATTAACACCTACAGTGTAAGTAAAAGTCGGACAGTCGATTAAAAATTCTATGATCAACTTCTCTTGCCTCTTTTCAAGAGTAACAGCCAAAGCCGTGGTCAGCTTGTATCACCGTTCTCCTTCCTCATATAACCAGCTGAATGAATTTGGTCATTTTAAGGAATAACATTGAAAGTAATTCACTGTCGGCCATCCAATTTCACAGCTTTCTATTTCATTGATTTGATTATTTGCAATGTTGTCATTAATAGTTAAATGATTAGTTTTTAATTGCTTAGACTGCAGTAAAAGACACAGACGATTAAAAATACTGTACGGTGTCATTATTATACAACGTTAAATTCATATTTAAATTCTCACATTAAAGATCTCTCTCTAAAGTTATAGCACTGGCAAAAACTTTCTTGGAAACCCTGATACGCAAGTCTTTACCTGAGAAAAGCACTTGACAAGAACCCAGGTAATAATCGCAATAAAGAAATGTTGAAATTAGAGTTAAAGGGGAGTGAATCTACAAATGAAGCTAATTACGTAACCCAAGGTATGATACTGAATGGATGTTTCCTCTTTTCAATTAGACCGTCATTATTGCGTCAGTATTTGGGTTGAGTGTAGCTGTTCTATCTGTGTATTCAACCAATGCATCCATTCAATTGTTAAGTATGGAGCAGAAACATATAACCTAATTAAATGATGAACAATCAAAGGGAGAATCATGAAATATGTCTAGGAGAGAATCATACCCGACATTATATGGAAAGATCACAATTCATCACAATTCAAAACAGGAGTCAGGGATATCATAGAATCGATTAGAAAACTCAAATGGCATTGGACTGGACATGTTACAAACTGCAGCATATCACGTTTGATAACGTGGATCACTAAAGAGAATATGCAAAACTCTAATTAGTGTGAGGAACTAAACACATTCAGAAAATATTGTTTCTGTGACGCCCATGATAGAGAGGTCCAACAAATACCGACAGGAGGTCTATATCCAACGACAGACGCTTCTAATGCTGCCGTTGATGATGATGAGAATGATTACATAATGTTTCAATAATACGGTTCAATTGCAATGTGATGCCCTATTTCGGTATACATAATACTTTTAAAATCTCTGAATTAAATTCAATGAAGATTTGTGGAAAGTTGGACTATTTAGCTGAATGAAAAGGATGAAAGCGTTAATGTTAGCTCCCTGCAGCGGCTGCATTCTCTTTGTTCATTCTTAGCGTGCTGTCTGGGTCAAGTGACACACCCTCCGTGCAATAACGGGAGGTCAGTTTAAATAGAGCTTCGTAAAATAAAACACAGTCATGATGATTCTTCTCGATTATATTCTAATTTCTTATTAATGTATATATGTATACATAATGTAATATTATGATATAATATATATATATATATATATATATATATATATATATATATATATATATATATATATATATATATATATATATATATATATTATATATGGGTGTGTGTTTGTGTGTGTGTGTGCATAAATGTATGAATTTATTTGAAACCGTACCGTCCTATCCAAAGTTATATTTTAGCTATTCAGGGAATGGGTTGTTTGTTTATTTGTCCGTTGTGAATAAATAATCTTTATTGGTGTTTTTTAGATGCAATTCTTCATTGCTTGACAGCTATCAGGATTAGTGAGACCATTCTGAACTCTATGGACGGTACGAGGCAATGTTTGAGATGCGTACGGGAAATGAAGGAGAAAAACGCCATTTCACTGGGCAATTGCCTATTTCTTTATAAAAAAAAATTAATCAAGTGTTGTGTACCAAAGAACAACTCATCGTTAATATTTATAGCCATTTTATGCTTTTATTTACCAATAGATATTTACCCGGAAAAAAGATATCTCAACCAAATTATACATATATACAGTGTCTATACATAAAGACACCGAATTTCTAGAATAACGCACCATTTTCATCATACCTGTGACTGGTATGTCATTTAGATTAAACTTGAATATTTTTAATAGCAAAAACTACATCAAATTACATGGTTAATTCTTGATCTAAACTTCTTAGCTTGAAATATGAATGAAGAGCTCTTAATGATTTTACCTAAAATTTTACATTGAATGATTTAGAAGCGAAGAATGTTTTTGTGAACTTCTATTTTGAATTAGGATAAACAAATGGGGAATCCTTCTCATGTAGCAACAAAGGAACATTGTTATCTGCAATGCCTCAAGTAGTACCAGCTTTTTTAATCGGACGGAACATTCACCAAAGACGAAGCCAATTTAGGAAAACATTTCAGAGAATGCCTGGTGTTGCATTGAGTTGCATTCCATTCATCTGGCTGAAGATTTTGCAGCAACGTAAATAATCATCAATATTTCTTTTGAAATCATACTGTGCGAATCTCTGCAGTTTTCTACCTCTTTCGGAAACTCAGCTGACAATTATACAACAATTTCCACGAATCACATCACACAATTTGATAATGTGATTTGCGTCTCCCAACGAAAATTGTTGTTCATATTCAGCATCCTGACACTTCCATTGTTTAATTTAAGGCTAGAAAGCAAGGTGAATTCGACCGGGAGGGGAGGGACTTGTCATGTTCAAAGATTACATCGAAATATATTGTTTTCTAACCAAGCCACTTTGAAGAAATCAGTAGTTTATTTGAAGTGAATTCTTAAGGTTTCAACATCTGGTTAATAACCTGTTTTCATTTGATATATTAAGAACAAACTACGAAGAAGGAAGGAAAAACTCTACTTATTTTCAAATTGCTTTTTATGAATGCTTTTTGAGAGGTACCATTGGAGCATCAGGACGTAAGGAGACAAAATGTAATCTTCTAGAAGGTTGTATGCAGCCTTAAGGCTTCCAGTTCCTAAGGCTTGCACTAGACCAAAGTTAAAAAAAGAAAAATTAACCACCGTAGACTGATGGAGTTTTTTTTATACAAAAGGGCAAGGTCACTGCTACCTAACATCATCGTCAGAGCAAGCTAAATCGTTCCATTGATGCACTGTTGAGTTCTGTTTCTTCATGGGCGAACTTATATATATATATATATATATATATATATATATATATATATATATATATATATATATATATATATATCGATTTTTATCATGTTTGAACTTCCCGGTTCGGTGATTACGTACATACTACTTGTGGTTAACTGAACAATTTATTTCTGTTATACAACCATAAAAAAGAACGTCAAAACGCGGAAACGTTTTTACGATATGCTTGTACATAATCAGGGGATTAATTTATGCTCAACCTGTGAAGATGAATTAGAATTATCCAAGCATTCATAGAAACATAACTTCCGAAGAGATATTCGTCTAGGTCACTGTGATAAATATGAACATAGCTTTTTTTCCCCCAACTCTTGTCTATTAGACCAAACGCAAAAGTTTACTGGAGTAAATATCTACCATAGATACCATAGATAAAAATGCTAAAATGTATACTATCAAACTCCTGGCCACGTCAGGCGGGAGTAGACCTTTTTTTCAATGTCAACATCAACAAAAATGACAGCAACAACAACGAACCACATGTAATTACAGGATGTAAAATCTTCATTGTTTGTATGACCATCACGTAAGAAAAAACTGATTTATAAAATCAGCATGTGAACTGTGATCTGATATCATGACCAAGTGATTCGAAGACGTCTCTTTTACTGACTGAGTCTAGCTGACAAGTCTTACACAACTACGAATAGTTGTTTTACAAATACACGACGGCTTTTGTAATACGAATGAATAAATGCATTCAATCTAAAAAAATACGTATATATCTTTTGAATTACTCTATTAATTGTATATATGTTACGAACTTTGCAGTAAAAATCTTCAGTCGCAATAGGAGTAGCACTGAATTTCGATCCTGCAGCAATCAGACTTCTTTATAGCTCAGGCGAACGTTCTACACTGATGTAGATCTTGATCTAATATTCTTGAAAAATATATCCGCCCAAGATGAACTTCAAAACATTAAATTAAAAAAAGATGTTCTGGTATTCAATAAAATAAATGAATAAATAAACGATGAAGTTTTCAGCTCGTAAGAGAACGATAATTTCCTGTCGATCAACTTAATATCTCTGCTGAGAATACAGACGTCTCAGTAGAATCACACATAAGTGGACATAAATATTTTGATGTGAAGATAAACAAACATTTTCAGACAGGGTTAGGGTTATGGTTAGGTGAAGAAGGAATGAATAAAGAGGAAATACATTAATGTCTCATATACCTGATCGCCCATTCAAAGATATGCATAGATTGAAACCAGAACAAACACAGATATGTTTATCCATAGACATAACCAAATCACGGTTCCATCAATATGTAACAGAAAAGGTAAATTTCCCATCATCAATCTTTCAAGAAATATTTCCTTCAAAGTAATTTTATTCTACGTTCGGGTGCAACACGGAGAGGAAGTGAATGATTATTCAAGAGCTGCGATAAAAAGCAACCATAATTAACGTGTAGGAAATACTCATCGAAAAAAAACCGTTATTTTCATTCCCCAAAACAAAAATAGAGAGTCAAGTAAGTCAGTATATAAAAACAGGCACGTGACGAACGTCTTTTGTAGAGATGCTGTGTTCGGGATGATCAATTAAAAGATTGTGAAAAAGGGGTAATCAATGAATGAATTGGTGGGCAGTGACCACTACATTAGGAAATTTTGAATTTTCAGAAAAATAAGAATGGTTACTAGATGCAAATTAATGGCAAATTTAGCATAATGTTAATTGTAAATTGTGCCCCCCCAACGAAATTCTGTTTTTCTAGATATAATAAGGGGTAAATGTTCATATTTTCAGCCCTCTACCTCCATCGTTGCGGCCAGTACGAACAATGCATACATATAAAGCCAACTAATCAGACCCACATAAAAACTGAATAAACCTATGTTGATGTTTACAGTTCAAGTCAGAGGGGTTTTTTTTATAATTACTCTAAGGTAAAGCTCTGAAAGTACAATCAAAATACAATACTGATGCGAAATTTTGCTCTTAATTAGCCACGATGCAACACAGATGTGAAAAAGACACATTTGTTCACAAGCAAAAAACATGCACATATACACACATAAAGAAATAACTAGAAACCAAGATAGATATCTTTTTAAAATCCCAGTAAATTAAAGAGTCTCAATAAAAAATATACCTCAAGAAATAAAAACTACAAGATTTCGACTGCATCGATAATTTATTATCATTAATAATCATAACAAAGCGAAAAATCGCCTTGATACAAAACTGTAATGGTTTTTTGATAAAGGAAAATGCCTCTCTTGATTAAATGGCCATGAACAAGCGATATCGTAAGATATCAAGATAATCGCGTTGTCAAAAGGCCTCGAGGGTTGAACCTGCTCAAATCAATCATGGCAATGAATAGCGAACGTGTCTGTAAATCTCTTGTTAAAAAAATACAAAAATAGTAGGAATGATGAAAAAAAATTGTCTTATCTGATAATTTTGTTGTAATTATGTAAATCTACGATTTTTTTTTGTCAATGTGTGCTGATGTATAGCTATATATTATTGATAAGATTGAAGAATTCCTGTATTAATTAGAGTCTAGTAAACCTATCTGGCATTGCCCGGGCTCTTAAACGATTTGTTAAAAATGATGAAAACTGCATTCACAATCAGTTCCCGTTTGCATACAGACAGACATTGCGTGGATATTAGAATATATGCAAACTCAGATTTATCTTCTCAAAGTAGTTCTGCACATAACAAAGCAAAAAGCACAGATTTTACCGATACAATCAAAATACTTGACCGATAATGTTAGAGTGGATTTTGCTGCGGCTAAATGCAACTTTGTTGGTAATGTAAGCATTTTGAAACGCTCAAAATTAGAAAAAATCAATATAAGATCGAGGTGATAGTGATTTTTCTCGGAACTTTTCAATAGAAAATGAAGCTATACTTATATACACACACACACACACACACACACACACACACACACACACACATATATATATATATATATATATATATATATATATATATATATATATATATAAATATATATATATATATGTGTGTGTGTGTGTGTGTGTGTATGTATGTATGTATGTGTGTATATATATATATATGCAACAACAAAAAATGTCTATATATAAACGCTCTCGGGTACTCAAACATAAATACGTTTTTGGACTCAGTGGAAATGTTATGTATGATTCTTTATTTATATATATGTATATATATACACACACACACACACGCACATATATATATATATATATATATATATATATATATATATATATATATATATATATATATATATATATATATATATATATATGAATATTCCGTGTGAGGTTTTAAATTCAAGCGAAGCTCATTCTGGTTCAAACATTAAAGAGTTTTATTGTGTTAAGAATACTTAATTTTATGTCACCTCAGGACCAATATCCCTGCATATTTGTCTTTGAAAACAAATCCTGTTCATAATTATGTTTCCCCTTGATTTATATATCTAAATTGGCAAATGGAAGTTTCGTTTAGTAATTTGAAGTTAGATATACTGGTTATACTATTTTTAACATGAAATCACACATTTTCTTTTATTTGCCATTGGGAGTAGACTAAAGTTTCAGTAAGATATTTTACCTCATTCAAATTACAGTCTATGCTGCTGCGGTTCAAAAGTGAAGCAAAGACGAAAAATAACCTTCGTAACTAAAAATACAAATGAACCAAATGATTTAAAAAAGATTGGGGCCCTTGAGTTCATAAACTTCACCTGAGAGAAAAATGAGAGGGGAAAAAAATTCAAAAACTAGGTCTTCTAAACAACCAGATGTTTTTCTAGTATTGTTATATATAAATTTCTGATTAAGTTGCATAATATCGTTAGAAATAGCACCAGAATAAAAAGTTTAGAAATCGTGGTTACGCCAGGATCTTTTAAGGATATTTAGAGGTATGTCAGATGAAATTATCGAATGAATCTGGTCAGTATATCGTGTCAAATTGTACAGATGGTTGATATCTATATACATTTAATAGTGATTTTATGAATCGGTTAATTGTTCTTAAATTTTACGAGTACACATTGTTGTTTTGTCTGTGTGTGTGTGTGTGTGTGTGTGTGTGTGTGTGTGTGTGTGAGAGAGAGAGAGAGAGAGAGAGAGAGAGAGAGAGAGAGAGAGAGGGGGAGAGATATAGAGTGTTTTTATTTTGGAGATTAATTCCGTGCGAATATTGTTTTGAAACATAGATGAACGAGATGTTTCAAAATTTCATCTCGAAAAAATGGCTGTTTTGGACAACGCACTGTTCGGCTTCCACAAGCGTCAAGTGACGTAAAATTATAACAATTCAGCAACAACTTTACTTGAAGTATTTTCAACATGGTTTACCAAGTGAATTTATTCTACTTCAAAGAGTATTAACCGATGCAAAGAATGTAAGAACATACGAGAATGGTGGGCATATAACAGATTCAAACCACTTAAGCGGACGCCTTGACGAACGTAACAACGACAACAAAAATATCTAAATGGAATATGTTCAACTAAATCTTTTTAAACACTCGAAATATTCGTTCGATTTTTTTCGAATTTTCATGAAATCGACCTTATTATTATATTCCTGCCAAATGAGATACTTGAAACTTTAAAGATTTTAAATTTTATTTTCTTTCGAAGAAAGTGCATGTTCTTCGAGACTTGGATATGATTTCGAAAATAAAGAGTTAATTTTCCGATGATAAATCGCGTCAATGTTTGTTTACTCACCCAATAATGTATTGATGTGCTTGAATCATGAATTTTTAAACAGGTATGAACAGAAAAAGCTTAAACCATGGGAAATTTTACTTTATCAACAAAGAAAACAATTATTTCATCAGATAAAAATATCCATTTACTGATAAACTGAAATCCTAATGAGATACATTAGTCCAGGGAGGTAATTTCCCCATAATTGATGAAAAATGCAGGATAGTTGATCAATTTACTTAAACGTTTTTTTTTTTCTGTCCAGTCATAATATGTGAACTAATTTCTAAGTAGGTTTAATAGTATGAGGACGTCATTGTCTATGGTGATAAAACCAGGAAAATCTCTTTCATTTTATTTTTCGTGTCACGTTAGTGGAAAAGGACTTCTAAAACAGATTTACGGCACATATCCCAGTTGTCGCTGAAACCTAACGACGTATAAGTTCAAAGAATTTTGGGAAAATTTAACTATGTATCATGTGACAGCTTTGCAGCTGAATTGGTCGCGTTTTCTCTCTTTGCCTTTAGGTGATGATCAATTATACGTAAAAAGCTAGAACTGCAAATGCTGATTTTCAAGGCAGGAAGATACTCTCTGCTTGGATGTGATGCAACTCATTCTATCTCCTCCCCCATTTTATTTGCTTGTTCAGTTCAATGGTAAGTGCATAGCTACGTTGAAGCGGCTACCTTATCGGTTGCAGGTTCGATTCCTCCGGCAGTCCCATTTTCTTTTATTGTTTATATCATTTTACACTGCCTTCATACATTAACTATGAAATGATGGGAGATCAGGTTTTTACATAACATAAAGCAAATTTTAAACAAAATCATAACATGTGAAAAAATGTGTATTTTCCCCACTTTTGTATGCTCATCTCTTCGTCTTAAATGATCTCACCCCCTTTGATAATACTAGATCTATATAGTTATCAGTAAGTTATCTGTACCATGAAAAATGAAGGCATATATAAAATATACATGGAATGTACGAGTTGTCTAAAATTATATATAAAATTATCAAGATTTTCATGCCATTTATATACTAAATCATCCAGGTATGATTTTATCAAATCCCTTTCGGTGGCCAAATTTAATGATTTTTTCACGAAATCACAAATCATTTTAAAAACTTATATTCTATTTTCATATTGCAGTTTGAACTCAAAGCAGCAAGTCTTGTTATTTTTTGTTTTCGTTTTTATTTTTTATTTTTTTAGTATATTTTTGGATTATCTATTACGTTCAGCATTTTACTACATCATCAGAACATGAAATTTTATTTCACTACCTCATCTATGTTCCCCAGGGTTACAGACTCCAAACACACATTGCTAAGTATTCCATGTGTGAATATTCAGTTTTTTAGGTAAAATATCATTATGCAATGAGTTGCCCGATCAAGTATCTTTACAATTCGTTGTAACAACATTTCATCCGGACTACTCTCCGACCTTTTATAGGTACCTTGTGTCTTGGACTCTTCATAGTTTTTTTGTTTTTGTTTTTCCTATGGAACACTTCATTTATACAAGGGAACTTGATTATCACTGCAGTGTTCAATTAGGTATGCTGGTAGACGATCTACCTACAATTGAGGAATGTATGGGTTAGCAAGCATTGTGATTACCCAACAACTGGCCATTGTGAGAAGTTGGCATTCGCCAGATATATTAATCAGCACGCAATCTATGATTGAAATTGTTGAATTCTTGATAACTCAAATAGAGTGAAGTACAAATTGAATATTATGAAGTTTTTCCCATAGTTCCTATAAATTATCTCCCTCTACACTCGCTCTTTACAATTATCTGAATTTAGATATAAGATATTCTAATTAACAGCACCGAAGAAAAGCAACTGGAATACTTCAAAGCCGTAGTTTTGTACGACGGAAAGAAAACTATCGTACATGACAACTTTGGCAGGCTGCTCCGTACTCCATAAAGCCTGCCCCCTTCTGAACATATACCTTTCAAACAGGCATTGTCCTAATGTCAACTGAAGTACATTACAGCGTACCACATACTTGTGATCTCAGAGCGCAAGAAGCCAGGATCAGAAAATGACTATAAACATACACAAATAGTGGAATACGTATGCACACTCAGATAGGAATGCTCACGCATACACTTCGAGATAGATAGATAGATAGATAAATAGATGGATAGATTATTTCTCCTGTTTTCTCTAATTTAAGAATTTCACAGAGCTTACTACATGATATTCCAATCAGTTTTACCCACATACGTGTTTCAATTACGCAACTATACAATGAAAAATGACGAAAATGTCACAAGGAAATGCAATAGATTTTCAAAATGCTAAAAACATGGTAATGTGGAATCAGTTAATTATAACACACGAGGGAAAATAAAAAAGGATTCCTATTGATAATTATATAATTAGAATTTGGAAAGAAAATTTCATTTTTGTGATATTAAAATTCTTGCAGTTCCAAGAATATAATTTGACATTGAGTAATGCAAGATTAATTAAATTTTCGAGGGCAATACCAGAACTCAATTAGCATCAGGGAGATAAGAACGTTTTTTCTCAAAGAGTAGAACAATAACAAAATTAAGCAAAGCATGATAATGTTGTGTTTCCCTTTTCTGTTTATTTTACCTTTCTCTCTTCGGTCTCTCTCTCTCTCTCTCTCTCTCTCTCTCTGTCTGTCTCTCTCTCTTGAAAGTTTGCTGGATAAACCCCCGTTCCCCTGCATGCATAAACCTAGAAACAATTAAATCACGACGTTAGTCTATGCAGAAACTTACATTATTTATTGCTCAACTCCAAACACACAAAACTCAGCTTAGTTTGATGCGTAACCATCAAGAGTCGGAAAACACGTTTTAATAAGATCCAGTTACCTTTATTTTCCAACGATAGAGAGTCTATCTGACTAGAAAATCAGCACTCAAAATCCCATGGACGAAAATTGACTACTTGCACGACTCATGACTCAGATATAACAAGATGCGTCAGATAGAACGATAATGCTGGCGTCTGCCGTGTTATCTGATAAGCAGAAGTCAAAATCAAGACTGTGTTCCCGTTATGGCCTCTGATGAATGGAGTGACTAAATGAAAACTGACAGGACAAAGGAAAGGAGAAGCTATTTATTATGTGATAAAGCCATATATAACCACAGTTCAGCTTCTAATTCCAAGTGCATTCTCAGTGTTCTCTTCATGTTTTGGAGATGGGATTTTCGTAATGTTGACTTAAATAATGAACTACAGCTGTTGAACAAACGTGGCCATCGAAGATGGTGGAGGGTTCTGCTCTTTGCTATATGTACATAACCTTTTGTGTTCCAGCGTTCCTGACCATATTTAAAATTTTAAAAATTTGCCTCTCTACGAGACACACTCTAGAATTTTTTTTTTTTTTTTTATTCCTGGAAAGAAATTTTTTTGACTTTCTTTGGGTCTTATTTAGACAGGTTTATTTATCACAATTAGATTTCCTAACATCTACATATTCCTATATATTTTTGTACACTATTTTAGAGTTTAGAGAGTGCATTAAAAATACCAGTGATGTTATAGAATTATTCTGACCATGTTTACTTTTTCGATGGAATTTTTTTTCAAGATCTAAAATTTTGACACCATGTTGGTTCAATTATTGATTGTAGGGCCGAGTTATTCTTTTAGTTCATTTTGCTTTATTGTTTCAGAGCCCGTATTCGACATTCTCAATACAGCGTGTATTTTAATCAATAGCTGTTTTTCTCAGTTGTACAAATTACTCCATGAAAAATCAAAACTTTTCGATCTGGCTAACGAAATTACAAGCCAACATGGTATTTTTTCAAATTAAACAGAAAAATAGTTTGAAAGCGAAAAAAAAAAAATTAAAAAAACGACAAGGGAAACATTTTTGTAAGCATCTTAGGAATTAGAAAAGGATATTTTCAATGAATTTGATATGATGCAAGCATAAATGGCCGAATAAGTCTATTATGTTAATAATGCAAATGAAGAGCTAATGATTCTAATATAGAAATACGTTGTAAAGATGTAATTTTATAACAGAAAAACTCTATAAAGAATTTTGGTAAAGAAATACGTGGACAAACGAGGAGAAAGGATTGTCAGATGGTCTCGAATAGGTGCAAGCGTTACCATATCTCGATATTCATTGTGTAAGTTGTAAATTAGATATGATCAGAAATGGGTAGAAGAAATAGTGAAATCCAGATCTGGGAAATTCAAAAATCCGTCAAAAATCAGAATATTTTTCAAATCTGATGAAATTTTCGATACTCACACGATACAAATTTTCTTGAAAATATATCCTTATTCCAAAATCTTGGAGAACAATTTTTTCAGATGATTTTCGTCCTCTTTTTTTTCTATTTGATAGATTATTTCATTCATATTTTCATGCTTTTGTTGTTTGTTTTTTTTGTTATACTGATACACTCCTCGAGATGTAACTTTTATTTATTTTTTTTTTAATATCCAGGAACTACTCGAACGGAACTCTTACTTTGGGATTGAAAAAATCGTGAGACTCGAGTTAAATATCTTTCTTCCTCTTATTTTTTCGGTTCCATTTTATCGTTTATAATTTTGGGCTATATTTTTCATTTTGCTCCAAATTTATCTTTTCGAATATTTCCATCATTTTTTTTTATCAATCTTTCAATCTTTTCAAAATGTAGAAGTTTGATTCATTTATTTTTGCCCCGACTGAAACATCTAAAAAAATATTAAGACAAGACTGAACCAGCACATTTTGCAAAATGATGAAAAATATTTATTGAGTAAACTTTTTATATACTTTCATGTATATCTTTTTATTTTTGTTCACGTTAATTGAAGAGAATTTAGAATTATGGAAGCTGCAAATCATTATTCAAGTTTGATGAAGATAAATCATTTTCTTTTCTGCACATTCTGTGTACTACATTCTGAACTATGTCCCTTTTTTTTCTACCGTCAGGTTGAAAATAATCCACCAACGCTTGGTTATAAACAATCAAACCTGGAAATTCCCATACTAGTTATTCATATACACTGTATATTAAAAATGAAGAGAAAAAGTGTTATCAGTAATCAGGACATAAGGAAGAAGTTATCATCAAGAGGAATCTTAACTCAGATCAAAAAAATTAGCATAAACTTTGATATCTTCAGCAGGAATGAATTTAAATGTTTTTGATTCATCAAGATCAATAAAATATTCATGCAACTGTGTCTTGGCATGGCAAAGATGCAACTTTAATTTTTCTTTACAGCCCCCTCAAACATCAATAAAAACACATTCATGGCTATTTGAATAAACTGAACTGAGTCTATTGATAAAGTATTGTCTGGTATTTGGTAAATAATTCGTTCATTTTATTGTTTGACTTCAAGAGAAGATGCCAGGAAACCGAGCGTGTTTTTATTGCAAACGTGAATAAACTTTGCTCAATAAGTTATCAAAGTGTTACCTGCAGTAGAAAAAAAAGTTCAATAGAAAAAAAAACAAACTGCACGAATCGAGAAACAAAGCTGAAAGGGGGAAATTGCCAAAAAAAGAGATAAAAACAACATGTTGGTTCCCCTTGAAACAGATATATTTCTTTATTACATGTGTGTGTGTGTGTGTGTGTGTGCATATATATATATATATATATATATATATATATATATATATATATATATATATATATATATTCGTGTATGTGTGTGTGTATACATATATACATATATACATGTATATAAGTAAAGAATCATATATAACATTTCCACTGAGTCCAAAAAAGTATTTATGTTTGAGTACCCTAGAGCGTTTATACATGGACATTTTTTTGTTGTTGCATATATAATATACGAAGTGGATCAATAAACCCGCAGTCTGACACATAGTTGTTAGCTTAGATTTGATCTAAAATGCTCGTTGCATCATGATCGACCTATGTGATTAATATTCACCGCTGAATTAAGTGCATTGACATGGGAAAGAGTGTCTAAAAAAATATTTGAGATTCATGTACATTCATATAAGTGTTGAATAATAAGTACAAAATTGTCAAAACACACAGGCACACACACACACACATATATATATATGTCCATATATAACATATTCGTATATATGTTAATATATACATATGTGTGTGTGTATATATATATATATATATATAGAGAGAGAGAGATTTATATATATATATATATATATATATATATATATATATATATATATATATATGCACTCATCTGTACATAATATAAAAAAGATATCAATCTTCGTGTTTACGTATATATATCACACGATATAAATCAGGAATGCAACGTAATACAACCAAATGATAATATCTGTATGATGAGTTTATTTCATTAAGTGCTCAATACTTTCAACATTGAACACGAAGTTAATTTAGAGTAGACAAAGAGCTTAGAGTATACTGGGGTCAAGATTTGTTACTCAACACGTTTAAGTTGCAGTCCTGTTTATATTTATGGTGTGGGCAGATTTTGATAAATATATACATATACATGGATAGATAGATCTACATACGCATCAATGTTCTTTGAGTACTGGTAATAAAAAATCTTTTTTTTTTCAATGTTTTTTAACTGAATACGACGAACTTGTTTGATTGGAAAGCAAAGACTTTTTTCCCATCGCACACGGCTACAAAACACTAAGGAATGAATTAATGAATGCACAAAGAAGACCTACTTGAAAAAATATTCTACATATTATTTCGCTGAAACTTTATGGAAAAACAAGAACCCGAGGTCATCTGAGAGAAACGTGTGGTACTCCTTTCCTTTTTTTTTATTTTGGAAATTGATCAAAGAATTTTTATCCGAGGGAAAAAATAACAGTTGGTCAAGTGCAAGCAGTTGGCATATACCATTGCATATATATATATATGTGTGTGTGTGTGTGTGTGTGTGTGTATGTGTGTGTGTGTATGTATGTGTGTGTGTGTGTGTGTGTTTACATGATTTGCTTTACTTATGTTTTTGTGCAGCCCTGTTTATGATTAAAAAGTGCGTTTTATTAGATTCGTATATCAAAATTTTACACCAATGTGAACTGTACAAACATTTCTTGAGATTTTCAAAATGGCTGCATTCTTTCTGAACAGTCAGCATAAGAAATAGTTCTAAAAAGCCCCTATCGAATATCCATAAATTTGAATATTTCAAGAAAATTCAATGATTGCGCTCAAAATGAAAGACAAAGTTGATAAACCTTAGGCCAATTATAGAAATGGATTTCTTTATAGTCTGAATTTGTTAATGTGTTCGCTGTAAAGTTTTGGCATTTGTATGCCTATTCAGATCAAGATAATACAGATTGCATAGACATATGTTTCTATGAAAAATAACTGTTCAATTCCGAATATTAAAGCAGCTTGGTACATAAGAAGAGTGTTGGTAAGCATGATATAATATAGCTCTGTTAACGGAGAGCAGTGAATTGATTTCGGGCTTCTAAGATGGCGCTTTTGTAAACTTCGTACTTAGTAAGATGGGAGAAGCATGAACCCGTTTCTCCCTGCGTTATCTCTTAATACAAGGAAACTTGATGGAAATTTTTATTCATAGGTATGATGCGATGTCTGACAGAGAAAACAGTGGGTATTATCATATTAGACTAGTCCACCTTGGTCAGTTCGGAAAGAGTAATGATCAACGCATTTTTGTCACAGGCAGATGGTCCTGGTTTGATTCAGAGTTTGAGTTGATTTTATTTTTATCATTGATGTTTACATTGAAGACACGGAAAATGAACAACATATCTGGAAAAGAGGAACTAAAGTGCGAAAGTGTTCTTTTTTATTGGTGGAGGGTTATTGTGCTTTTTGAATGTGTCAAAAATAGTTTTCAGGGTGTCGCGCATGAGATTTATTACTTGAAAAAAATCAACGTTACACAATGCAGTTGATAGACAACGCTCGTCTATCGAAAATATTCCAATTGATCAATGAAAATAAGTGTTCTAACTTGATTATATTATTCACTTCGATGTGGGACTCCATCGTGAGTTAAACTACTAGAGATTTAATTGACCTTGCTCAAAACTAAAGTGTTTTTGTGCTGTTCTGTTCATGATTAAAAAGTGTTTATTAGATTTGTATATCAAAATTTTACACCAATGTGAACTGTACAAACATTTCTTGAGATTTTCAAAATGGCTGCACTCTTTCTGAACAGTCAGCATAAGAAATAATTCTAAAAAAGCCCCTATCGTATATCCATATATTTGAAAATAAATCGCAAAGGACTACATGGAATTGATATTTTACAATAGCATGGAGAGCCAAGAACAATGAGGAAAGTCTAATGAATCATCAATAGCTGTACAAAAAGACCAATCATCAATCAAATATAGTGATGTCTCGGTTGGGTCGGATTGAAATCTTTTCCTATGATCTCTTTCCCGAGGAATCAAACGATTGATTCAGACAGTTGCAACTCCAAATCAGACCGAATGAAGATTGATAAATGAAAAGCATCAGGGAATTAGCGGAGAAAAGGCCATAATATTCAATTAGTATAACGCGCTACAATAATGTTCTTCGTTGACTAATCAATAATTATTTCAGCTTGGCTGAATACTCTCCCACCCATTTCATTAGGTCTTGCACTTTCGGATAAACGTTTAATCGCTCTTTGAAGTATCATCATAATGAAAAAAGTATCTTCATTCTCTGGAAGACTGAAAAAATCAACTGAAGCTGTTCTTTGCTTAAGAAGGCGAAATGTTCTGGAAGGGTATGATTACGTAGTTGCCTGAAAGATGGTATAAGATTACTATCTAACTATAATTGACAATATATCTTCGTTCATGTGTATGCACCGCAGTTACTCTGGCGATTATACAAAGCTAAAATTTGCTTGGTTTTCCACTCAGGTCAGAAAGATGTGCAGTGTCGAGATTGAAGTTTTTGGATACGAGGTTCTTGAAAAATCTAATGACAAAATTTAAATCTAAAATATCTTAATTGGCATCAATGGAAACAAGTGACCAAAATACTTCGAATCCGCATTTTCGAACCAGAAAATCATGGCAGGCTGTCCCAAAGACCTGCAACTCCTGAAACTGAAGATTTAGAACGGGAACTGCCCTAATGTTATTCGAGGAGTTAATTTTGAAACTGAAATTTTAAAATCTGACGCAATAAACAGATAGAGCTTTTTAATATGAAATTAATCACTTGAGTGATGGGTTCTATATTTGGAGGTCCAATCAATATGCTTGTTGTAAACTCAGCTAAACAAAACAGCATCATGACCAGAAATATTAAACCTTCGAGAACTCAATATTTCTTCAAATTTTAACTCAATTGACAACAATTTTCCACTGTAAATTTTCGGCCAGATATATTTAGTATTATATGCCGTGTTTTATTTATAGTGTTAGTATATTTAAGTTTAAATTTCTAGTTTTAGATGCCCCTTCTCTGATCGTTATCATTATGTATTTTTTCCTCTTTGAACCGGTCAAACAACAAATTATCAATTAAAGTAGATATATCCAAACAGCTAATATTCAATGTCCTTCCTGATATTATCTAAGTTTAACCTTGGTTAGACTCTTTTCGAATATATTCAATGTGTAATTTTGATTAAACTCCTTTCCAATATTTTCTCAGTGTAGCCTTGGTTCAACTCAGTACTCCACATAACTTTATGAGAAAAGAAAAAAATACCGTTTCCCTTACTTTTCAAGAGATACGAATCATCTTTGATCTACGCCTTTTGTGTCATCACCATTTCCCTGGAGATGTGGTTTGTAATTTTTCGAGTAGAGACCAAGTTGGTTGCAATTGCTCAGATAGCCACCGATACTGCGTGGAATTGAGTTGAAAAGAAGTGAGTGGGTTAAAATGAATGTAGGTGACAAACGTGTTTGATTATGATAGATTTGATGTTTCAATTGGTTGGGGCGTCTTTCATGAAATATGAAATCCTGAAATATAGTGTGCAGGTTAATGGTTCGTCTGTTCCTAATTATTTATTATTATTTTGCAGAGTCAAAATTTACAATTTGTAAAAGAGACCAGTTACCGCGCTCTTGATAAAAAGCAACAGAAGAAAACTACTCAAAATAGTAAGATCAAAATTAAGCAATAAATGTCTCAGTCTCGGTGTCACTGAATCCCTGTGGCATATATGCCAATTTTGATTTATCAGGAATCTCATGAATGTAGACACAGACCTATCTATAAAATATAGATGTATTATAAATCTTTACCAATTTGTTCTGCATCTTATCGTTACTTTTCATCAAATATTTCGATCGAAAAAATCACATAACATAAGTAGCAAAAAGTAAAGTTGAAGAACTGTATTTCCACAAGATGTGCATCCAATACCAGGAGAGCCCATCTTTCAAGGGATTCACTTTTGCAGATTCAGCCTGCATAGCCTAAAGCGCCATAGAGCAAAAATCTGCCATCTTTGCTAACCTAATTATCACCAACCAAAACAGTCACCAATACAATCGACATAAGTTTCTTCAGTTTTCAAGTTAGTTTGGCTGGCTGGCTATGTATGTATGTATCTTGCGTACAAGATGCAGCAATGGGGAGAGAGAGAGAGAGAGGGCCAAAAACCTAAACTTTTACTTCTATTATTTCTAGAAAAAGCATCTTTTAATTCTTCTTCTTTGCTAAATTGATCCCTTAAATTAGGTCCGGTAGCATTGTCATCTGTTCTTTAAAAATTCTGGCTTTTTAAGTGATCACAGCTCATCAAAAGGCTGGAAAAGTATCTTATCTATTGATAACCCTGTTAATCAATCGATCACCCCAACAAAGCATACAGCCGAAAGATTTGACAGTTTTTATCAAGTGACTGACTAGACATGCAATTCGTTGTTCTTTCGAACAATGAAAATACAGTTATTTCAAAAGTTAGTCTTCTCGGCACTTTTTACTTTTTGAAAAAAGAAGGAAAGCAAAAATAGGGTTTAGCTTTTGCTTTACACGGAGCTGTAACAGAGAGAGAGTTTTCTCTCTTCTTTTTTCCTACGAACAAGCCCCCTTGCTCCCCTCAGCACCCTAACTTTCGAAAGCTCAGCCTAACAGTTTGAAATTGTGTCCACTATACTGCACTTATATTTAACTTGAATGTTAGTCACAAAACTATTAAGTTATCCTATTGATTAACTTATCACTTATCCAGTCAAAATATGATCTATGCCACTATTCATGAATACTGGCTGCTAGACACTTTTGCTTCATCCATATTTACAGCAAGTCCAGAAAGTATCAGATAGTTTCCAAAAAGTTCATTTTAATATCCAAATACTGCTTCCAAACAGACAAAATTTTGACCGAAGACCAGAAAATACAAAACCCTATAACATCGGTCATTGAGAAGTTATTTACAAAAATCAAACAACTTGTAGCTGTACAAGGATGTTGAAATGAATTATGTGACTCAAATGGACAATTGAGCTATACCCCTACACGTTCGCTGTGAAGCTCTGGCTTTAAGATCTGCAGCATCTCTAAAATGAACTGAGTCTCATGCTGATGACAGCAGAAAGGCTCAGCATGACGTCCATGGCCTGTACACCTTTTAAAAGGGGCCACAGACAACGGATCACTAGCAACACACCCACTCTTCCTGGGTGTATGCCACAAAAAATTGGATTTGTCAGTCTGATCAGGTCAGATGACAGCATTTCCACGGACAGCATCGAAACAATAGTAACCGAAAATGTATATATATTAGTTGTGTTTGCATGTGTATTAGTAAGTGCCTAAGCATATATATGTATTTACTGAAACTTTGGAACCAAAGGAAAAACATTTGAATGTCCTAACATAATTCCCCCGACGCCAAGCAATCCATCAGTCACACATACAGTTGAGACGTGGGAAGACTCTATACATAGAGGCTATGTTACGTGTCTGCACTAATTGAAGGATCATCGCTTTTTTCATTAACTAATGAAAATCAATGAAGAAAAAAAAATATGGAATTGTGAAATCAATATCAAATTTAGAACAGGGACGCTATGTCATTATGTACATATGACGTTATTCTTTGGCTCAGATATTGTTTTGGGTATGATTATGATGGATCCAATAGAATTTTAATTTTGTTAAATTTTGAAATTATAATCAAAATCGGGAATGCTATGTCATTATTTCTATATTACGGGATATTTTGGCATGCTTATTGTTTCGGGTAACAATCATACAATATTTTGCGAGGAACATTTTTGTGTTTGTCCTTTCCCATGAAGTATGAACTTTTTTTCTCGTTTGCCAAACTGCAATTCGTATTCTTCTGTATTGAAATCGGAGGAACAATAAAGCAAAAACTACCACTTTCAGTCTGTCCTTGTTTTTTCTTCAGTCCTTTTTTTTAAAATTAACGAGAAATGTCGTTTATTGCAGTTATCCTCAAAAGGAAAAATCGTTTTATGATCAGAAGCCTTCGGCAGGGCAAGCTGATCCTAAAGAATTATGAAAACCCATTAGTGTCTGCATGGTCTTAGCCACTTTGAGGCTTAAACGTGGAGCCTAACCAAGAGACTAACTTGCCTGCAAAAAATTATGCCTGACCTCACATGGAAAGATCATAAGACAGCAAAATATATTACGGAAAAAAATCAAAGTCATCATGGAATACATCAGAAAACTCAGATGGCAATGGGCAGGCCATGTTGCAAGAATGACCGATAACCGACGGACATCGCAACTCACAACGAAGATCCCCAGAGATCACATGAAAAACCGATACTGACAAAATGCAACATGGAGAGGTGAACTAGACTAGTCCAGAAGTTATTAGCTCCTCAACGCCCATGATAGAAAGAAGAGGTAAATCTTTGGGAAGGTTGATCTCCAGCAACTGATGATAAAATATATAATGATGATGATAATGAAAATTTTGATATTGTTTAGGCATACACAGTGTTTTGGATTGTACTAATTCTTCACTACGGTACAAACATTTTCGTGTGTGAACCTATTTTCCTGGTTTTTCTCGGTTTTTCAGTTTATTCCTTGGTCCCCTATCCCTCCCACCTACTTCCCCACCCTTTTGCCTCTCCTGCCATTTTTATTTTCATTCTCACAGTTGACGTTCTTGTTTCATCCGCTTAAGCACAGAAATACTTCACACGTCCAAGCTTCTCACTTCGTCGATTCTTGTTTAATTTGCATCGTTACAAATCACCTCGATTTTCAAACCGCTTCACTGAGGGATTTTCTTTCTAGACATCTATTCTCTTTTCTACCTTTTTTCTTGTTGTGTTCCTCACTTTTTTCAGTTTGGTGATCAAATAAAATCAATGAAACACAGTTTTCATAATTCTTTTCTCTTATCTTGTTTTCGTTTTGGATTCATTTTTCATCTGAAAATGTTTACAAGTTTTGATTTGATTTTTCCCAGCTAGCTGTAGATTGCTGATATCGAAACATAAATCAATGCTTTTCCATAGGAATAGAGCACTCAAGTGTGTGGGGAATATATGCTAAAATAGATATATCACTTATGTTCAACCTTAGTGACCGTTCAGTTCCCTGGCGCAGAGGGAGGATACCGGCCTCCAGGGCTGAAGCTAAGGTTTCAGTCCTACTTCGTGATACTGGATGGGAAAATGGATAGTCTATTGCCACACTGAAGAGTTGTAATACAACGGAACAGCTGTTTGTGGATGATACAAATATATATATATGTATGTATGTTTGTTGTCAACCACTTTGTATGATTTTCTCAAATAATTTGAAGTATATTCTATCTATGTGTAATAATTATAAGTTTGCTCCATAGTTCGAACTTAACATGATTCAAGTGAGTTTTCTAAAAAAAGGGTTATGTTCATTTACTCAAAGTTTCGCCAAGTGGATATTTTTACTTTTCTGTCATTCTTTCATATAGACGTTCACGATTGTGTGATACGTAGTAACCGGAGTTAACCAGTACGATGACCATATGAGACACTAAGCCAAGTTTAAGAATTAACCTTATTCAATGCACAACAAACTTACCCTTAAGGTATATTCAGCTGAACTTAATAAAAAAAACTCTTACTTAGTCATACAGAAATGTAGAGAAAAATGAAATTCATCACTTGTTTGGTACTTTTAGGTGATATAGAAATGTATAGCTTAAAACGAGGAAAAGACTGTTTAATGCCAGCCTTTTGAGATTTGAATACTCATAGACTCAAGTTACATAAAGAAGGAAGATATACTGATGAATAAATAGGTTGGAAGTTCTTAATTTGCATTGAAATTAGAAATTAAAAGCAAGGCTCCATTAATTCCATGGGATCATATGAATATATATACGGATTTAAGTAGAACAAAACAAATCAGAATAAAAACCCATTCAAATTTCCATTCACTTAACTCAAATGAGAAGGATGATAATATTCACAGAGGTTTGCGTTACTACTAATGTACAAAAAGTGATGGGAGAATTTGGTTTTAGAAATAACTATTGTTGACATGTTTTGCTCGAGTTCAGACAGTTTACAAAAACTGTTACAGTAGAAAAAATATGTGTGAATATTTAGCGGTTCTTGTCTTCTTCTCTCTCACTTCAGCTATCTATCTAATTCTCTCTGTCTCTGTCTCTGTCTCTCTCCTTCTCTCTCTCTCTCTCTATATATATATATATATATATATATATATATATATAGATAGATAGATAGATGGATAGATGAATAGATAGACGGATGGAGAGGAAGATAGGGGAAGGAGAGAGAGAGAGAGGGAGAGAGTGGAAGAGAGAAGGGGGAAAGAGAGATAGATAGAGAGACATGACCAGACACAGAAAGATGTAGATACATAGTTGGATATAAGAATAGTCTGCTACCATACTATACATAATTTAAAATAAAGTAAATACTAGCCTTACGATTGCCACGACCCATAACTAACTGGGTTTCACTAGTTAGGATAAAACTTAACTGATCCTGTTGTACATAGATATATACGTGAAATCAAGTGCTTGTAGATGATGTCAAATAGTCATAGAATGATATGGAAAACAGAAAAAAAAGGATAATTAAAAGCATTTAAATAAACATCCAAGGAAAGATGGATATTCAACAATATTGATTAGATTATACTACAAAATAGGAAAACTCGTTAAAATACGAAAGGAATATGATCTATAGTTATATGAAATACACACACACATACATACACACATATATATATATATATATATATATACATATATATATATATATTTATATACACACACACACATACACACACACACACACACACACATATATATATATATATATATATATATGTATATATATATATATATATATATATATATATATATATATATATATACTCCAAGTAAATGTAAAACATGGAAAAATCACGGAACAAAATCATAAAAATTTCATTGACTGATATTGGGAAATAATTGACTGAAGTGACGCTAAAAATTGAAAAAGTTTCTTAATGTAGTGTTCAAAGCAGTAAATCATCTTAGACTCTCCATGATAAATAGATATACCTAGAGGACGTAATAGATTAACAGGAATTGTTGCTGCAGGATTAAACTCCACTACTGGAGATGATTACAGCAATTTCTATCTTCTATTGCAATGAAATAGGCCTTTGTGTATTTGTAGCATAATTTTTTGTTGAAATGTAAGACTTCTGAATTTGTCTTGGATGACTATCGACCACTAGATTGAGAATTTTCATCGTGGTAAGTGAGTAATAGTTTTATGCATCAGTTCGGTTTTTACATGAGGAAAGAGATAGTGTTCACTCCCCTACGTATGTGGGAGATTGTTCTAGTTACGGTGTAAACAAGTCAACCCCAGCCGCTGACTTGATCCACAGTTTGACGATATATTTTCATAGAGGGAGACAGAGCGATTCCCATCGCCTCTCGTCGAATATCTTCGAAAGGAACACAGACTTCCAGCATTCCAACTGATTCCATATATATTCACATGATGTTTTCTCGCACTATCGATCTTCTGCCAACAACTTAGAGCCAGTGCCCCTACCGAGTCGCCTTGTTGCTTATGCTCGGGAAATTGGCCATTAACCATTCGCTCATCCTTAAGTGTTAAGAGCGAATGGTTGTCAAGGTGACATCTGCTCATGAATCATAAAATCCTGGCTCCATTTCTTCAAATTACGAATCTGTTTATGTATAAATTGTTGCATGCGTTTTGAAAAAGCCATCGGAAATTCGTATGAGGAGTATTTATCGGAATTTTCTTTTCTTGAAGTTTCTGTTAGGCCTTTGTTTAGTACACACACGTACACAACTGCACAGACAAACACACACACACACACACGCATACATGCACGCACATATATGTATATATATATATATATATACACATTTATGTACGTATAGGTGAACAGTAATGAACATACAACAACCAGTTTATATCTATTAAATGGATTCAAAATAAGGCTTAATACCATCAGTACAGAAGTTATACCGTTTTTCACTTTTAAATATAAGTCATCAAAAGAAAAGAAAAAATAAAGTGATGATTCACTCTAAGTTGGCAAGGTTCTGGTAGAGCAAGCCTGACTTTCAAGAGCACATAAATCCCATTTGTCTAAAACGGTTTCAAAACCAATGTATCTAACCGATGGTCACATGGAGCTGAAACATGGAATCAAATCAGAAGATTGGCTTTCACGCATAGACCCATGCAACGTGTACATGGGAGAGTCATGCTCAACCTCATGGGAAGAGATAATAAGATAGCACTATACAGTAAATAACAGACAGGAATCAGATATATCACAGAAACTTTTAGAAAACCCACATGGCAACGAACTGGATATGTTGCAAGAATGGCATTCAACCACTAGACATCATGACTCTCGACAAGGATTTCCAGATATGAGGTGCAAGGCTGTGACTAACAAAAAGTTAGATGGGCTGATGATCTAGATAATTTCGGAAAGTTCTGGCTCTGCGACGCCCACGATAGAAAGGTCTGGCGAATGATGGGTAATGTCTATGTCCAATGACGGATGCTTACTGACTGAATGATGATGATGATGATGATGGCATTCTATTACGAAAGACTTTCGAATAAACATTTCATTTGAAATCACTTCCAATTTAAACAGAATATACAAACCTCTCAAATTGTTGATATCTATCTATTCATATTTATATATCTACATATTTCTAATTCTTTCATTAACAAGGTGATATACTGCGCTACTCTGTCAGCAAGCAGGTCTTGAGAGCTATCAAATTTTTACTTGCTGTATTTTCTTTTTGGAACTTGTACTCACATTTTTCTGATCCAAAATATTTTCCATGGGGTTATTCAAGCAGGTTTATTCTTTTACTTCCTACATTATACTCATTGTTTTTCTCTTAAAGATTCTTTGATTAACAATGTATTTGGAGAAGTTTTGAATGATACATAGATCAAGGCGTAAAAAAAAGAAATAACAAAGATTGAGATAATTGTCCAAAGATTTTATTGATTATTGAAAAAATCATCGTGTCAGAAAACAAGCTATATACTTTAGGCCTAAACAGTAAAGGCAAGGGAAACGTTTATAACTATAAATCGATTTATGCAATGCACATTATAGCCATTTTACAAAATATGTTTTTTTACTGAATAAGATTTTCTCAAGAAATCTTGAATTCTGCATCTGTTATCCTTCATTGGCAGTGAATATAAAGACAAATAACTTTATTGCTCTTAACATAACAGCTTTGAACTGTGACACCGTATCAATAAAACCGTCTTATTTCAATCTAAAACTTCTTAAAATTCATCTGTTCTCCATAATTTGAAATACCATGAAATTTTTCTGCGAAATTACATTCGAGATGTCCGGCTTCAGTTCACTTTTAGGGCGCTGACCGTCCATCGAGCAGCCATATTGGGTCAATAACCAAAAAAACCTCTCTGCAAGTTATTTCGAAATTCCCTAGAAACAAATTCTCAAAGCCAGAAAACAGTCTCTTCTTACCTAAAGAGAGATATTTGAAATGCGAGGTGTGTCAAAAGGAAAGATTACATCAAAAGAAACGTTTGATGAACGTAAATTAAAGGAGGTTGAAAGGAAAACATACATAGAAACAGATTGCTTTCATTTCATTGTCAGAATAGATTGAAGATATCACTTTGAAATAATTGCTTGATGTATATTGAAATCAAGTAGAAATGTTGATAACGTCTGAATTTTGTGTTTAGTCTAAGAAAAAAGATTTGATTTGTGCATACATAGGTAAAGTAATATATGCATGAGTAAATAGGGAAGTTGGCTAGTTGGCTGATAAAACAATAGTTATGAAACAATGTTTCGTGATTATTATCAGATTAAAGATGTATATAAATATATTCTGCTTATAGGTGGACTCAGTGGTAAACAAAAAGTTGTTTGTATTATTTTCTGTTTTATACTTCTTACAAGTATCATAAAGAAGATTAAGATTACCAACGGGCTCTCTTCTAAGCAGAATATGACCATGCTTCATCTTGAATTTCTCGTAAGACCAATGATGATGTAACCCCAAACACAAAATACTTCAGATACATAGATGCCATTTTAATCATATATCAACATAATACGAATATGTCAAACGTAAGGAAAATATCCAACGAGATTTATATACAGAGGAGAAATAGATGACTCCCAAAGTTACCTTGACATTTTACACCGACCGAACAATCCTCTACAATTCAGTGTATACTGAGAAACTACAAAAAAGATTTATCTCATGAACGTACAATAAAAACAAAAGAAAAATCAATCATAGTAATATGAGTTTAAATTAATATATATGAATATATATATATACATATGATTATTATATATATATATATATATATACATATATATATATATATTTATATATATATATGTATATATATATATATATATATATATATATATATATATATATATATATATATGTATACTATCAGTATTTGTAGTAATAATATGATTTTGAATCTTTGTCAAGTATTGTAGGGACACAACGATTGAAATTGAAAATGCTGAGCTTAAGAAAGTAGACCACTAGATCAACCCCGGACAACAAATCTCAATGAAGTCCTCATCAGGAAGAGTTATCGAATGAAGGATCATGCTTTGTTGGCAAGCTTTAGGTAGAGCAAATTTGACTTCCGAGAAAAATCTCAATAATGCCTAAAAAGAAGCTTTTACTACAGTCACATTATCCTGATAGTCACTTATGGAGCTGAAACACGGAATTTAACCAAAATATCCGCGCTTAAATCGACAACTAAGTAAAGTGCATAGGAGAAATGCTCAACCTTACATGTAGATATCATATGACAACACAGCATATTTGGGGAAAAAAGCCCAATAGATCATAGAAACCATTTAATAACTCAAATGGCAATGGGCTTGGCATGTTGCAAGATTGTCACACAACTGCTGGCTATCAAGACTCACGTAAATACCAAGAAATGACATATGCAACTGAGGCCGGCGGAATACAAGATGGGGGGACGGACTAAATGAATTCAGAAAGTACTGGCTCCGTGTCCCCAAGTGAAAATAGGTCCGGTGAATCTTAAGGAAGGCAGGCATCTCGAAAAGGATGCTTAATCTGTTCATGTTTTGTTTCATTTTAAATCCAAGTACAGTTTACGACTTGCAATAATTTCCGATGACTGTATAATAATAGGCTGAGTAATTTTGATCAGAAACAACTGATATTAAGATGAAATAAACACTAAACAAAAAATGATAATGGTTGACAATGCACCATCAAATCAACCTTGAACATAATGTTATTACCAATAGAAATATTATTAGTATGCAGAAATAAAGCAATGGCATCAAATATGGCACCAGCGTGCTATCAGGGGAAATAGGTTTTGGGTTTATATGGTTAGCTCTAGTCGCTAAGAATAGCTAAGCAGCCACTGTGCATAGACATTTTCCCGAGTCAAAACGACGCGGAATTTAGTCTTGTCGAGAGTGTTTTTGTAATCATTGATGCATGCTGTTTACTGAAAAAACGTTGAATGAAGATCCAAGTAGTTGTGATGAAAAACAAATAGAATCAAGATAAAAAATACAGAAGTCAGTTTATATATGTGTATGTGCGTGTGCCTGTGTCTGTGTATTAGTTTGAACACACGGTGGAACGCCCAGGGTACACGAGGAAAATGCTAGGCAGAACATATAGAGATCCTTAGATACCTAACCGGCAAGATTGCTGAGGTTGTCCTAAGAAAAACTAGAGCTTAATATCTGGAATCAGGATCTGCCAGAAGGAAGCCAAATTTGGCGTCAAATCTCCCTAAGGCTGCTCCGATCATTCGTTTTTAAAATCAGAATAGTCCTTCTCATAGATTAATGAACGGTCGAGAATGAAACAAACTCTGGGGTAAAAGTATATTTACACTATATTAGGTAATTCATTGATTGACAAATCATGTTACACATGTTTCTAGAAAGGTTCCCATCTTCAATAGCATGTGTGTACCATTTACTAGTTTAAAAGGTAAGGTTTCCAAATTCCAAGGAACAAATTTAGCAATCAATGTCAAAAAGAAAATAAAAAGTGAAAATTCATAAGAGGTGATACTGGTAAGTCTGGACCGTTTTATGTATGTGAAGGACTCTCTGGTGGTTTTGTTAGATCTTTTGTTAGAAGTAGCAGCAGTGTTTATGGTTATTTTATTGGCTCTGGTCGAGGGAGGTGGGAGTAGACGAGGATTGATGTCATGGTTATCGGGGATCTAGATCATGGTCCTGAGTATTGCTATCAGGGTTTTTAGTATGTTGATATAGTGTCTTTGCATATATATATATATATATATATATATATATATATATATATATATATATATATATATATATATACGCGTGTGCGTGTGTGTGTGTGTGTGTGTCTTAAATTGCCCATGGGTACATACCTAACATTACTTGATGGATATCAGTGGTAAGGTAGAACTGAAGTTATATCAATAGTATGTCCACGTGTACGTAAGGGGTTTGGTCATAATGGGGTGAATATTTTAAAGCATTCAGGACTATCCTGGTAGAGAGCTAGTAATAATCCAGTTGGCACAATATAAGTTAAAGTGGGGTTCCTTTCACGTATGATCGAATATAATTTTTAAGATGCATGTTTTGCTAACTTAATGGTCATTTGAGATATTCTGAAAAGTCAGATGGCTTTGACTAGTGCAAGTAGAATAGCCCATACATAAGTAGCTATGTGTAGGAGCCCAGGTGACTATGTTTGACATTCATAATATTTGATATACATTGGGGGACAGTTAGACGGAGCTGCTGTGATGAATAAGAATATATGTATATTGAAAGCTGTTATGATACATATTTATGGGCTGGGCGGAAGTTTAGTATTGAGTACAGGTATAAAAATAGTGATTTTGCAATCTTACAGTGATTAGAAGTGAGGGTAGAATGGGTTTAGAGCTCGGTGTAATTAAGGTTGTCAAGTTTTTAAAAATGATCGCAAAACTAGCGTCCGTGGCGAAATTGTGGCTAGAGATACGGAAGTGTTGTTACATTAGGAGCAGATTGGGATGATTGGATGATTTAATTCTGTGCCTACAATTATTAGATCTAATGATGAGCTGCCACTATAATTTGCCCATATATCTCAATTTACATTCAATACATCGTAGGGAGTAAATGATGTTTTTCTTAAGCAATTGGAATTAAGATAGATGTAAAAGGTCTTGTTAGCGGTAAAGCTAATGAAAGTATCGATGTGTTTGATGTTATTACAACATAGAGCTTTTTTGTTGCAGTATTATCGAAATGTTTTTCTGGGTTGTATTTTGTGAAAATGTATTAAGTAATATGGTGTCACTGCTAATCATGTTCTCAATGTTTTCGAGTCCTCGGTAAATGTTGGCACATAGTTCTTGGAATATTTCTTTGAATTTTTCGAAAAGTTCGACTATATTCCATCTTTTATCAATTATATGTGACGGAGTTTGGAGTGTGCTGGGGAAGGTGGTCACAAGTGGTATTTGATCGAGGTTCTTTTTGTTAAAGACTGTGGAGGTTTTTTTTTTTTAATCTGGCTATAGTAGCGTTTGTTTTCTTTTTTTTTGTAATTTATATCCTCTTCTGAATATATTCTTTCAATGAAGTGTTGTAACAAATTATAGTTATATTTGTCCAGTTCACTATCTGCTGTGCGAATTCTCCAAATTCAAGTGTTTGTGGAAATGATGAAGAATTTGGGGTGGGCTGATTTGGAGTGGAGTCAGTTGTTGGTGTCTGTTGGCTTAGTATAGAGGGTGGTCTACAGGTTCCTATTCTTATCTACTTATATACAAGTGTCTAAAAAGGCTATGGAGAGAGTTGATTTTCTTAGTCGAATTTGATATAGAGTTATTTGTAAAGCTTATGTGTCTAAGAAATCTCTCTAGTTTGGATTAAACTCCTATACATATGCAAATATCATCTATGTATTTAACACAGTAGATTCAGTCTTTGGCAATCTTTGGGTGGTTACAAATGTGTTCGAATTTGCACATTAAGGCTTTAGCAAAGCAACTGGAGCTAGTGTCTATTGTTAAAGATGAAACTATTGAGAGTGAAAATGTGTTGTATATATATATATATATATATATATATATATATATATATATATATATATATATATATATATATATATATTGCTATTGGTACATCTTTTCGTGGCAGACGGCATTTTCAGAGATTTTATAAGGCAGTTCGATTTACAATGAATTATAAATCTAAACTGGGTTCAAACAGAAGTTTTCACTTCAAAGGGCACAAACACACAATCGATTCACACCTCCCAAGTTCAAAAGGACTGATCGAACCTAGCACTGCAAGCTATCAAGCAGACTTTGAAGATTTCCAAATATTTATTATTTATTTATTTCTAATCGTTTGTACCATAAAAATATCAACATGAACAGAAAACGATAATTTTCTTACGAGAATGATCTGTATATTTCTAAAAGCAGATGGTGAGTTATTTGGCATCAAGTCAATTTTAGCAAAAAAAAAAAAAAAAATCCTCTCACCTTTTACTCAATCTTCAATTTCACTGGTTCATACATTTTTTGAATTGTTTTTGTATATTTTTTTTTTTTAAAACTTTCCACGTTCAATAGTTTGTTGGGGGACACATTCTGTATATCAAATTTATTTACGTCAGTATGGCATATTCCATTTGGTACCCACTAATAGTATCGATTTATTTTAATCTTTACTGCCTCTGAAGAATTTTGTGTCGTTTCTTTTCTCAATTTAGTTTCAACACTTTCTAGATTTTTATAGTTTTACTACGTTTTTTTCAATAACTTTACGATATCATCCTTTGTTAGAAAGCACATAATTTTATTCTGAATTTATTTAGCATCATTCTAGCACATGGAGAGGAAATAAGTGATATCTATCATTAACTTATTTCTAATTGTTTTTATTGAACAAAATCGCTTTTCACACGGTCCGTCGTATTCGTTTTTTTTTGTAGTTATCCAAAGTTGGAAACTGCAGAAGCTTGTCCTCTTCGGCACCTGACGGAGAAAAAACATGAATATTGTACTCAAGTGAGTATTGCAATAGACATCGGAGATGTTAATAGATCTGATAACAATGCTATGTATAGGGATGAAATGGGTAGATATTAAGAGAATGACATAAAAAATTCGTTGTTTTTTTTTCACATAAATTTCAGAATTTTAGGAGATTAAGATTTTTTTTATATCCTATATATTTGTCAATTTCTGTCTAGGTTTTTACGAATTTTGGGAAGTGTGTGATACTACAATATTTTTTGAAGCTGCATTACTATACCAAAAGTTCAAGTCATACTTGTTTTTTCGGGCAACGCAGGGTATAATTGCTAATATATATATATATATATATATATATATATATATATATATATATATATATATATATATATATATATATATATATATATATATATATATATATATATATATATATATATAAATATATATATATATCGATTGATACATGCGCATATGTTTTCAGTGTGTGGTATAAATAAATGAGTAGATTCATTCTACACGAGGACAACTTTGCAATGGATTGATTTATAGAGAATCACTTGTAACTTTATCTAATACTAAACAAAATGTGTATATATATATATATATATATATATATATATATATATATATATATATATATATATATATATATATATATATATATTGCATCTAAATCTAATTAAATTACGCCATAACTCCGTATGCAGTAGCAATACTGTGCTGGATCCTTCGTTGTGTTGTTTGACTCATCGAGTAATGCTTATCTCCTTATTGCTCTATTTCGTTCATTTCTTTTCCCATTCCAATCCTTGCATTGTTCGTAGCATAACAGTCATTCTTACGTCAGCTATCGAATCCCCCGTGGTTCCAGTAATAGCCCGTCCAACCCTTGGTCACAGTTCCTTCTCTATTTGAGTGTGGATATCTATTTGCCGTGTGTGCATGTGTGTGTGCATGTGTGTGTGTGTTTGTGTGTGTGTGTGTGTGTGTGTGTGTGTGTGTGTGTGTGTGTGTGTGTGTGTGTGTGTGTGAGTGTCCAGGCTATCCTGGTCGCATTTCTGAGGCTTCAACCTATAAGATTGGCATTATACACCACTAAAGACTCTCTCTATTTTTTTTTTCAAATACCTGCTCTTTGAGGTGGTCTCTGTGGTAATTTTGGACCATCTATGCCCTAAAGTCGTGCTGGTTATTTTCTTTTTGTTGATATTTTTTGGATAAAAAGTGTACTTTTCAAAGATAATAATCAGTTAAAAATGTACTTTTAAGGATTATTTTTTTTTTAAGAAATATCTAGTCGTGGTACACGCGTGGGCTTCGATAATCCACATATTGGGTACAGATATCTTTTTATCATAATCGTTTCTTTCGATTTTTCTGTTTTACCATTCTATCCCCTTTTCTCATTTTTTACTCTCTTTTTGAGTTTTTATTTCTTTCTTTCTTTTCCCTTTAATTTATAATCATATCTTATTTGTTTTTTTTGTCTGTTTAAATTTGGCTATTTTTTGTAATCTCTTTCTCTCTCTTTCTTAATCTTTTGATCATTTCTCGATTCAGTTCCATTTGAATCTTTTCCTCCATTAATGGCCACATACGATTCCTCCCTTTAATTTCGGAATATTTTCTTTCTTTCCATCTTTTTTCAATTTTTCTATTTCCTTATTTCCCTCCCTAATTTGACTTCCTTTTTTCGTTTGTTTTTCTTTCATTCATGTTCTTTCCTTCTCACACCTTCTTCACCTTCATTAATGATCATTACTAATCATTTATCCTCCTCTACCAACCTATACCATTTCATTAACTTTCCCCGTATTTCTTTCATTTTTTTTCCAATCATTCCTTCTTTCTTCCACGTTTTCTTTCTGTCATTATCTCTTTCTTCCATTTTTTTTCTTTCTTTCATTCCCTCTCTGATCTTCTCTTTCTTTTGTTCCATTACAATCTTTTTTTCTTTTTGTTTATCTCTTCCTCTCTCTGTGGCCTTCCTAAGATATCCTCTCAAAAACATTTCCCTTGTGCACATTACTGTAACAATCTATTTCTCCCGTTCTTTTCAAATTCTCTGACTACAATAACAACAAAAGGCTAGAACACCCCACGTAAAGAGTTGAATAAATGTTTTTTGAAGCAAGACAGCAATGCAATATACGATGATAGAGCTGAAAAAACTATATCTTAATTAGGCTGGAAAAAGTAACGACATTTGACAAAATCATTTTTACTTCACAGTTGCTCGTGGCCAACTTGCAATATTTCAACTACAGAAAACAAGTATCAATTAATTGAGTTTATCATGCAATGTTGGTCAGTTTAAAAAAAGAAGACTTTGCAAAACAAATATGTTGTGGAGTATACAATCATGTATCATTCGAAACTAGCTTTGCCCAAGGCCATGGGTTGTGGCCTCAGAAATACTTTGATACATCATCTATACTGTAGATGGATTGGTCTATGGTTTCTCAACAAGCAATCATAAATTCTTCACAAACCCCGTGTATAGGTTGCCTTTAGATATTTTACAAATTGTTCATTAATTTGTGATGTGCATTGTAGAGAAATAATCTCAAACTTCTCAACGAAATTGAAGTACTGATTATATTAACAAAGTATGGTAATGATTTAGAATATTCAATCTGAAAATCACCTTCAGGTCTGCGACTGAGTGACGATGGGCTTCAATTAGCACTAAGACGCAAAAACACACAGCAAAACTATCTGTTACTTCCATGCAAACATTCCTCAAATTGGGGTAAAATATATTTTGTAAAAAACCTTTTTCAAAAAATAAATGACGAGCTATTTCAACCCCAAACGCTTCTAGGTTTTCTAAACAACGACATATTCCAAACAATGGGAACATTTCCTCACCGATATGAAAGTGATCTATCATTTATTACTTACGAATTTAGTTTTTGAAGAAGCCTATTCTTTGCAATTATTTTGTCTTGTCTACAGCCATCATCAATTTTCATCAGCGAATAATCTAAAACGACCAAGGAAGGGGATTTGGAGTCGAATTGAGGAGAAAGAAGAAACTATAAGAAGAGAATTAGGGTGATTAATTTAGGCATCGTTGGTGTTTTGTATAACAGATGTTTTATGAGTTGCAAATGGACGAAAACGCAAAATCATTTTAAATATCTAGAAAAAAGCAATGGAGAGTAAAAGCTTTCTTGGTAGAATGCAGTAGAGTTGATCAAACTCATTGCTTTTCACAGAGATTAAAATACTTTTGCATTTTCGTTTATCTCTAGCTCAGAACATAATCGTGATACAAAACACCATACATTATTGTAATTAATACATTAATAACGTCACCATCACCAATATAAATGCATAAGTTATGAGCCTCAAAGATCAACTATACTAGGAATTCTTCGGCAGATTGATGGGGGAAAGATCTTTCTCTCCCACAAGATCAATTACTACACCATATTTGTTGTAATGGCGTGGTCTTATTCAAAACTAAACATTGTCAGGTTGATATGCGAGGCGAAAATTGAATGCCAACTAGCATTAGCCCCACTCCAGGGAATAAATTGAAGACAGGATTTGCATAATCACGAATTGCAGATTGACTGAATTGTCTGAGATATAGAGGCAGCCTTATAATTGATGTTTGCAATCGAGTCTCTCTATGTCTTGCAATGAAATGAAGATTTTTTTTCAACTCTTAAAGCACAAATTATGCAGAATTATTACGAATGCAGGCGTTTTCGAAGCATGAAAAAATATGCAATACTTATATTATATTGAAAATACATACACACAATAAATACATATATATATATATACATGCATACCTCTCCCTTTCTCTTTGTGAATATGTATATAAAATTATAAATTGCGTTATATCACATTGAAACTTATTTGAACTGATCTCCGAATACTACATGGTTAAAGTATCACTCATCCTGGACAACGTAAATTCGATAAAACTTAAAGGAAATTAAGCTGCTGCATGAATCAAACCTGCCACCGATAGGGTTGCCACTTTAATGAAGCGATGCTGTTACCATTGAACTAAAGAGCAGCCAGTAATGCAAATTTCCTGAAACAGTCCCATTGGTGAAAAACATTTAATTGAAGTTTGATGGCATACAACATGGAGACAATTAAGATTAGAGGACGAAAATATGGAATCTTTCAGTTGAATATCTTGGTAGAGAGCCATTTCAAAGGAGATATTTCTGAGTAATCAGTATTGTTAAAGATGATATAAGTTTGTTATCATGCAGTCTGAGATTTAAACCGACAACGGATTTAGTTATCAAAAAAATTATGTGAACTGTGAATCGCATCTGTTGTTGAACTTACTGGCCCCTCATCGTTGAATACTTTTTTGGGGGTAATCTGCGTGAGTGAGTCCTGTTTTGAAAAATGGATTATATGTAGTATAAACAATATTCATGTACAATACACCTAATTCTTTATACGAAATGAAAAACTACATTTATGGCCTAATCTATATATTAAGACAAAGAGGTGGTGTTTGATTAATACTACAAGGCTTCAACGTTAAAATGAGCGTTTAATTTTCAAAATCCCTGGAACTATTACATGGCAAACAACAGATGATCCAAACGAAAGACAACTTATATATTATACCTTAATAACAAAAACATATGTTAAGCAGGAAGGAAAACAACGAATGAAATTTTAAATTGCATTGACAGATTTCGAGAAATAGGTAACTGAAGTGAAAAATCTTTGGAAAAATTTTTGTAACGTTTAATATACAAAGCCGTAAAGTTGTCTAAATATATATATATATATATATATATATATATATATATATATATATATATATATATATATATATATATATATAACTGCACGGATACACACACTGTCAAATCCATAGTACAGTATGTTCTAATATGGATTATTACACACATGAATCAACACACAACCCTACACCCTACACACACACACACACACACACACACACATATATATATATATATATATATATATATATATACGCACACATTTGTATATATGAATATATATATGAATTTATGTACATGTATATATCAATATATTTTCATGTATATATATATATATATATACACACATAAATATATAAATATATACACATATTTATATATATGAATATATATATGTATATATGTATATGTATATATACATAGAGAAAGAGAGACAGACAGACAGACAGACAGACAGAGACAGAGAGAGAGAGAGAGAGAGTTTCTGTATCGAGGCAAAGGCATTTTTACAAACACTTGAATAAAGGCCATAAAACATTAGTATGATTGATTTCTATAATACTAAGATTGCATGTTCTAACAGTCCTATTAAAACCTCAAAGTTATAATGGATTGATCTAAGTGAAATATATCAACATAGCTAAAAAACAATAAAATGGGTGTAACGATCACTTCATCACAGAAAAATGGTCGTTTGGAACTAAAATAAACTAAAAAAGGAGCGTTTAAGTGATCAAAAGAAATCTTCATTGTTTGGTTGAGACTTGAAAAAAATCAAATTGATTTATCAACGGATACATTATCTAATAAAATACTTTAAGTTACGTAGATGAATAAACCTGTCTTTTCATCGGTATTTGCATGACGTAGGCAAAATATCCTCTAAGCAAAAAGCAGGGATTTCGTTTATATTTATGAAAATGATCTTATATGCCATCAAAGACAGAAGGGCCTGCTCACTTGAAAGAATTGCACAGAGCACTCTATCTAACCTGTGTTAGGACAATAGGGATTGTGCCGATCTAAATTATGGAATCCACTGTGAAAATTGGATTCACTGAAAGCTAAAAGTATATTACTCTAAATTATATCTCTTGGATATAATCAATATAAAAATGTATCAACATTGTTATGCATCAACTCACTTAGATCTGAAACTGGCGAGCATGCACATACACACATACATCCATATAAACCGATGTTGGGTCAGCAAATATATCTATATGACAGGTTTTCTAGTTTGTGCTGCATCTTTTTTCCAATAGTTCCTTCTTTTCCCCAGTTTTTCTGTTAATCTGTCATTAACATTCCCTTCCAGATGTCCTTGAGCTAAACATTTCTTACAAAAAACAACTTCCAGCGCATCCATGAGACTTGCTTGTACATGCAGCACCGTGCTTATAGATTTTAACGATTCGTTACCTTCCATCGACTGCACATACCCCTTGTTAAGCTTAAAAGGTAAACCGTGTCGTATTTTCATCTTATATTCAGCTGAAGGGAAATCGTTTCCTCACACGATTGGGTTCACACGAGCAATGCAAATTCAAATTCACTTCAAAGACACTTCTCCGATTTACCTAACATATTCTAGAAGGTACTGCTGGAGAAATTTGCATAACTTAATATATATATATATATATATATATATATATATATATATATATATATATATATATATATATATATATATACGTGTGTGTGTGTGTGTATATATATATATATATATATATATATATATATATATATATATATATATATAAATGGACTAACTGAATTGATTCAATTAATTAAAGAAGGAAAACAAAAAGTCAGGGATTTTGTACAATCCATTAGAAAGCTCAGATGGTAATAGGCTGGTCATGTCGGAAGGATGCCAGACCACCACTTTGTCAGCAAAATTTAACATATCCAAAAATATTGGCTTTACAACGCCTATAGAGAGGTCTGGCCAATCCCATGGAGAGTCTGTGTCAAGCCACGAACGCTAAAAGGCGGCTGTTGATATATATATATATATATATATATATATATGTATATATATATATATATGTATATATATACATACATATATATATATATATATACATATATATATATATATATGTATATATATATAGAGAGAGAGATACATTTATGTACAATATATGTGTGCGTGTGTGTATATGTGTGTATGTTTCTCAATGTGCTTGTGTGTGCGTGTGTCAATGTGTATGAATATAATGTACATAAATACAGTATAAATAGAATCACGTATATCTTCAAGACCACTCACTTGATAATTGCGTATAATTCTTAAACAAATTTGTTGGGAGTAATATATATATATATATATATATATATATATATATATATATATATATATATATATATATATATATATTAGGCCCATGAGTATAGTCTGGTAGACACAACATGGCGTGGTAATTGCATTAAGCTAAGAATTCTGACTTCCCTCTGATTGACTTAAATTCGTTAACTTGGCTCAGTGTTTCTCTTGTTCGGTGACAACTGCTTTCTGAGACGCAGTGACACAAAAGACTCAATCGATTAGAGCTAGACTTAATCGGATGTTTCTGTTTAAAACCCGGTATGGCAATCGAAGCCAGACTTATTTCCTTACAATCATTTGTGTTGCTTGCCGAAAAGGCAAAGAAGAGATTGTCAATTTTCGACGCTCTGACAAAATGACGCTATCATTCCAAAGGGGTGTATATTGAAACATAACGTTCCTGTCTGACTTGCTAATGAGATAAAAAAGTGAAAGAAAAAAACAATAGAGCTGATTCTGTATTGCTAATAAAATAGATTAATGGTTAAAGGAGCGGTTTCTTCATGAAGCTTGAACTTCGAGCAAATAATCACCATTCCGAGGAGTGACAGGAAGAACGGGAATAAAATACTGTCCATAATTTTGAAAAGGGTCATTATCTTCCGAAGTGCTGTTCTTGAAATGTTGGACCGAAGGAACATAAGGCAGACATTGATGATAGGGAAGAAGAAATGTCTGGTACTCTTTGAAGTAAATCCTCATGATATAGCCTAAATGAATTTTTCGAACACGTTGTATCGAGTTCTTCAGTAGGTACCAATACTTCGGGAGTGCGCTTGAAAGTTCAATTGATGTTGGTATTTTGAACACCACTGATGTTTCTCATTTAGCATAATTCATGCTTTAATTGTTCGTAATATTTTAAACAATGGGTATTTTCATACACATCGAAGCTCTGGAGAAATTTGGAAAAAACATTCCATTTTTGAGAGTTGAGAAAATAAATTTGCACATGGCGGTAAATATATATATATATATATATATATATATATATATATATATATATATATATATATGTATATATATATATATATATATATATATATATATATATATATATATATATGTATATATATGTGTGTGTGTGTGTGTGTGTGTGTGTGCGTGTGTGTGCGTGTGTATGGGTGCGTTTGTGTGTACTGATAATAGCTATTGACCCACCAGACAATTCTCTACGGAGAGATGGACGAGAAAACATTGTTTGAATGTTAAGAGATTTCATTTTGTACCACGCCCATTTTAATCAACATCTGATGTCGTAAAAAGCGCTTGAAACCGCCTCTTATTAGAAAGAACATCGCTCAACTTTAACGAAGTCTGGTTGCCTGCCTTAATAAAAACAAGAAACAATTTTGCCGTCGATCGAATTTTATCATTTGTTTTGGACAGTGATTTCGCGAATGGCTGAACGTAATCATATCAACAGTTTGCGTTGTCTTGCCGCGTAAAAAAAAATATATATATCTTGGATGCTAAACACATACACCTAAGACAGAACAGAGAAGTAGGGCAGGTAGGTTATTTTGTTTAAGCGTACGGTTTTGTGAGTGTTTACCTCTTCGGGGAAGTGGCAAACATTCGTACATTACTGCTTTTTACAGTACTGTATCTTTTCGGAAAAAAAAGCCAGGACATTGCTCTAAAGAAATGAAACAATGGAGCGTGGGTGTAATGTTTGTGCCAATTGTATCTGACGCGCTTGAAACAGTGCCAAAAACACTAGCGACGAGATTGAAAGAATCAGGAATTTAAGTAAGTAAAAAACAATCTAGACAATGGCATTTCCAGGATCTGTAAGGATACAGAGAAAGGTGCTGAAGATTCGAGGAAGCTTCCCATCTGACAATCCCCAACGATAAATACTAGCCATCTGAAATGAGTATGCAAATGCCCCCCTTCCCCAATAGAAGACTGAAACAATTCTTGTCGTTATAGACCCCCTTGGGTCATTAGACATGGCTTCGAATGGGAGGGGGGTTTATAAAGTAAGCCAAACAGCGCTCATATCCTCTGAAGTGCTCTGTTTACGAGGATACCTTGTCTTTTATACAACTATGTACTGTTTTTTGTAGATTCTAATATTGACACATCTTATTTAATAATAAATTGTCAGTGCCAACTAAATCATAACATTATTGCCTGCTAAGTTTCTTGCTGAAACTCGGTGTGCAATGAATACAGCCAGACACCATAGGGGAACATATTTGATGATAATGATGGTGGTGATGATGATGATGGTGATAATAATATTAATAATACTGATAATAATAATAATAATAATAATAAGAAGAAGAAGAAGAAGAAGAAGAAGAAGAAGAACAACAACAACAACAACAACAACAACAATAACAACAACGATAGTTAGCAGTTCTTATACGGTTTTAAAAATACTGTAGAACCTTTTGTATCTTAAATTATGGTAATTTACCATTGTATTACTACATTACTGATCGTTTCTTTCAGTTTCACTAAAATCAAATTACTTCTACTTCCAGCCCTCGTTTTATAAAGAGATTTAATAAAGGACCCCTGTACCAACGCTTTTTGTCCGGATGGTGTATTGTTTAATTCGTATTCACAGTAGTTTCCAATTAAATCAATACTCCCATCATAATTATTGTTTCACTTGGTATCTGCCTGTTCGGCCACAGCCCAATTGTTCTCGAAATTACCATCGGGAAGATTCAAGTCCCGAGGCCATCTTAATTTTCCGGACATGACGGCGTGTTGCTTCCTCTCGAATCACAAGTGCTACCATTTCCTATCGTGCAGTTTAACAGAGAACTTCCGACACGGCTTACTTTCCTAATAATACTCGTACAGTGTTCGCTCAAGACCTGTGGCGGTTCGACATTTCACGACGCCGTCTTCATCGGCAACAATCGAAATGTTGTAGGTTGCTCTTTGTATTGGTATGTTCAGGAGATTTTCACATTTAGCTATTATCCCCGCGGTGGTTTTTATGTATGAGGAGTGACGTAATGTAATAGTTATCAGCATGTAAAAATGGAAATAGCAAGCCAAGCTCGAATTAGAGTTGGATTTGTTTAGTACTCCATCATCATGATTATAAACGATTTTCAGGGTCAGTCCTATATAATGCAATGGTTAGCTCGCTCGCAGATTTGATCCCCAGTATGAGCGAAAAGTGTTGAAAACTGTTATTTAAGATAATTTCCCTCTGCAATTAGAAGCTGATTGATTACACTTTGAACCGTGTTATTTGTGTGGAAGTATCAACTTGGTTGACTCAAAGCCTTCGAAAGAGATGGTCATACAAGGACTCGGGTATGAAGGCCTTGTCCCGACTAGACTTGGGTCTTGCAATCATCATTAAGCGGACACATACGACAAAAACCGGGACTTCGCCACTGGCTCTCATACTGCAGCAAGAGACGGAATGCTTTGCCTTACTTTCGTGATCGAAGATGACGACGGCTTCAGTTGTACGTGATGCGGCAGTCGTGTTTTGCTGAAAGGTATAGGCGAATGGAGACAAATAGAAATACAGTGCGTGGGCAGAGGCCGTCGGGTTGTCACAGTATACTCTCCGTGCTCAACAATCCATTACTGGCCTCAAGGGGGGGAATGGGACAGCCCTCTGGGCTTGAATCGGAGTTTTGTTTCCTGGACTGGTTGCCAAACATGGCTCGAAGAAGCTAATTTAAAATAGGGGTTTAACCCAGCTCAGCATGTTCTCTTCGGAAATTCGGACATCTGTACTCAATATTAATAACTTTTTTTAAATGCATGAATCCATTTCTAATCGTGCTATGTCTTTTTGGCAAATATTCATACAGATTGCTTCGTATCCTTTATGCTACGATGGTTGGCTAAGAAAAAACCTCTGTGAAAACCACTGCCCATGCGGCGAAAGGGATGGGAAGTTGGAACAACTACTGTCATATTTGACACTGTTCTGAATTAGTTCTGTGTTGTATTTACGATATCATTCATTACGAAAGCAGAAGAATAAACATACCTGGTTGCTTCATGGCCGAATGCTACCCCTACTTCTATCTCGACTGCAGTTGCTTACTGTAACTCTTTTACTGTATGTATAACAAAAAATATAATGGCGTATATAGAGGAGTATGATCTTAGCATCAATCAAGTAACACTGTGTACCTGTAACAAAACCGTTCGTCAAATTCCTTCAAATTCTGATGTTAATCCTAAAAACTGATTCACGTGGTCCTTTGATGCCAGTGGTATTTTTACCAATCTGCCTTCAGATGAGACCATGGTTGAGGCATATTTGATAGCTGTCCTTTCCCTAAGGAAACATTTAGTGAATTGATGGACCTTGCCACAAAATCAGTGAATCTGACCTCAACGATAGGATGTAGTAACAATTGGATACAATTGCGGTGGACAGTCCTTTGGGACCGTCGATAGCCAGCATATGCTCTGGTTTTTGTAAAAGAACAACATTATGAACACGCACAAAAATCCGTGGTCCTTTTCCGATATGCCAACGATGTATCGGTTATTTTCAAAACAGATTCTGAAAATGATTATCTTTTTTGAAAGTTTAACTTTTTACACTGGCTCCCTTGAATAGCAGCTAAGTAGCTCGCTGTCCATTGTCGATGTTTTTGTCGAGAAATGTAAATCTCAATTCCTCACCAGTTTATATTGGTCACTAACCTCTACTGGCCTCTACATATGTTGGGAATTCTTCATCCTAAATCTGAGAAAATCAATCTTATCACCACTTTGATTTACCAGGCACTCATGATTTGTTCTGAAGGCAAACTAATTCTCGAACTGGACATAATAAAATCTATAATCTCCGAGAATGGCCATCCCAAATACATTGCTTTGAACTGTTTCCGAAAAGAAATCTAGTGTTTTTCTTATGTTAAAAAGTTTCTTTCACGAATATGCCCCTTCTACCTAAAAATACCTTGCGTAAGTGATGTTTCCCTGTTATATTTTAGACGAGTAACAGAGGCTGTCACTGAATGTTTCCCAACTATCAAAGAATAACGTTCAAGACTTGAAAGGTCATTTAATCAATTCAAAAGGATGATGTACCTAACACACAAAAATGTCAGTGCTTTATGAAATTACGTGTACGTCGATCGAAGTAAGAGGGTCACACCTCCAAGGGACTGGATAACAAGATAACACAGCGTGCACAACCCAGCATTTCCCAGATTAACTGTGAAAAGAGAAGGGCTGCTGTTCATCTATGAACCTGAAACAAATGTACAACCTTTTACTTTTATAGCCCAATTGTGAGCCAACAGAAAGCATTCATTTCCCCCTTTTAGAATTGTCCAACTGGCGTGTTTTGAAACGACATCGGAGACGTCATTCTTTACGACAATGTCCTGACGTGAATTCAAATCTATTCAGCAAATCATTTGTCAAATCTTAATTACTTTCTGATGTTTCATCATTTGGAGAAAATAAAAATGTTCAGGAATGATTTCATTTTCTGTCATATATGTTTCAGATATTTATGGGTATATGTTATAGTGTCTGTTAAGGTGTATCAGCTAAACACGAGCATTTTAAAGATCATGTAAGGAAGGAAGGAGAAATACATACATTTTATGTGCATTTAATGAAACATTCTAAATGCATAATCCGTAGGTCAGTAAAACGTAAAAAGTCTGTAGAATTTCAAATACTCTTAAAACAGAAAATATCTAGTTATTACACTGCAGATTCAACTTTAAAAAAAACAGCAACAAAAAATTGAGAACGAAATCTCGATATTGGTTTAAAAGCCCAGCGCTAGCACCCTTGTTGTCACATGGTAGGTGCTGTTCAACACTATGGAATAGAAATATCCATTCCACTATTCGTTTCAAAAGTATAATCAACAATGTTACAAAATGATTCTTCTTGAAAAAAGATTCAATGTGTTTAGATACGGTTTTATTTTCTTCTTCAAAGGCGATCCCGGAATAAGCTGATATTGCTATTCGGTCTGCGAGACACTTTTGCTAATAACTGTTATATCGTAGACGCCCATTTATTGTAAGGGGATAGGAATATAAATTGCAATATCCTTTTCAAATGGAAAATCAACATCGATGTTCAACGATGCGTATTCGATGAAAAAAAAAAATGAAAAACGTCAAAAAAAGGTCTTATTTGAAACCATCAGCTCAGACTGCCAGAAAAGTTGTCAACCTTCAAGATTGTCTGGCTGACTGGCTTTCGGTCAAACGTACATGCTATAACAATGCAGTTAGGGAGGGGGACAAATTCAAACATTTGCTTCTCATTATGTAATGTAAAACATTTCTTTCCAACCCTCCAATAGTTCTCTAAGGGTGACCCTATTCGCAATCCAAGTTTGGGCTAAATCGAGATCTTAGTTCGGGTTTGGCAGCATTAGCATTCGTTTTTTGAAAAATTAGACCGTTCTTTACTGATTACTGCCCACCAAACGGTGAGTGAAGTAACTGAATCATGGATCCCGACTTTTTTTTATTTTCTTTTTATTGATCATTCCAAACGTGGAATATGGATAAAAGATGTTACTGACGCGACAGTTTCTTTTGAGGAACTAACCGAACCTATTTATTTTCCCAGTCAACTCTTGAGGGTTTGAAAACTAGTTTATTGTGGATATGAAACGATTAGATATCTGGTTCCTGTTCCACGCACTAGGGGCTGGAAAAGTTTAGTATCTAAAATATAATTTTAGTTTAAGAGTGCCAACTACATGTTTTTTACGTAATTTTATTTCTGATGTTAATTTCAGAAAGTAAGGTTTTAATCTGGATATACTCAAAATTAAGTTCAGAAACTTTTACGTGGAAAACATCCATATTTTGAGAAAATCACCTATTAGATAATTCTTGGATATTTTTCAAACAAAATTAAGGATTCGTTTCTTCTGACAAAACAAGGAAGGGCTTGAAAAAACTCTAAAATATGAATTTCGAAATATATTCTCAAATATGATGACATCAAAAATTGCGTGAGGAGTTGCACGAACTTACATATTTTAATTTTTCCTCTCACAATCCACACGGCGGGGATAATACCAACGATTTGTATAGAAGTGGATAACAGAAAAGGGTATCAGTTGGGACTGTTTTAGCTTGAAAATTAGTTGCAGATAAACCTTCATTGCATTTTAATTCAAGACAAACAATTATTCACTCTTCAATAGTTGTCAGTTTGAATTCAGAATCACTCACTGGATTGTTTTTAACATAAAATTTTCTTGTGGAAACGAGTGGCTGATATTTGGTTTCATTCCGACTGTAACTATAAGTGTTCGGTTTAAATCTATTATTTTTACCTCTAATTTATTGGCGTATTAAAATTCCTGTTCCAACGAACAAAAATATTTTCATTTTGAAGCCTATGTATTGGACAAAGACACATAGAATACAAATCTAAAATAAAAAACTGAGAAATGTACAGCACTACATCTACCCAAGACAACTCTCAAAAGAAGAAGAAATCAAACGTAGAAAAACTTTAGGAATGAAAGTTTCCACTAGAGCAAGCTCAACTTTTAAGAACAAGAAAATCCCATTAAGCTCCAGAAGAACAGACCGCAATCAATGCATCCACCTGATGATCACCTACGGAGCTGAAATATGGGACTTAACTAAAAGGTTGGACCTCAAATTGGAAACTATGCTACGTACATCAGAGAGAATCATGCTCAACATCACATAGAGAAATCACGAAACAGGAAAGTATATCGGAGAAAAAACAATAACAAAAAAAAAGCAGTAGTCAAGGATATCATAAAATCAATCACAAAACTTCAATAGTCATATCGCCAGAATGTCAGACAACTGATGAGCATCATGACTCACAACGTGAATCCTCAGAGATCATATGAAAAACTGTGTCAGGCAAAATGTCAAATGACGTGACTAGTTCAGAAATTATTGGCTCCGTGACGCCAATCGTAGATAAGTGCGAAGAACCCCTGGGAAAGGTTCATGTCTAATGATGGACGCTAAAAGAGTGCTGCTGCTGCTGCTGATGATGATGATGATGATAATCTTTTTATGATGAAGGCTTTTGTTTAAATGAATATAGAATATGGGAGAAACTTCCTCCTCGCCATTAATAGATATTGACACAAAGCAAAGTGAGGTTTAATATAGGTAGTAAGTACATTAAGCTACCAGTCTGCAATGGTTATCATGCAAAACCAGTGACATTTAACAAGTCAAAAACACAGCTAGATTAGCCCAACCAAATGATACCCAAGAATGGTGTAGCTCATAGACTTATGTTGGAAAGTTTGTAATAGATTTCAATCAAACTTTATTGCCAATTATTCATATTGATTTTTAGGTACTTACTGCTTTCATCTCAATATTTTCATGCGTTTTACTGAAAAAATAGTCAATAAGTAATATTGAATAAAAAGATAAGGTTAGATAACGATTTCAAGGGTTTGATTTTGACATGTTTTCACCTCTAAGTTCCTGTAGCTCAGTGGCAATAAAGGTCGCGTGTTAAGTGAACCAACCCTCAGAATTTTATCTTAGTTCTCAACAGGAACTTATTCTTTATCCCAATCTGCATTTTTGATTTATTAACTCACTGCTGAAAGGAAAGAAAGTATTTAATTTTAGTTTTGAGTAAAAGATGTAATGGAGTTCACAGTAAACAGTAGTAATATATCAATTGTAATAAAAAGTTCCTCTTACATCAACCATTCTAGTAAGGATACAGTACCTATCTGTGAGGGAAATCAGCACCTGAAATCCTTGTATTCATCCGGCTAATACGCACTTACCTAAACTGCTAAGCAGACTGTATAGATATCCGAATACTCCGGATGTTTTCCGTTAGCCTCCATCAGACTAAATAATTATAGTTATTATAGCCTATCGTATTTTTGTTTGATAAATAATTGCAAATATGAAAGTTTTAGGATATTTTGGTGACTCAGCTATAATTATCTCATCGATATAATTACTTAGGGTCACGGTTGGGGTCAGAGTTAGGTTTATGGTCAGAGGATTTGATTGGTCGGTCAGTCAGGACAGAGATTAATTTGTGTTGCAGTCCTATAGATTTTTTTAAAGATTTTTTAAAGATGTACATTTATTTAAGCAAAAATCCAAAAATACTTCAAGCTGCAATAGTCTAAATAGTTTCGTTTGGTGGAAACAAACAACTGTACCCCTAATTCCATACTTGATTTAATAGTATGATACAAATGACTGCAGTGCTCCGATAGCTCAATGTGGAATCTAAAAAATGTCCTCGGAGTTTACACAGCATTTGTTGTTTTTGCCATCACTATCACGCAGTCCGTTCTTTCTATGCCTTGAGAGAAATTAAGATCCTAAGAAATGAGATCCAATTACTAAATAAACATCCGTTGGATCAGTGAGCGTGTATTGCACATGGTATGTTTTTATTTTGTTCTTGTGCCACACAAGAAAAATAACTGGTGTTGATAAGTATCAAAAGCAAAGAAAGCCATGACCGGATTCAGCGCTGGATTCAGAGCTGGATTCTACATTTAAACAGACTTTATCTGGTAAGAAAATATTCGTCTCAAATTACTGTAGCAAACTGTTTCTGCATCACATTACTATGAGCAATCGTCTAGTTTGAATAACGCTCATAGATAGAAAAGAAGATTTTCTGACAAGGATGTTGACTGTTGATTTTGATTCATGACAACACTGTTATCACTATGCAAAGGCGGTACAACAAACGATTAGAGGGTTAGGATGGGAGGTTTTACCTCACACGCCATATTTTCCAGATAAGTCACTTTCAGACCCCCGTGCGTTTCGTGCCATCCAATGGTGATTGTTTTGTCTGCGGTTCAAACGGATAAAAGATATCAAAGCATTCTTCAGAGAAATCATAAAATCTAAAGCAGAATATGTGTTTTATCATGCAATACACTTTCAGCCAAAATACAAAACACTCTGATGTCTGAATGATGATTTTATGAGAATCCTAGGAGCAAATATAGCACTTTTGCGCTAAATAATTGCGTGTTTCTTCTTTTAACAGTGCGAAAATTCAATATTCAGCGTCATTTAAGCCAGTTTTAGCTACTTTCAACTATTTTAAACAAAATTTAGTCATTGTAGCGAATGAAAACGGCAATCATAGGCTATTGATGATGTTAGCATACTTTGGCGTTTTAAACACTTTTTCGTTGTCAATTTAGAGCCAAAAGATATAATCCAGGAATCTCTCAATCAAATCAAATATGATAAGAATAAGCCGTTTTCCAGGAAATACATTTAATAAGTGATTAAGCTTCAAATAATCGAGTGTTGACGAATTGAATAGAACAGTTATTGGTAAAATAAACCCTGGAACTGATCCTTATCAACCTTGTGATAAAAGGTTAATCGTTTTTTTCGAACGAACACCGGTAATCTCTCTTTATTTCTTGAAAAATATATACATTTAGTACGAAATAGGTTCGATACATCGTAAAAAAGTGTATTGTAACATGAACTCTGCAATTGACTGGAATTTAACGGAAAATTTTGGAGCATGACTTTCCAATATTCGATCTTCTGTCAATATTTTTTTCAATGATATACATTGTTCAATTAGCTTTTTCAAATATTTGGTTGAATTCCGTCAATATCTAAGCTTATGTAAAACAACCTTTTTTTGCAATGTAATAAATACTTTCAGCATTCGTTAAGTATATACGAAAATATATCCCATGCGCACATGATAACAATCTGGAAAATTTTTGAATGCTATTCTGTTCTGGTTTCTAATAGCTGTTGTTTTGGCCTAATCTATTTCATTAAAGAAGATATCGAGAATCCACAGCCGAGAATATCGAGAAAACCACCCTATAATCAAATAATGGCGTGGCATTTACTATGTTTAGTAAATAACCAACAGATGACCATGCGGAGAGAATGAGAGAGGGAAAGACTATGTTTTACCATCCTATAAAATTGACAAGCTTTCCACCTTGAAAATCAGTATTAAACTCCTTTGTTTTCCTTTGTTTCGAAAAGTGATCACTTGCATCTTCAACAGAATACTCAGCATCCTTCTGCAACGGTAAAGTAATGACGATAACTCATCTATCCGATTATAGTGATGACATATATTGTGAAGAAATATTAGACACATTGGAATTCGGAGCATATAGTGTATTTGCACAAGTGTCTTTGAATTTTATCATGGTCGAAGGCAATACTTAAACCTCTGCCAGTGAATTACTCTTATAACTACAGAAAGTTAATAAGAAGCTAAGAGTGTTCATTGTTCATTCAAGGTGGGTAGCTTTGGGCAAAATAATTGTTGCTGTGGTTTGAATAGCCAGTTTAACATTTCAAGAGGAATGATGGTTCTAACGTTTTCTTTGTTAACTCTCTTTTCGCTCAATCAAATCTACCCCGAAGGCCACTGAATACAACAATACCGACACCTCTTGGGTATTGCATCGTGAAAGCCGATTCTAAACCACCTCTGCTTTTCGAATGTATCATCACTAGCTCCTGGCAAATAATTCAAAACGAACTGGCTTGAGAAGAAGATTATTGAACAGAATCGACGTCTTTTATAACAAGAATTGCAGCAACGAGTCTTCTCTCTTGTTGGTTATTGTCAAATTTAGTACATATGCTGTCTGATACATGGGTTCAATCCAGGAAGCATTCATCAAATTAATTTTAATGAAAACTCCGGCAATGGTGTCTCAAACACCCTTAAAATAATCCTCTTGGGTCCTCACACGATTTTCTCAGCATTTTTTTTTTTTGTACAGGATCTTGACTATTTTTAAGAAATAAACAACGACAGCCAAAGTTTGACTATTAGAAAAGCTGACAGACATAGATTATACAGTGTGTTGCCAAAAAAAAAAGGGAACGACATAAAACGCGATGAGGTTTAGGCATTGTGAATACGAGGGTCAAACAGTACACAAGGTCACTCGACCAAGTAACCCAATGGAATAGTTTTCTTTCCACGCATGCGCAGTCAAGCTCCTTATGATTCATACCAAAGCACATTAAAGCCTCGCTAGGGTTCTTTAGATATTCCGAATACCTGGATACTTTGCTGGTTTACCTAGTACTGCAATGGCCTGTGAGTAAATACGGTGCTGTCGTATGAAATACCGGGTGCCGTAAAATTTACCCACTGATGTAAGTGCTTTCTCTGCCTATATAAGGCTTCCCGTTCTCTGATCGGAGAGCAAATAGTCAGATGGACCTTATCGATTTCGCTGTGTCAGTGTGAGTCAGCACTGTAAAATCTGACACTATGCAATTCCACCAGTGTTACAGTATCTAAGTAGCATTAAAACCCCAGGGAAAATATCTCAACAAGAAATAGGATATTAAACTATATAACCAGTGTGAAATTGAGAAAGTACGCAAGTTCACACTTAATTAAACTATTTCTTCGTTCATTTGGTGGCTGGTACGATAGCAAACCAGTCTTTCATAATGAAAGCCTGTGAAATAAAAACAATGATAGGTCTGATTAGTATTTTAATAAAAGCTGGCTCGTGACAAACGTCTTTTGTCAGCATGCCGTATTGAGGGTGGTGATCGATAATAAGAAAAATGGAAAAAAAGATGATATCAAAAGTTTCTTCATTTAACTTTGGTTGAGCGGTGATCACTGATAAGGATTGAATTTTCGGAAAAACAAGAATGAGAATTGTCGGATACAAACTGAGAGAACAACTAAACATAAATTCACATAACAAATAAATGCGACCACGATCAACGCATTTACTTTAGGCATAATGAACAAATGTTTAAAATTGCAGCCCCATAGCTCCATTAACGCCGCTTGTATTCACAAAATATCCATAGTTGGCAAGCCAGCCAATCAGCTCGACACAGTTTTTTTTTAAAGGTCAGTTTTTACGGATTTCTTCTAAAAAATTCTAAAATCGAATCACCGAGGCCCCAAGATGGCCAGCCCAGCAGCAACATGGGTTCCTCTCTTTAGGTGCTGGTGTGCATGCATACAAATGTTTATTACTATGCGTGTGTGTGCATGTGTGTACTTCCTTGTTGGTGCTACAACTTTGACATTACAAGCTAATTTGTTTTTTTCAAGGGCTTTGGGGATCTCTATGGTCATTTCAATCAAAAAATGCCTAAATGCTGTACTGGTATTATAAAAAAAAACTTTCGTTGAAATATCTATTTCTTTGACAATTTTTTTAAAAGACATTTTTTTCATGGATAATTTTAGATAGAAGATGTATTTTCAAGATGACATTTTTGTTAACTACTTCTGGTACACGCACGGGCTGTGGTCATTCATTTACGTAATGTTTGGATATTCTTTATCAAGTTTAGTTGTACATGCCTTAAGGCCAACTGGAGTGTAAGTATTTTAGAATTTACTTTCTTTTGGATTGTTTTTTGTATCAACTGTACACATTTAAATATATTATTAATCGAAGTGTTAAAGCCTTTTTAAATTATTGGATCACATCAATCATTCATTTTCAATTCATTGGATTACACAATCAAGGACTCACAGGGGAGAATCATATTGCTTATTAGATGAATGACTGAGATAGGACATTGGTCTTCTCGTGCGATCAATGACCAGGGCTGCTCTGTGGGGCAGACAAACACAAGTAGCCGACTTCATGAAAAGTGTTACACTCTATTAGAACAGAATCTCCAAAGATGGTTAGGATGGGGTTTCCGTCTGACACGGGCTTTGAGATTAAAGCCGAGACTGGAGTCAATTGAGTACTGATGTCACAGAGGTCGGCCTGTTAACGGTTGACTCGGAGAAAATGGAATCGAATTAAGGAGGGAAGTCTTTATTGGAAAAGAAAGAGAGAAATTCAGAAGCTTAAAAAGAAAAAAACATCAGTATTCGCATTGAGAAACCTTGACAAGCACAATTTTGTATTACGAGAGTGAATATCACATTCTATTACTTTATTTATGTCACATACACATACACATGAACCTTCACATTTTCATTCTCACACACACACGCATCCAAGTATACATATATGTAGGGATCTATACAGGTTAATATTGATGTAACACATAACTTTTACAGATAAAAATGAGCACATTATATATATATATATATATATATATATATATATATATATATATATATATATATATATATACAAACATATATATATATATGTATATATATATTTATATTTATAAATGTATGAGAAATGGACATATTTTGTCCAACAGAATGAATTATGAATTGCCTTATATTAGATAGAAACTTATTTGAAATGATCCCCGGGCGTTACAAGGTTGATGTACCACCAACCCTAGACAATATAAATAGAAAAATAAAGAAAAAAAAACGGGATCGCTACAGGAATAGAACTTGCTACCAATATGATAGCTATTCCGACGTAGCAATGATCTTGACATAGAGCTAAATAGCTGCCAGTAATGCAGAGGCCCAAATAACTGCTTTCAACCCAAATTTTCGTCTCGTATATTCGCAGACTATTCGTGTCTTTCAACACGACGGTTATGTATCTACACACACACACACACACACACACACACACACATATATATATATATACATTTATATATATATGTATACGTGTGTGTGTATATATATATATACATATACATATATATATATATACATTTATATATATATGTATACGTGTGTGTATATATATATATACATATACATATATATATATACATATACATATATATATGTGTGTGTGTGTGTGTGTGTTAAATTAGTTATATATAGTTATCTCTACCCTCTGAACGACGTGCCATATTCATATTTGAAATTATTATTTGAATCAAATTCAACATTTGAATTCTTATTCTCTTGCATCGGAATGGTCTGGCATTCGTTTTTTTTTTGTTTTGTTTTTGTTTTTATGCAAGCCATCCACATAAAGGAAATAAATAGTATTGTATGTGTTTTGATTAAACTCATTCTATCAAAAAGAGACAGAAAAAACTGAATCTGAGACCATATAAAAAAAACATTTGCATCGTTTTGAGGAAAAATTATACTATTAATAACACGTTACATATGTTGAAAAAACTAATAATGACGATAAAAAATAATAGTACCTAATTCATTTTAAATTTCTGGACCCTGGAAACAATATTGAACTGTTTTCTCGAAAATATCTTCTTGACGGGTGTCTTTTGTTTTAAAATTGAGAAAGAATCCCAACCAAAGCATGGTTCCTATTTAGATAAACTAAATATAATGCACAATTTGTCAATATCTTCACCCCCATATCAATTGAATATCATCTACTTAGATAATTGATTTCCACTTAAATTATACCATCCGTTTTTGATTCATTACAACTAGAGACTTATACTTACTGAATTGTTTACCAGGATTTATATTAAATGTAAAATTTTCATGCATTTTTTCTCCGGCAGAGCACAATTTTTGCTGATTCATCGTTCAGGCTTTTTCTGAGAATCTTCAAATGTGTTGTAGAAGTTGTTTACTTATATTGTTTGAAAGTCGTTTGTCTTCTGACCCTTGATTCCATAGGGAGGAATATAAGTAATCGAATTTGATATAGCAACAATAGTTGGCAAGTAATTAATTTGCTTCTCTGAATCCAGTTGTTTAGAGGAAAAACACTCTGTACATAATTCACCAAAAGAAATATCAGAATCATGCAAACAAAATTATCATGTATCGAAGGTTGGGAGAAATGGATGTTTCTGTAATTTTTATTAAACTATCAATTGTATAACTTTGATTAATTAATTCTGAAATATATACACAACGTAGCCCAATGAATGACAGAAACATGTCGATATAGGCTGATTCAATTTTAGCAATAATCTCGTTGATTAAACAACACCCCAGACATTCTATCTGAGTCACACACACACACACATATATATATATATATATATATATATATATATATATATATATATATATATAATGTTTTTATGCAACCCACCCACATAAAGGAAATAAATCGTATTGTAAGTGTTTTGATTAAACTCATTCTATCTAAAAGAGACAGAAAAATCTGAATCTGAGACTATATAAAAAAACTTTTGCATCGTTTTGAGGAAAAATTATACTATTAATAACACGTTACATATGTTGAAAAAACTTAAAATGACGATAAAAAATAATAGTACCTAATTCATTTTAAATTTTCTGGTCCCTGGAAACAATATTGAACTGTTTTCTCGAAAATATCTCGCACCGCCGATATCCTATTGACGTATTGAAATTGGATCCCCTGTCAAGAACCCATCTTACTACTGCACAGGATATTGTCCATTAAACTCAAGTTTATATGCACATTATAAAGGCAAATGGCTGTCAAAGTGATGTCTTCTCACAATTCATTTTTTGTATAAGACGTTCAATCTTGAATCCACACATACACACAGACGTTGCCATTTTTTGTTTCTTTCAATTAATATTAAAACCCACCAATCAAAACAGTCACCAAAACTGGCAGTATAGGTTTCTTCAGATTTTAGCTGGTCTGGCTGGCTGACTAGCTTGCAAGCTGGCTGGTAATCTGGATGGTTTGCTAGCCGTACGTATGTATTTATATATCTAATTATGTATGTGTGTGTGTATGCATATATGTATCGTACACGCACGCTGCACCGATGGAGCTGAAATTGTTAACAGATAATTCATTTCTTTTTTCTAAAAAATTCATCTGTGAATAGGTTTTTAGTGGACGGGTTCCAATTAGAAATGTAAGTTGATACTAAATTGGATTTTGCAGTATTAACACTTATTTTTTTCTTAGATGTGGCCCTTTCAATGATCACATCCTAACAAAAGGTGAGAAAAGTGACTCAATCATTGATCAACTCCTTTTTTTTCTATTTTTTTTATCACTTGATCACGCCCAACATAAAATACTACCTAAAGACATCGGTCACAAGACGATTCTATTGAGTGGCTAACCTGACCCGTTCATATTGAATGTTTTCAATCAGTCGAGCCTTGAATATCACTTATCAGTCAGTTCATTCTAATATAAGATACGATTGCTATAATGCCAACATTAAAATTATATGTAAATTGAAAAGGAAACATGATACATAATAGAGATATGGAATCTTACAGCATCCCCCATATTCACCTTCCTTTCTTTTGACACGATATCATCTTTTGAAGTATTTTGAACTTCATATATCGGATATAAATGTTAAATAATACAGAGGCCACCGTTCGTTTTTTTGATTGGATATGCAGCTATTATATGTACAGAATTTTATGTCGATTGTTTATTACACTTTGGGGGGTCGTTTGAAACTGGTTATTGCTTAAAATGGGAGATTTTTAAAAATCTCTACCATGTTTTCTAGTTTATATATTCTATGATTTAACTATCAAAAATTCTGACTTACAATTTAATACGACTAAATAATCTGGCAGCTAAACGTTTGCCCGTTAAACAGCGTATGTACTGCTATTGATGAAAACTAAAAGTTTCGACTGCTCTGCGCACGTCTTTCCTCTGTAAAAGATACATTTGTCAGTGGTCGTCAGACCACACCTTGCTTTAACCTCATATATTCTTTTGGAGTCATAGAAAAGGTTTGTTTTATGTGATTTTTCAATTTTTCGATTCTGGAAATCGTTCTAAAATTTGGAAGAAAAAGAAGGCAATTCAATTTTCAGTACTGGACTTTAAAACACGAGAACATGTTTTGAATGTAAATATTGTCTCAAGTGAACTCACGAATACGAAACAGCAAAATAAAACGTGTCCAAATTGGTAACACTGCTCCAAATACCTGAGACATAAGAGCATTTTGCTTTGTAGTTTTTCGAAGTTTTGAAGGAATTGTTACGTGAAAAAACAACTAATCAGAAATATCTTTTGCTCGTTTATAACTACGCATGACTTTCTCGAAGATTCTTGGGGGAAAAGCAATTAAAACATCATTGACAGTTCGTTGATTTATTGCTGCTTGAAAAAAAATGGCCAGTTTTATTATGAGTCATCTTATATGTCTAGGAGAAACTAGCTGTTCCTTCCAAAATTATCTGACGGTACACACATAAAAGAGACATCCAAGGAAGTCCCAGGGGGGCAGTTGTGTCAGAATTTGGTGATGGCCCCTTGAACACCTGGATGCAAACATCTGAGAATCATTGTTGGGCAGATAAAACTTTAATCACAGAAAGTAAATGAATAGCAGACAGAATGTTTTTATTCGTGCAGGGACTGGAATTTATCGCACGTTAACACAAAGGTGCACACACGCATACACACACAAGCGTGTGTGTAGTGAAATAGCTTAAATATATTTTAGGCATAAGATATCAATAGAAAGTTTGGATCCTAATCCAACATGCTTACTGTAATGCTGATATTTGTCTGGAAATAATTTATTCAGCAAAAATTGCAATAAAACAGATACAATTTGCCTGTTGATAAGATGAGTCTATTTTCGCATAAAAATACCAAGTATATCATTCTTACCACTCCAATTGTATTATCAGGGGGACTTAAGGGGATTTTTAAAGATTATGAGTAGTATTGAATTATTAAATCCTACTAAGGTGGAATACAATGGAATGGAAGTCCATGAATAGACGGGAGGAGTGAATAAGAGGAGATTGAGTCTCAGAGAATTCTTATTTAGTGATAGAGCAGTAGGACTATGGAATAGATTAATGGAATATGAAGTTCTATCAATGAGTTTTAGAATAATTGTGATGTTTATTACTAACCCTAATGATAATGTTGAATGCCTTACATATTGTGTAAAAATGATTACTTGATGTGCGCTTTTATATACAAATTGCATCATCATCATTCATCATCATCAGTCTTTTAGCGTCCGTCGTTGGACATAGACCTTCCCCAGGATTTGCCACACTTCTCTATCATGGGCGTCACGGAGCCAGTACTTCCTGAACTTGTCTAGTTCATCTCTCCATCTAATATTTTGCCGGCCTCGGTTGCGCATATGGTCTCGGGGAATCCATACTATTCTTTTATTCTAAAAATATAAGTTCATTGTTAGGTAATTGGTAATGTTAATGAAATCTTTGAACAAAATTGTTGATACAATCTCCCAAAAATATTCAATTTAATTTATGTTGCTCTCATGGAGCTCCTTGTTTTTGTTGTACTCTAAAATATCTGACTATTTGAGACGTGACATCATCATAATCTCCTGTTCTGTAATCTTGTTTTTTTTTTAACGAAACTTTATGCTTTATGTTTCGAAATTGCAACCCCCGAAATGGGGCACCAAAAATAGATTAGGCAGACAAACCCATTGGTCGGTTATATAGTGATCGATCACCAATTAATAAACGACTTGACAAGAATCAGCAAAATAGAACGTTATAACATTGGTAAAAGTTTGACTGTTGAAGAGTGAAGTGGTACTTTTGGAAAGAAGACAAAAATATGTGGTTGTCCTCACAATAGGAAAATAGAGATTTTTTTTCGCTTCTCGACTTGAAAAGTAACAAACTATATCTCATACTTTCCCCCAGATTGATGGTGAATTGGGTGTTGTGTATAAATTTATATATAACCCTATCCGTAAAATTGTACAATACGTTTATCGTTCTTTGATATCCCTTTTTTCCTCTTACATACAGATACACAAACACACTGTAGTATCAACGGGAGAGTATCTTTTTATCATCTTAGATTTCTGAACACAAACGACTGTTTATTTCAACTGAGGTGAAGCACAGAAGCCTTGTTATATTAATATAATACAAGGTCTTAGAAGGAAAAAAAGATTTTTCCAACAATATTCCAGACAGTATATGGCTTGCCTGCCTAAAAAATCAGCTCCTGAAAATGTACGTGGGGTCGAACACTGACTACTGGTTTCGATGAGGATTAGGTATCTACTCCAACAATCGAGCAGACGAAAAATCTAATATGTTTAGATATTTACTGAGTTCATTTAAACAAGAAGAGGGACATGGAGATTGTGATGAACCAATATTCCAATAAAAGAATATCTTGCTTCAAAAAAAGCTTTCGAAATCTAGTCTCTACCAAAACTTAAACACCAATTGATATTAAGCGACTATCTCAGCCAGTGAGCAGATACTGTGCGTACTCATGAATGGCCATTGCGAAAAACATATTTACGGTGTAATAAGCTCGTCTGATTCCAAATTTGAACTAAAGTGGCGTGGGCAATCAATTTTTGGAAACTCGTGTAAAAAGAAAATTGAAGACGAAAAGCAACGCAAAGAGGCTTGGCATGAGTTGTATTTAAATGCAACATTGAAAGAAGTCGTCTTTTGAAATAAACCATTAGACGGGTCAGTTGGTGCTGTGTTCTCTTTCTACTGTGTTCAACAAGGCCTCCTGAAAAACTAAGTAGAAGTAAAGACATTAACGAACCGAGGAAGTGGAATTCTGAAGTCTTGGTGCTTAGTATCCGTTTTTAAAGAGAGACATAGTGGGGCTGGGGTCAAATCGAAGGAAATGAAAGACAAAAGCAAGATTAAAAAGAGAAGGGAATTTTATAAGATAGAGCAAAAAAACAAGAGCAAAGACCGATGACGATTCTCTGCGCATATTATCAGATAAGAGGAAAAATGGAGAAGAAAAAATAGGCCCGGCTGCTGTAGGGCCAATCTCAATTATGACTCCTACTATTCCAACTTGAGATGATCGCTGCATCCTTTTAAATACACACACACATACATGCACGGACACACACACACACACGTGCGCACACACACACACACGTGCGCACACACACATATATATATGTATGTATGTATACATATATATCTATATCTCTCTCTCTCTCTCTCTCTCTCTCTATATATATATATATATATATATATATATATATAAAATATAAGACTTGGTAGTATTTTGCTCAGTTAATAGTGTCAACTATCGATCATATAGTCGTGATTTCAAAATCACCAGAGGGAAATGTCTGTTTCGTTAAACATGATGGGATATAAAAGAAGGGAGAGTTCAGTCCCTTAAATTAGGTGAGGATTGCTCTAGTTCTTATTACAGGTCATATAAAGTTCACTTAAACTTGATCTTTAGTTTGACAATGATAAAAAAGCTCTACCTGAATTTATAAATAGAATGATTTTAAAAAAAAAAATGAATACTGCAGTCATCCAAATAAAACTTAGTCTGGTATTTTTTTCATTCCAGAATCACTTGCAACATGATACTCTAAACGTTTCAGCATAAATATATTAGTACCACTATTTACAATATGCCATTATTTCATTTTTTTTTCAAAACACAGTAATCTTCTAATTTGTTTTCCGCAATTGTTTCTGATTGTTTGATGCTCAACCGACTTTTTCTATGCATATCAATGAAAATAAATATGCCTGTCAGAATTCATGGCGCCATAACTGAGTCTAATAGTAAGACTGACACACCGATGCACACACACACATACACTCACACACACACACACACACACACACACACTCATACACTTATTCATATGTATGTATATTAATATGATTTCAGTTTTTAGAACTCTGATACTTACTTTGAAATGAGTTTATTTTACTTACTCTCGGTGGATATGTCATTTCAAAGAGTAAGTCACTGAACTATTCAATTTGAACTTTTTTCCCCATTCATTCTGCTCTATTTGAGGCAGTCTAATCAGAAATGAAGAGAATCTGTGCTGTTTAATTGTACAAATTCAAGATACGACGTAGATCAGCAATATAACAATATCAACCAGATATTCAACCAGGACGTGGTCAACAGAAACGAGAACCCTAAACATTTGAATGTTTTTCTGTAGACGACAACATCCAATTGTCGACCATTATTGGGCCAGACCCGAGCAAAACACTCCAGTACTTGCAGAAAAATTAAACGTTGATGATTCATAATGTTTGACATTCGTATCAAACTGCCAGACACATTGTGTGAATGGCATCTGGATGGAAAGCAAAAAGAATTGCATGCCAAGCGATCAACCCTACAGAAATGGAACAAACATGGCTACCATCAACAACCAAGCAATGGCTCAAAATACCTTCGAAGATCTTTACGAAAAATTGGATTTATTTTTGCAGTTATGTAGGGAAATACTTTTATCTCTCACCTAAAGGGTCAAAATAAAGATTATTTTCAAATTCTTGCGATCAAAATGTTGGGAATTCTTTTTTTATTTCTTGGGGTCAAAATCAACGGAAAGATTTTGCGATTTTAGGGTTCAAAATCGAACACAATATTTTGGTTACATTCAGGGATCAACATAGAGGAAAATTCTCTTTTCAGATTTAAAGGTCATTTTTCTTCATTTCCGGTGTTGAAATCGAAATGAATAGTTTCTTCCAGTTTCATGGATCAAAATGTTTTTCTCCTCTTTTAAAGTAAAAATCAAGAGGCACTTATTTTCCGTTCCAGGGGTTAGATCTCTTTCTGATTTGTTTATCAAATCGAAGGGTGTTTCACTTTTGAACGTCTGAATCGAAGGGTGTAAATCAATTTTAGGGATCAAAATCAAGGACGAACTTTGTTTACTTCCCAGGATTGCTGTCTGGTTCGAGGAATTCTTTTTACTTTTCAATTGTAGGGATCAAATCTTTTGGAATTCCTTTCTTTATTTCCCGGATTCAAAATCGATGGAAAATTTTGCAATTTTACGGTTCAAGATCGAAGAATTTTTTTTTTTTACATCCAGGGATCAAAATCGTCCATAGAGGTTAAGAACTGCTATAATATTACATTTTATGTAACACAAAGTGATTAACTCAACACACTTAACCAACAAAGTACACGTTGCTGATCACATATTTACACGCTGCAGAATCACCTTACCAACCAATAACACATCTCATGTAGCTGATGTAGATTTGCCCATCGGAAGCATTTATCAAAGGTCCATTAAGTATTCCCTTGCAAAAAAAAAATGTTGCATGGATCATTTAAGAAGGTCTTATTCGCTGCTTTTTGGAGATCGAAATAAAGAGTGGTATTAACTTTCTTTCCCAATTTTATGTTCAAATAAAAAGGACAGCTCTCAACTACCAAACGCAGTTTTGTCGTGTTTTCAAGTGCTACCAACATTACATAAGATCACTGTCAGTCACTCAAATTGCTACGCCACAATTGGTTTGTGAACATCAAACTTGTGATTATAAAGCATTTTGGGGCCAGAAAGTAGTCAGGTGGTTCTTGCAAAATATCAATGTATAGTGATGTTAGTCTGATGGAATATTCGTTCACACGGTGATTGGAGAGCTTTGTGGGTACCACACCATCGTTAACCAGTGCTACTTTACCGATAGTGTGAAACCCAATAAAATATTTGGAAACGTCCAATCAATATTTGAAATTGATTTTCTTTCCTTATATCTTGATTGATTAGTTTTAATCTCTTATACAAACAATCAGGACTTGCGTTTTCGAAACTGCAAGTGCCAACTCTTATTGAGACAACCAGTACTTGGTCTAGTCGTTACAGCCTATACAGACCTTTATCGGAACCGCTAGTGACAGCACTTTATATTTTGGCAATAAATAAGCAAATAGAGTCTTTGATAGTAACAGGGAAATAACAATTAATCAAATTATTAACTTACTTTTCCAGCAATTCACTACATCACTATTCTTTGAGCAAAAATATTCTTTTTTCTTCTGCCAAGGATACGAAATATTTGGTGTGTTTATTCTAGCGTAACAGTCAGAGTTGATATCCGCCATAGAAGTTGTTATTAATGATTGCAATAAAATACCCGTGGGTCGATTAGACTGCCAAATAATAGTCATAGCAAAATAGCCGACAGGTGTAGGGCCAAAGATGAATGGTTCCCATGAGTACAAAGCCAGGATATTAATACAGAAGCGAAACGTGGTATTTGTTTCCCCAGCTTATGGTAGCCGATCGATTATATAATAACTTTAATTAACACTTGGGAAAAAAATTGTTGCAAACTTGAAGCAATTGTTTTAAAATCTTGAAACACGGTGCACAAAAAATCTATCCAACTTTTATTCGTCTTTCGACACCAATAGATGACTATATACAAAAAAATCTTATTTACTGTATATCATCAAGTACTTTTTACGCCTCAAATTAGTAAATTGTTATGATGAGGAATTTTTAGTACACTGATCTGTACTCATATAGTTCTACCAAAGAAGTTTGTGAAACGAATATTCTTATTTTTCTGAATTCACAGAAGTGGAATATCCTATCCTGTATCATCATCCAAATGTTTGGAATTTTCTTGATCGTGGAATAAAAGGGAAATCATTCAATACCGCCAAAACATGCCTCAGGAAAGCTAAATCCGAGGAATTTAAATGAATATTAAGATACCTATCATTTTCATATTTGCCATTTCTGATCGGGTAAATATTTTTTTTACGTGAGAGATCAACAATCACCGTATACCGTTTTGACTTTAATCTTGAAAAATCATAATTATTGTTTTAACTTGTCTCACAGTAGACAACTAAATTCAGAACAAATTTGATGTTTTGTCAATTTTCTCAATACACAAGTAAATACTGTATCGATGATGTGATTGTGCTGGCCTCTGCCCTGTCTTCCTGGTGAACCTTTAGCATCCTCAGATCTTGTGATTTCTTTTTACTGCTATTTACTGTCCCATGAACATCGACTGGTTAATGTTTTGCTCCATCTATTGTCATCTGTTCTTATGAAGTGTCCACCCCATATCCATTTTCGTTGTTTGATTATTTGTATAATATCCTTCACTTCACATGTTCATCTTTATCTTCATGTTGATGCAAAGTTTGCCTGCAGTATATTTTGCTACCTGCTTGTGAAAACTTAGGAAAGCCTTCGAACTTTACGGCATATCTGCATCGCTTTTGCAAGTGCATTCTTCCAGGATTGTTTTTTTTTTTTTTTGAGAAAATGCTTTTACGTTGGCGGGAGATAAAATGTGTTTACGACACTTTTACTTTCCATGCTTAATACAGGAAATGGACGGTTGATGGAAACAATATATTTTTTAATTTTCTGTTAATAATGACGTATAGACAAGCATGTGTCAGTGATGTTCTGCTAAGTTTTAGAAGAGATGTATAAACGGATAGAATCTGTATGAACGGTTGGAATAAATGATCACATTGTTTGGAACACATGATAACTCACGGATAATCGTAACCTTTGGAAGAGGATGGAGAACAAAAACCCGTGAGCTTGAAAAAATTACGAGTGATCAGTCGACTTGTTAGAAAAACGAATTATACAGAGAATACTTTTGCTGAAAAAATGATCGACCCTTTATTTTGCTTTAGATAACGTGAGGTATTTTGAAATGCAGCGTATAACACATACTTGCAAACAGAATATAAATCTTTCTCTATGATGAAATACACAACTACGATGAAAGGTAGTGTGAATCTGGAAAAAAAATCCCCAAAATATAATGGTCACTGAATGTTAAAAATATATGATTTTTTTTCAACTCAATGCTTGAGGTTTTTGCACCATTTAATATATATATATATATATATATATATATGTGTGTGTGTGTGTGTGTGTGTGTGTGTGTGTGTGTGTGTGTGTGCATATATATATATATATATATATATATATATATATATATATATATATATATGAGTGTGTATGTGTGTTTTATGACTTTAAAACAATATTTGAAATCATCTCCCATTATTATACCGTGGATGTATCTGGTGTAGACAGCGTAAATAGAAACAATGAAATAAAATGGAGTTGTTGTAAGGATCGTACCTAAGTGCAATGCTACACTGAAGCAGCTTTCTCATTGGTTGCAGGTTCGATTTTTACAGCAAAATTTGAAAGTAATATAACTCATTTATGATCATTTCTCTTGGACTATGTATCAGTTTCTCAATACATATATTGATAGCTCTCACTGAACTTTGTATTGAGGTCGACTATTAGTGCGTGTCTCATCTTTGTACGTGCGTGTGTGTGTACTCACTATGGTGAATATGTCAGTGAAGCCTGGGTTTGTTTGTTTTTTTCAATTTTTTAATCTCATAAAACCTAAAGAAAAATGACTCTCTTCACGTTATGCCATCAGCAAACACACAGAGCTTTCTGTAGATACAGGAAAAAACATTCAAATTTGGAGAATACGAGCTTATACTCTCCTCTCTCTCTCTCTCTCTCTCTCTCTCTCTCTCTTTCTCTCACTTTTTCTCTCTGTCTATCTATCTATATACATATGTCTGTGCATTTGCGTGTCTGTGTAGATTCATATCTATAACACGCATACATACAATTTTATTCTCTAATCACATATTTTCTTGTTTCAGATTCTTTCTTATAAGTTCTTTAATGGCTGGCGCCATCTCCGGCTGTTACGACCCCAGTTCGGCAGCAGCCGTTGTAAAAAAAGACGGCAAAACAATTTTTGCATACCAGCTGTACATTGTAGTTCTCAGTGGAATGCCAGAATTGAATATATATTATGTCAGCGTATATGTTTATTCACGGCACACAAGAAATATATGTTTACTGTACATCAAGTCCAGAAAAAATAACTTCTTTCCACGCCAACATCATGTTGTGGCGACCATTGTTATCAAAATATTGACTATCGCGCATCGGTCATTACGCATTATATCGTCGAGTTAACTTAGTTCTTTCAGCAATCGTTTTTATAACCGTACCAGTCAGCGCTACCCTAACCACATTTTTGCTTACATTGGTTATGATGCATTGTATCACACGTGAAGAAACAGAATTATTCGCGTAGCTTTTATTTTTATCCCATCGTTCTCCTGTCGTTTGCATAATTTCATGTTCCTAAAAAGCAAATCTTTCAACAACTCCGTTGCTGCTGCCGTCAGCATAAAACATCGCGTTTACTAAAATACATCAGGAAGAAGCAAATGCATTAAAACATGTCCCTAACTAAGATTCTGGTTAGTCACTCAATAGAAACAAACATGCGACCGTCGTCTTCTTCGAGTATGTCGTGTTGGGGGTGATCAATTGAAAAATCGAAGAACGGGCGATCGATGGATATGTTACTCCTCTCAGTGTTTGCTGGGCGATGATCACTAAAATAAGTCTGCAATCTCCAAAAAACAATGGTGTATGCTTCAATGAGGGACCAATTTAGAAAAACTTACATAACAAATTAAATCTCCCTCCTAAATAAAATCCATTAGGGGGATATTTCGACATGATAAAGAGAAAATGTTGTCATTTTAGGTCCTCTAGCTCTATTGGTACAACTTAAAAACCAGATAAATACAACCCCAAAACAGCCAGCCAGACTTACTTAAAACAAAAAGTGACTTACTGAAAAAACACACGTTGACAGTCTTTTCGATGACAGTTTTGCTTGACTGTTTCTCATACAAGAAAGGAAAAAGAATCAACAATCATGACTTTGTACCTCAACTCTGACAAAAAAACATCAAACCGAAAAAAATAATTATTTCATCGTGTACGTTCCTAAAGTGCAGCATATATCATTCGAGAAGCCTTTATTCGTTGAGCGAGTATTAAAAAAAAAACGAACTTAGAGATGATAAATCGCTTCAACGATTACATTATACAAGAATGCTTTTAGATAAATCGAGGTAGTTTTTTTCCCTTCTCTTCACTGCCTACATATCACGTCGGTATCATCAAGTACATCACAGGTTTTTCCATAACACTTTCATCAAAAACTAACAAGTTACAAAAAAAAGTCCATTACTGCCAAAATACGCATAGTTATTGATATTTACCAAGTTTAGTTTTGTATGGAATACCGGTGGGGGAATGTTTTAGGAAAGCTATGAAGCTTCAATATTCCAGGTAGTGACATTCTTGTTATATCGAACATCAGTATTGTTTGAAAATCCTGGTTTTTTACTTAGGTGACACAAATAGCATAAATCCAACTTTTCTGTTCTTAAGAAAATGAAAGAATGTCACATAAACAAGAAAACAAAACCTTCAGATTGGTGTGTATCGAACATGTATAAAGGAATAGAAAGGGCTCAAAAGTTCAACTCGTAATATTAAGACGATCTGTTGTCAAATGCCAGTCCAAGTCCGGAGTTAGTTTTGTTTTTCAACCCGAACAACCACAAGAACAATAATCCTAAACCAAATGTGTAAGAGTGAACCTTCCACTGTTTGTATATCCTGTTAAACCAGAATGACATTTAAAATAAAAGTTCCTTACGTTGATTTGAAACCACAACGAAAATGGTTCGAAACTTGCTTTCTTATCGACTGAGCAAAACTAGCCAGTCTCACGAATCTACAAGAGATTATCTCACATATATGCAAGTAATAAATACATATAATTATTCTTAAAAACTTACTTAAAAAAAACAACTTTTTATCATGTATAAAATCCAAACGAGGTAGCAATAGAAGTAGAGTCTGGCCCAGCAGTGGACATGCTTCTTAGCCAAGTTATATCGTACTGAGTAGTCCTCACTGCTAGTGCAAGTTATATTGTTAGGCAGAGGTCGTTCCGTTCAGGAAATAACAGTAATTTAGTATTTATTCGGAGGAAACCGATAATTTGATCACGATTGGCGGATCTAATTAAATTTGATCATTCTTTGAACGACAATCCGAGTTTTCTCATTTTTACAGTTATGTTAAAAAGTTCTTTCCAATGCTGGTTGATTTGACTTTTATTTAAAATGATTTCAACACTGTTTTGAAAATTCGAATGTATATACATGAGATAATATTCCGAAAAAATAGTATCATCTAGACAAACGCTCAAGAGAAACTGTCATACAACCAATATATTTTGATAGCATACTGTGCTGTGTTTAATCAATTGCAAACCATTGATACGGGGGTGATCAATGAATAAGTCACTTCCGTTACTGTTCACTAAAAAAAAGTCTGAATTTTCAACAGAAAACAACTAGCGGGCGCAAACTAAAGGATCAATTTAGCATAAACTTACATTGCCTATAAAATGCATTCTTCTGCAAAAAAAAGTTTTTTTTTCAACATAATAAAGAGAAAATTTTGGATTTTCAAGCTTCTAGATTCGTGCCACTTGATACCTCCGAAGACATGCAGCCAGTATATTCGAAAACTGAAGAAACCTAGGTTGACCGATTTGATGACAGATTTTCTTAACTGTTTCTAATAAGCAATATGCAAAGATTTTAAATATGAATATAAATGAAACAGTGCGCACATCGATGCATTTCTTGTCTAGTTCGATACATTGCCGGTGGCAATGTTTGAATCTCAAAATGTCGGAAGATATATGGAATAATAACTTCAGATATGAAATATACTACGTTGCAAAATCAGGTATAAATGTTTGTCTTTGGCTATCAAAGCTGCATCATTGAATATCAGCCAGAATGAATGTCACGGTATTCCAAGATATAAAGAGTATATGTTGTATCGGTTGCAGAGATGTAGCAGCCTTAAAATTAATCCCACCCTTGAATTGTAAATTGATGAAACATTAGTTGGGAAAAATATCGTCGCCATATATCAGCAATATGTAGTGGATAATTTTTAAAAAATCCTTCTGTTTATTAGGTAAGAACTAGAACAGTGCATATTTAGAAAGATCCTGATCTTATAATTTGTTGAACTGCCTGCAATGATATGGGTAAAGTATCCCATCCTTTAAGAGACCCCAAATGATCGGTGATTAAGTTCAAATTTCATCTTTGCATGCTCAAATCTCATGCGATTTTTTTATGATCATTTCCATGGCAGGATGAAAGTTTACCATAGGGAAATCCCCATCATAGAAACACAGCTTATGATGTGCTCAATTAGCTGCTGAGTGCAAAAAGAAATTTGTCCGAATAATTAGTTTTTCACACTCCTCGCCAATACCAGGAATCGAACCTACAACTGTATGCTTATGAGGCACACTTGCTTGCCACATCACATTATCTACACTGATCACCTGCCACAACCGATGGACATTGCAACTCACAACATGGATCCCCCAAGATCACATGCGCAAACGAAGCCAGTAGAATATTAGATGGACAGACGAGCTAAACAAATTCAGAAAGCACTGGTTCCGAAACGCCCATGATGGTGGAGTGCAGCGAATCCTGGGAAAGGTCTATATTCAACGACAGAGGTGGACAGCCTGATGATGATGAAGATTTAAGATTATTTTCAGAATTGCTGACTGAAAAACGTCTGACACCAAACTGTTTTGTGCACGGACTCATATACCTGCCAAATGTTAGCCTCGTAGAATGGCCGGTCTTGGAGTAATCTCAGTACATACATGCACTCAAGCAGACTGATATTCAACATCCCTGTGTTCAGCGGATGTATAGTAAGACGTGGAATGGGAGGAGGATGTTTTTTTTTCTAAATTAGATTAAAACACACAAATAAAATTAAAATCTTTTCCCCCTCACTCTTTCATGTTTAACAATGCATCGGCTAATTACAGCAATGTTAAATTTCTATACCATTAGACGACTGGACAGATATCTCTTCAATATAAGTTAGATACAAGATTTTTTTAATATCTGAAATTCATTTTTTAGAGCTTGATTTAGATGAAAATTCATCTTATTTTTCTATCGTTCGGTTAGCTTGAATTCCGTCATCTCTCAGGGAAACTTCATTTTTATCAATTTTATACTTCTTTCACGAAAATCCTTTCTATGCATTGTTGTGTATTGTTCAAAGGGATATATTTTGTTTCATATATATATATATTGAATTTGAATTTTCCTTATACATGAAATTCGATAAAACTGCTAAGAACATTTGCATCAACCATATATATATATATATATATATATATATATATATATATATATATTTACATATATATATATATATATATATATATATATATATATATATATATATATATATATTATGATGGAGACAATTTGCACTGGAACTAACTGCAGCCGCTCTCAGAACCCAGCGAAGCAGTTCATGCCATTTGTTAGGGCAGGAGAAAAGCCCAAATCCCAAATGCTTACAACAGCTGAAGATTACAACTGCCTGGCTGACTTAAATCAAGCAGACATTGTTCTGATGTCAGAAGAGCTTACCGTCCCTGAGAAGACTGCATAGTGGAGGAGCTAAGAAGAAAAAAAGATAATTATGAGGAACTGGTGGCTGAGTGCCAGAGAAAGGGGCAGAAAGCCTACTGTGAGTACATGGAATTCGGCTGCGAAGGCCCTGCCAGTCAGTCTCTTCACCGGATCCTTAAACTCTCGGTGATATGTGGACAGCAGGGAAGAAAAATCCAACAATCTTGGGAGCTGTTAAAAGAGCTTCCCGATGGTTCTGATTGAAAGGAGAGGGAAACAAGTGACGTAACACACGACGTTGACACAGGTCAGGGCTTGATCGACCTAAGCTGGTTCGCCCAAGTGAAGATGTATTGTGATTAAGACTCAAAACAACTGGAGAACCCGGGTTTCTTTATCGACGATGTACCAGGCTGCACAAAACAGTGTGAAAAAAACATTTCACAGAAAGAATACCATAAATATCAGACCTAAGATGCAACACCGGATGATACGTCGGATAAACGGGATATTTCGAGCAAAGCTATAGCAATTTTCTCCCTGATCAGTTAATTGCCTTAAGCTGATAGAATGTTAGATCCGTTTTTGGCTTTTCCACTTGCTCTGTAGATTGCTGCCTTCCACCAATCTCATTCGGAGCATTATTTTTTCTTAATTAATCAATAGGTATTCTGGAGAAAATTCATCGTAGAAACCCACTTTCTTATCTCGCCATACACAGAGCATCATTTATCTTTTGATCAAATTTTGCCCTCTTACATATAGTAGTGTATATCGTTCCACTTTATAGCAAATGATTCAGTTTATATCACCCAGCATATTGAAGTAAGGCTCATCGTATAGAACATCATGACAAATAGAGGCTATGCAGCTTATTATCGGACACAATTAGATAATTTGCACATCACCTTTCTATATGCGCATATATCATGTAAGAGTTCCATCTTAACACGTTCAGTGTCAAGCGTTAAGTAACGTCCCCTTTTTAACTTTATACTTTGTCTTCTTTTTATCCTCTGCACTCAGCTTTCTTTTGATGCTACCTAATCTCATGACATTGCAATATTCTTGGCCTACGCAGGTCAGAGTGAAAAGCCCTGGCGCTGAAGGCGTGAATAAATGAATATAATCCTCAAATAATGTATCTTTCTTCTATAAAAATACGTTATTTGTCTCCAGATATATTATCAAATCTTTACTGTTGAAAATATATGCATGATGAGATATGTATAGATAGTTAGATGGATACATACATAGATAGGGAAATACATGAACATACTTATATGTCTACGTCTCTGTGTGTGTGTGTGTGTGTGTGTCTCTGTGTGTGTGTTGTGTTGTGTACATGCGTGTTTGCGTACATGTGTGCGTACGCGTTTGTGCATGTGTCGTTGTTTGGGGAACCTGGATTCTTCCAGGTGTTTTAATAATTGTGGGTATCAAAGCCATTGTTATAAGTTACTATTTTGTCTAATTTCTCACAATGTCTTGATAATATATCGGCTCTTTGATTCCTTGCCATTTCACTCTGTTGGTCTGCTGGGACTGTGCCATTTCTTTAATCTTTCAGGATTTTGTCCTTTGTTCACAATGATTAGATGATCTTCTGACCAGGATATGAAAGTCATACGTTCAAAATTAGATGTCTGTGTTTCTTTATTGGTCTGTCAAAATCAAAAGGTTGTCATGGTATGTTTATTTAGTCTAAACTAGTGATCTTCAAGCGTTAACTACTTGGTGAACCTTTTTGAATGGACTCATTAGAACTAACTGAAATATCAGCACTAACAGGCTGTAATAAAAGTAGTAATCCTGTAGAAAAACCCTGCTAATTTACGATTCCTTTTAGAACAACGTAATGTGTTTTAAATATATCCCATCATCCAAAAATTCGATTTATTCTCTTTTTGTTTTTTTTTCCGTTTGGATTTCATAGACAAAGCAACCCGCCTGATTGAATTGTTTCACAGCCTTACCCACTAAAAAGAAACAGCACTCGGCTAAAAAAAAAATTCATTTAATTTATTCAGAGGAATTACAATATAATGTAAATCTATGTATTTGCTTCTGTTTTCATTCCATTAATTCTATTATAATAAAATCATCCTAATACGAAAATTCAAGGCAAAGGTATACATAGTGGCATACATATTAATCCCAAGAAAAGTCATTGGGACTTGAAGTCACAAGCACAGCTTCAAAAGTGCAATAAGAGAAAACAACATACAAAAATGAAAGCCGTATAAAAATCTGCACAAAAAGTGAAGAATTCACACTGAACAGAGGTAGTAAATATTGAGAAGAGAATTTCCACAACAATCTTCTGGGGTTGGCATCATGAAATTAAAAAACTTCACTTCATAGTTAGTCGTTCAGTATTCCATCCCGCGTGGACAATAACCTGCTAGCAACTGCATCCATTTCTTCAAAAAGTGATTGCTGAAAAGGACACATTCTGCCTACTACTAGCTCCGGTCGCTGAATAGATGACTTTTCTCATAAACATCTTTTTTTTTTAAAGAAAAAAAAACTATCAATTTCTAAAAGAAATTCTTAAAAGCAACAATTCACATATATGATCATTTGTAGCAAGTATTGCTAATAGTTTAAAATCCTTGAAATGATGTGGACTCCTCTGCCAAAAGGTAGCCATTTTTTAATAATTGGTAACCCACTATCAATTTTTTCTGACAGTAATGCATCAATAAAATAAACAGGAAGATAAATGGAAATCAGATATTCTTTAATTTGATTTGTTTTCAAAATGTGCAATTAATACCGTTGTTACGCTTATTTATTTTGAAATTACGAAGACTGTTCAGTGCTTATGTAATCAAACAACTTTCGTGGAGAGAGTAGCGGGGCAGAAAAAGCAAAATTATTGTAAAGCAGGACGCTAAGAGTGGGATTATTACATGCACCTCCTCTGTATAAGCGATAATAAATTTCTATCACCAGGCGAATCATTTGAGAATGTGTTTAGAAATCGCACGACTCAAACATATTTGGGGGATCCACAAGAAGATCTATTGGACTATGCCCAGTAGGTTTTGCGGAAGACTTTTACAAACAGATTGATGGACCGGCATTTGGTAAATAATTATCCACATGTGTACATACCTAAAAATAGAGAATACTTTCTCGAATGGAAGAGTAAGAACGAAGCTTACTGAGGAGAAACAGACTTATGAGCGACTGTTGAATGAACTTTGTCTGTGTTTTGTGACAACAGAATGTTTCGATTAAAAAGCAAAATGTTGTTGATTTATTTCTTACATGAAAAGTATAGTTTGTATTGACAAAATGAAAAAAAGAAATGTAAGAGCCGTGATGGAATCGGTTTTTAACGAAGAATTATTAAGTATATTTCAGAACTGTCAATGTTTGGCAGGACCCGCTGATAGGTCACGCGGAACCCTGGAATTCCACGGAACAAAGTCTGATACTGCAGCTCTAACCAATTACTTAATCTCAAACACATCCAGTCAGAGGTACTGTCTGATTTACGCGGGAAGATGATTGATTCCAAAGCCTGGGTCATAGCAGCAGCCTTTGACCTTAGTTTTTGATATATTTCCTCATTAATCAATCAAAATGACTGAATGCTAATTAAGGCCTAATCAAAATTATGCAGACGATTTTTTCAAAACGGAAATTGCAAACATTGATCAATATTCAAATAAGATTGCAAAATATGCAAAACAACGCCATTTCAATTTTTATTGCTCTTAATAAGATCAATAATATGGGAGAAAGATTTTAGATATAAACTAAACCTGCCCTCGTCAGAAACAAAATCAAATAGTTTAGTTGGCTCATAAGATTTTGCCACGCCTATCTTCCAGGCTAAGGACTTGACTGCTTTGAAAATCATATTTCAGAATCTCTGGTTTTCGATGGGGCTCCAGCACTGGCAAGTATAAAACTATTTCAATCATAAAGAATATCTACAAAATATTAGAAACTGTCAACCAATACTCTCAACTTGAGTTTCTCCAGTTTTCAAGTAGGTCAGGTTGGCTGGCTATGTATGCATGTTTATATTGTGCATAAAAGTCTAATTACTTGGACTGGGGACTGAGAATCCAAACATTTACTCATTATTTTAACAAACAACGTATTGTTTTGTTTTTTTTAATCCCTTTACTGCCAAAAATCAGTTCCTAGTGTGGGGTAATTCATTTTGTAATGTAAATTTATGATAAATTGATTACTTTTTGAGTCAAGCGTCATTCACACTTGTTTTGTTTTTTTTCAAGTTCAAACGTTATTGATGATCAATGTCCATCAACATGCGAAAAAAAAAATTCATTCATCGATTACCCCTTTTCCTAATTTTTGATTGATCACTTCAAACTCGGTATGCTGCCAAAACACGTTGGTTTCGTTCTGGTTTCTTTCGAGAAACTAATCAGACATATATTGTTACTAGTAGATCCCTGTGAGAATATATTTGATTTCTATGAAATGATCTTTTTTTTTTTTTTGTTAGAAAAAAATACTGAACCCACTTTAGTTGAATAATGTGTTGGTACAAGTGGTGGATAGGAGGTAATTTTATTAACAAACCGTTATATTTACTAAGCAGAGTCCATTGTTTTGGAGGAAGACTCAGAAGAAACATTAGACTGTCAATTGCATAAGTATATACATATTAACTGCAATAAGCTTAGTTCAGCAGCTTAAAGTTTGCCTATCTTGAAAATCAGCATTAGAGATCTTTATTCTGCTCTGAGCTCAAACACAGACTATCTCTGCAAATGTGTGATGTACTTAATCTTCATACAAATAGTATATATTGATTTATGAACGTTTATGCATATAGCTTTAGTAACATATTGATTTTTATTGTGTTTTAGGACTTTTAAGTATGAATATTTTCAGCAAAGTATCAAGCTTTATAATATCAACTGATGCAGTAAAGAGTAGTGCCTAAGTACTCTTTGAATTACTCACCATGAGATTCCTTACGTTCCAGCATCTCTTCAAACGTTTAAAATAGTTTTTCGTATATGATCACTGTCAAGCTGCCATGTCGCGTTCTCCTTGATATTATTCACGGTCTAAAATCTCCTTGGGAAAATCCAGAAGTCACAGGAAGCTAAATCCTGACTTGGAGAGACTCAAATATGCATCTTTAAAAAAAACAAAAAACAGGAAGAATGGTAGTATGAGGGGATTTCTGTTCTCCATCAGAGAATTGCAAATGACTGCTATTGAAACAAGTTGTCTGGGTGACTGCCTCACAAAATAGCGTTCATCAGATGTCTATTTTTACTAAATGCCAAATCTTTGCAGTTTTATATGAGCTGTATGCAGCATGTGTAACAGGAGATTTCAAAAGAAATCAGAGCACGAGAACTGGTAGAGATCTATCTGTATCAAATAGAAAGTACCATACTTTTTGATTTAATAATCCTGCGTCTAACCGTAATAACATGATTTCAGTTGAATCTGTTGTCCTGAACAAAACTAATTTGTGACTCTGAGATACAGACTGACATTATTGTCCATAGTAAGTGTCTAGAAGTGGCTGCTGTGATATAGTGATTGTACCAAATAAATTGGAAGATTATAAACCACTGATTCGGTTCCATTAAAATCCTGATCTCAGATGCACTAGGAGCAGGAGAATTATGCAAGTCTTTGCGAAATCCGCCCATTAACTCTATAGACGGACAGGAGGATTATCGAAACGAATACATTCACACGCACGCACACACACACACACATACATGCACATATATACATACATACATACATACATACATATATATATATATATATATATATGTATGTATGTATGTATGTATGCATAGTGAGGTATTAGGGTCACATTAGTAAGACGCACAAAGGATCATACTAGTATAATGAAAATAGTTGACGATTTGTACTTGCTACCTACTAATTTACAACAAATCTCTGAAGCCAAAGTAAATTCTGAAGTCAGTTATGACAGGTGATGACAGACCGTACTTCAGTTCACTGTCAATTCTTCATAAGAAATATGTAATGTCTTACAATGACACACAAGAGGCTAATCCTCACAAAGGGCTTTTCATATCACCCTTCCAATCAAGACAGCTTAATTCAATTCAAAGATGCAATTGCCAATGAGTGATGGATATTGAATATAGTTGTATGACTTATTTTAGCAACGCATACTAGTGAAGCGTTCGTGGCTCAGTCGTTGAGGAGCTATAACTATTATCGAGGCTCCTAAAGATAAGAGATGCAAATCCTATCTCCGCTGGAGGCTTTCTCTTCATTTCAACTCAACGCTGGTTATTTATCTGTAGAAATATGATGAAAAAAAATTTAGTCAAAATTTGATAATAAAACTATCATTCACAAAACCTTTTCTTTTTCATAGCGGATTTTTGAAACAATGTGAAACCTTTGAAGGTCACTTCCATACAGCAAGTGAATTATTATATTTGTTATTTTTCATTCTTTGAAAATCCTGATTCGGAAGGAGGGGCCTCTCGTAAATCAGGAAAAAAACTCATATATATTCAGAAATGGATAGAGAGGTATTATAATTTGATTTTAATGATTTATGATATCGGTCTGAAAATTTCTTCAATAAACACACACCACTTTATTAATATTTGATAATACACACTACTTTATCAAAAAATAAATATATGTGCGTATTTCAATAATGATAAAAAAAAAGGGTAATTTTTATTGCCTTTACATTTATTCAGACGGCTTCATAAAAAGAGAAAAGAAAGATGAAAAAAAATTGGAGACTCCAACCATTACATTTACAATACATTTCTATCAGTTGTTACATCTCCCAACGTCAGGATTTACTATGCGCACGATTCATGCTTAAAGCTCACACTATTTAACTACTCGCTGTCCATTTTTTCATCCCTGAAAAAAAATGACCGAGGTGAAAGACAAGAAAATCACTTGTCCACATACATCATCTAAATACTGTCTCTTAAAACATTTTTCTCTTTTTTTGTCAACCGATTTATGTTCTGTCTGTTCTTTTAGCCTAAAGGATAGCAGGTATTTATGCAAGGTTCTTCGGTGAGAACTAAAGACCTTCACCAAATAAGAGATTTCCTGAGAGAAATCAATATGCCGTAGGCGAGGAAAAATTGGTATTAATGCAATATTATACGTCTATCTAACGATCGATCTATCTCCCTCTCTCTCTCTCTCTCTCACTATATATATGTATATATATATGAATATGAATATATATATATATATATATATATATATATAAAGATATGTACCCATCCCTATATGTATATTCACTGAGGCATGCAGATTAAAACACATCAACTCACGCATAGACATATCAAAACACAATCACATCGAAGTATCTTTACAAGTCTCTCTCCTTCTCTCTCTCTCTCTCTCTCTCTCTCTCCCTCTCTCATATATATGTATGGTTGATGCAAATCTTTTTAGCAGTTTCATCGAATTTCATATATATGAAATATTCAGATAAATTCAAAAAATCTTAATTCAGTCGTAGATATCATTATCCCTGATCTTTCATGATCTTTCGTTACCTTTTGGGTACATTGTGTATTCAGTCGTGGAACAATTGTTCTGGTTTTGATTTTATTAATTCTTTGCGAAATATATCGATATCTCAAACTTATTGAAAGGATTCAGCAAAGAAAGAGTGTTGAACAGATCCAAACAAGTTATAATTTGTATATGACAAATCTGGCAAATACAATCCTCGAGGAAGACCTTCCTCTCTCAGCTTCAATTTACTGCGTCGCATTTGTAACAGCAGGATTGAAGTTGTCATGCAAAAAAATGAAAGATTGATTCCCTTCCCTATTTTAGTTGTAAGCTCACCGTGTTGCACATCCCAACTGTTCTGGGTTTTTTCCAGAACTTTTCATTTGCTTTTTTTAGCCCCTAGACCTTTTGTGATATTTTTGAAAACCTTTATCAAATTTGATTGCACTTCATATTTACCGTACGCCCAAAAAGATAATTCTCTAGCCACACATTTTCTTAGATGAAAAAATATACTAGGTTGAATGTGTATCTATTATTCATCAATGTCTTTCACCTATTTATACTGTAAATGTATTACGAATTCGGAAAAAGTATCGACGGGGATATATTGTTTAAACTTCAAACAGCCTCAATAATTTTGCTAACATAGTGCAAATGATGATTCTGTGAGCTTTTGAATCGAGTATCATATACACTCGGTGCACCAAGGCATACACCTATTTGCATGTGTATATACAGGAACGTTTTATGTCAAGTTTGACTACCAAGTCTGCTTGTGTGGTCCTTCCAAATCGTGCATATGCTGAATTGGTCATGTTCCAGTAGGCTATCAAGCTGCAATTGCAGAGAGCAGCAAATAGGGGATTATCATCGGGACAGGTACCGACACACTCGAGGAGAAAGGACAGGAAAGTAGACAGGAAAGGGTGCCGACTACAGGGGTCGTGGACAGCACCTAAGGAGCAAGGCACTGCTTTCACTTGCAGAAACTGCAGGAGAGTCTGCTACTCTAGGAAAATATCTGCGCAGTCACCGTGAGCGCTGCAACACAATCACAAACTAATCTTTTGTGCATAAAAGTCTCCTGAGACAGGATAGAGACTATATACATTACCAAACGTTGGCATATATATATATATATATATATATATATATATATATATATATATGTGTGTGTGTGTGTGTGTGTGTGTGTGTGTGTGCGTTCATGTATGTGTAAGTTCGGGTCCATGTATGTGATGTATGCATATTCCTCTGTGTCAGTTATGTCTAGTTAATGCGTGCGTACCAAATGGTAGATAATATGAATTTATGCACTAAGTGTGTGTTCTTTCCTCCTCCCACACGCATTCACACAAACACACACATGGATACACTCAGAGATACAAACTCACACAGTAGCAAACACATACACACAAACGCTCACACATGCACATGCACACTCAAACACACGCACACAGTCGCATACAGACAGACAAACATACAAACACACACCCAACATTTAAACACATGCACATTCAAATACGAGGACGAACCCAAACACACACTCACACATACAAGTGCATACACAATAACAAATGCTGACAGACAAAAATACACGCTTGTGCACGCGTGCACACGCACACACACACACACACACACACACACACACGTGTCATCTCAGGAATTGAACATAATTGGACTATCTTTCTTTCTATTGACCCATGTTGTTCGAAATAGCCTGAGGTGTCGTTCTGTTCTTATAATGTTTGTCCCCACCCGTCGTGTTTGCATATTAAATTGTCAGTGTTCCCAGCCGATATTCCAGACACGCTTTCCATGCAGACGTTGAATAATGTAAAACGAATTTAGGAATAACTTTGAAAAGAAATTTTCCTTTGCCTCTCACTCTATTGAATTGAAGACCGCTGATTCGTTATGAAGACAGGATTGTTACTTTGAAATATATTGATGATAAATAAATGTACGTCTCCCTGCTGCTGAAATGCCCGAGAATGCGTCAGGCGCGATGGTTTTGTTTGCATTGTTTATCAATGCAGTCGGATATATAAAGACATTCTCGGTATGAACACAGTCCTCTTCCTCTAAATTTAAATCTTTTTTTCTACAGGTTTTGTTTGTTATTGCTCCTGATCCACTTCTTTCCTTTCCAGTCTTTAAGGAGGGCAAAAATTCAACAAGTGAATTCCGTTTGCTGATGTATATATTAACTCTGAAAAAATATTTTTTCTGGTTGAACATGAGATAAGATTAAAAACGAACCTTCCCCCATTTCCATTTTCGAGATACTCATCTTGATCCTCACTCATTTTAACTCTGATATCTTCGAATAATAATAATAATAATAATAATAATAATAATAATAATAATAATAATAATAATAATAATAATAATAATAGGTGTAGGGGGAGGATATGTTGGCTGAAGACCAGAGGAGACTTATTGTCACTCATCCTTCAGCGATAACCACTGGGCAACCGGTGTGAAACTGTAAATCGCAGAATTACTGCGCCCTATGAGTACTAGGAGAGGAGGGCTGGAGACTTGAGGAGACTTGCTGTCACTCAAACTCCAGCGTTTACCACCAGGCAGCTGATGTGAGATGCCAAATAATAATAATAATAATAATAATGAGTGACAACATATCTCCTCAAGTCTCCAGCCCTCCACTCCACACTATCGCAGCCCACAGCATTACTGCAGTTTTACAGTTTCACACCAGTTGCCCGGTGGTTATCGCTTAAAGCTGTGACAGTAAGTCACCTCAGGTCTTCAGTCCAATCTCATCTCATCTCTTCCTCGCCTATCACAGCAGTGCTGTGATTCGTACTTCCAACACCATCTGAGTGTTTTTCCACTATTATTATTATTATTATTATTTTTATTATTATTATTATTATTATTATTATTATTATTATTATTATTATTATTATTATTATTATTTTTATTTTTATTATTATTATTATTATTATTATTATTATTATTATTATTATTATTGTAATAAGCTGCCTGGTGGCCTTTATTGGAGGCTGAATGAAAGCAAGTCCAGTCACGTTTCTAGCCTTCCTATCAGCATTCACGCGTTTAACAGCAGGGCTATGGCTTGCTCTTTCTCATCAGATGTCTGAAGGCTGTGACAGTGTATCTCTGCTGGTGCCCAGCCCACGTCTCAGCGTTTTTGCAGATTACGACAGAGCTGTCGCACTGTACCGACCCTACCCATTTTTTTTCTCTTCTAAGACATGTCATGTTCTATCTGGCTGGAGGTTGCCGGTCTCATATTCCCAGCACCCTTCCGAGTAGTGCTGTGGCTTGCATACTATCTATCCTTCCCCTTATCTCCAACTTCCTCAATATTGATTTCAATGTTTTTTTGCACAGTCCGAGTAATATTATCGGCACGATGCCAACCTTTATGTTCCACACCTTCCTCAGCTCCCGGGCAAAATCCTGATACTTTTCCAGCTTATCATTCTTCTTCGTATTCACCCCGTATTAAGCAGGTATAGCTGTATATATAATTTTGTGAGTTTTCTTTTACTTGTCCATGAGTACCAGATTTGATCTCCTGTAGGACTGTTCCTGCCTTTGCTGACACCAAATGTTTACATGCAAAAATCCTAGGATATACATAATTCACAGTATGAAACAGTTGCTACTTTGTCATTCCTGTCCTTGTACCCCGTCACAGATAGTTTGCTACATTCATTGATTAAGTGATTTACACTCATATCTTTCTCCATCGTTTTGTCGATCTTGAACTACACATAGTTTGTCCAGGTACATTTGTTTTAGGCTACCATAACGAGGGATTTTCTCTTTTCAGATATCCTTTGCGTAACCATATTCATAATCTTTTGTCCGTATTATTTTATATCGTAGTTTTCCGTTCTTTTTTCCTTGTTAGCCTCATTCTTATTATTGAATACTTTTCATAGTACCCCCATCGTGTACTTTTTGCGTACATTTCCTGGTGAATGATTTACTAGTCAACAAAATTTCCTGGTCACCCAAATTGCCTGATTATCTTTTCCCCGTCAAACAACTCTCCAGTCGACGAAATTCGCTTATTGTATTCTCCCGGCCAAACAATTGCCGACTGACGACATTTCCCAGTTGTATTTTCCCTGCCGAACAATCTAATCTCCGACAAAGATTTCTGGTCGAATTTTCCCGGATAACCTGTGGACAATATTTACCAGTAACATTTTCCCAGTCAAGCAGGTTACATGTTGATGATTAGACTGTATGCGTGAAGCTATAAGCGTGTGTGTATATATTGTGTACATAAGCATGTCTGTATGTGTGTGAGAACATGTATTTGAATGTATGTGTATGCATGTATGTGTGCTCTGGTATGCATGCATATTGGTGCCTAAAGAGTGAGTATGCGTGTAATGTGCATGCATATGAACTTAATAATGACGGATGTGCATATTTGTATGTATACACCTTAGTTTACATGTGTTTTTCTGTATATATGAACGTGCATATAAGTGAGTGTATGAGTGGTTGTGAAGTTGCCGTTTTTTTAGCATGAGTGTATGTACATGTAAGTACGTGTACTGTACATTCTTGTGCAGATATGCTTGTGTGTATATGTGCTTTTGTATGTTACTAATCACATATGTGCATGCATGTGTGTGTTGTTCTTGCAGTATGTTACTTTTGAATGGAAATTTGACCAGGAAATGTCGTTGACCAGTAATTCGTTTGACAGGAAGGTGCGACCTGGAAAATATCCTCAGTGGGTAATATATTTGACAGCGGGAATACGACGATGGAACGTTGATGGCGGATAACTTGTTCGACCCAAAAAAAGGTTACGACGAAATGTAGTCGTCTGGTAAATCAACAATCGGGAGAATGCAATTGGTAAATGTCGATCAGGAAATGTCACCGACCGGGAAATAGTTAACCGGGAAAATGTGACCGGGAAAAAAAACAATCGACTGTTGAATAGTTTGATCAGGAAATTGAAGGGAGGGATATTACAAGAGGTGGAGTGCGACAGGAAAATACACCTGGAAGTGGCGTGGAATTGTCTATATTTTGATCCATGTGCATTTTCATAGTTTCCTAATTCACCGGTCCACTGACACGAATTCATCTTTTGTCCAGCAAAAAATAATCTTTTATATTTTATTACCAACATTCATCCATTTTATCAAATTATTTCTATTTAGCTTGTTTTATTTCTTTATATTTCTTTAATCTCTTATTTTTATTATCATTCTATAAACGTATTTTTTCTTTTCTCAAAGCTATGCATTTATTTCTTTACGAATGAAAAGGAAAATATATCATAACCGGGCCTTCAATGCTTTTAGAAACCTTTTCCTCTGCCACCAGGGATTGAAGTCCTGATGTTCTTAGCGAAGAAAAAGCTTCTTCAGAGGTTGTTGTGACATCGACATTCGACAAGTGCAAAGAGTCTCGCTTTCGTTCTCTATTGAGTCATAACTTTCACTTCCTTTCTTTTTTTTCCTGAATCCTATAATGGATTCTCTCGAGAGTATCTTAAGAAAAAAATCAATCAAAAAAATTCAGGTTATTTTTACAATTTATTTGGGGATTACTTGAAATGTAAACTCTTACTGTAAAAAAATAAAAAAAACTATTACAATAAAAGCAGTAATAATATAAACAGTGATTTTCAGGGAAAAGAAACGACATGAAATGGTTTTATTTTTTGAAAGCAAACAAACTCTCCAAGGAAATAAAGTAGTCATGAATCACTCCAGCTCGAAAGCCATTTTGTTTTTAAATACAGAATGAAAGCTCTTTTTTCTTGAGTTCACATTATGAGAGTTACCCTGAAGGGACGTGAATGTTTTAATAACTTCACTTACGAATTGATCGGCGCTCTTTCAATGTAAGAAATTAGTTAAGGTTTTTTACTGAATACTTTAAATATGTTGTTTGTTTTTTCCGTAATTTTTTTCATATTCTTTTGATGATATTCAAAAGGGAAGGCACAGTGAAAAACAGAACCAGTTGTTTTGTTCATCGAAGTATAGTAAATATATTGTACACGTGTATATTGCGCGGATGGAGTTATCTAATCTTGATCACCATTGTATTAAGCAGTTAGCCAAACAGCTTCCGAAGCTTTGTTGCCAGATTATTTTACTTTTAAGACATAGCCAGTAATTTTTTCGAAGAAAATTAAACGATACGAAGGAGTGTCTCTGGTGTAGGCTATATTTTGTTTACGTTCGTTGGTTTGAATAATACTTTTTGGACAGATGATCTCTCAGTAATTTCACATATCTAAATTCAGTCCTCAGATATTATATTTACAAAAGAATTCTACTTAACAACATGGCAATCAGCTAGCTTACCATATCATAGTTATTTAGAGAAGCTATATATCAAAAAAATCACACGGTCGCACACACACGCATTGACATGTGATTGATCGGTACGTCAATATGTCGGTCGCTTAATTATAGAATTAGCTCTTATTGCGCACGAAAAATGTTTCGCAGAACCCTCTTCATAAATCAGAAGTGAATATTAAACACATATATAGAACATTATACAATGAAACGTTCAAATCAAAATTCAGTCAATAGCTACGTGTGAGGATATGGATTCATTGATGGAATCTATCAAATAGCATGTTTACTTATCTTTTGTTTAGTTCAAACAAAGAAAAATAGGACTCAGATACATCATAGAAACTATTAGAAAACCATTAGAAAACTCGTACGGCAATGGGCTGGCCATGTTGCAAAAATGTATGACATCCACTTAACATCACTGCTCACAACGTACATTCCTGAATATCATATGCGAAACTGTGTCCAGCAAAAAATGTATATAGATATGTCCATGATAGATAGGTCAAGCAAATTCAACGAGGTTGTTTTGCATTGCATGTTTATGCCAAAATGTTCCCTTAATTTGTCCACGTATGTTGCTCTGAATATTTGGACATTTTAGTGATACCCATCCATCAAACAACGAGAGAGACATCTTGTTTATTGATCATCCCTAACTCAGCAAGCAGCCAAAAATATTGGTAACGTGATTGTTTTTTCATCAGTGACTGACCAAAACCTGCAATTACTGCATTTTCTCATTTTCACTGGTCCAATTGATTACACTGAGCTCTACTTTCCTAAGATAAGCACGATATTGGATAGTTCACCAGACACTAATCTCGATTCTACTGCTGACTAACCTTAATCTCCTGTCACATCTATTTGGTTGTGGGCCAGGGTGCATAAATGGTTGGCAGTTGCGTAAAGTCAGGAGTCTTCGTTTTGGTATGTTGATTCTATATGATTGTTACTAATATATAGTGGAAGATATGTGTTACGGTCCAATTGACCAGAAGTTTTTAGGTATTAATCTCCTGCAAATACATTCATGGGGAACAGGAATTGTACAGTCTAGGCCGAGAACAGATGCTTGCAACTCTCCCTAGATTGACAATTGGTGATTGAAGCACTGGAGGATACTTTTAAAACACGAAATTTCATTATGAAATATCGTTGCCTCAAAAATTGCCCAACGGACAAGTGGAAAGTCCGTTTGAACACATGTGTATAAGTGTGTGTGTCTGTGTGTGTGTGTGTGTGTCCCTGTGTTTCTGTGTGTGTTTCAAGATGCCCCTGGTCGCATTTTTTGCGCTGTAAGTTTTTTTTTTGGGGGGGGGGTAGTGATTTTTCATGTGCTTTTGAAGGCATCTAATGTCATTTCTCGCAAACAACGCTTAAATCATTTGCTGGTAATTTTTTTTTGTTGAAAATTTCAGAAAAAAATTTGTAAATATGAATGATTTTAGTTACTTTTAATCTTTGAGCATGCACGGACCGCGGTGATTCATTCTTGTTAAATACAAATATTTATAATAGTGATTACACTTATGATGTATATTCCTTTTGCAATGTCTTTTTTGCTCGAATTTTTTAGATGGAGCAGTCTTCATCATCATCATCATCATCATCATCATCATCATCATCATCATCATCATCATCATCATCAGTGTTTCATCGTCCGTCGTTGGACATAGAACTCCCTCAGGATTTGCCACACTTCCCTATTATGGGCGTCGCGGAGCCAGTACTTTCTGAACTTGTCTAGCTCGTCTCTCCATTTAATATTCTGCCGGCCTCGGTTGCGCATGTGATCTCGGGGGATCCATGTCGTGAGTCGTGATGTCCATCGACTATCTTCCATTCTTGCAAAATGGCCAGCCCACTGCCATCTGAGATTTTAAATGGATTCTATGATGTCCCTAACTCTTGTCTTTTCTCGGATGTACTGTGCTGTCTTGTGGTCTCTCCACGTGAGGCCCAGCATTATTCTTTCATGTGCACGTTGCATGGTTCTCAATTTACGGGTCTGATGTTTTACCACAAATGGCCAACCAACTCAACAGATTCTTCTCTCTTTGCTCATCAGTGTCAATATCTTTGTGTGTGCATCTATATCTTTGAGTCCATGTGTTCGAATAATTCATATCTTTGCATGACTGCACCACTAGATACCATCTAAAAACGTTTGATGTTATAAAAGTGCTTCTTGGTATCCTTTTGGGACCGACGATATCAAAATTCTTTCATTTTCAAAGAGATAATTTTCGATAAAAGGTATCTCGTTTAAAAGATAATTTCTGATAATCTTTTTTAGATAATTTATTTTGGTTCATGCACTAAAGGTATTTAGTTGTATCTTTCATACCTATCATCGCTCAGTTCATTTTAGGTGCTATTACGGTCAATGAAGCAGCTTGAATAAGGAATAATGAAATAACTTCTGACGATATTTGGCTTTGCACTCTGCAAACCTAAAATTCTTTCTATCATGAGCAACGTTTCATCTTCGAGGCTACTGACACCCATTAGCAGGTAAAAATCAGATTTATTCGTATAACTACATCCATTTTGTCACAAATTTCCCACTCGCTGTATTGTTTGTTTACACAAAACTGTAGGGAATGCGATGATCTGGAATTGTCCGAATTACTCAAATGAAGCTATGTCATTATTGATATATCTAACAGATTTTTTTTTACCATCTCACTACCTTCTTTAAATTTTTACTTCTGGCCCAAACTTAATTCATATCATTGTAGAATGTAAAACGAAGCTTATGTTGTTTCCTTTTTTAACCGAAAAAGAGTCAGAATGATTGTGGTTGTGTTGGTTTTCACAAAAAAACAAAAAACTAACCCTCCATCATGGAGGGTCTGAAGAATTTAACTCTAACGTATGAATTACAGTTTATTGAAAATGTAGTATGGTGGAAATCGGCAAAAGGTAACATAAATCTATGCACTATATTGCTTTGTTTACTCTATTTACAACTTTTGATAGCATTAGCTGCTTGCTCAGGAAAAGCTGCAAAAAATGACGAATTTACTGAACCAGAACCAATGTATATATATATATATATATATATATATATATATATATATATATGTATCTGTGTGTGTGTGTGTGTGTGTGTGTGTGTGTGTGTGTGTGTGTGTGATTTTAACCCTCTACTTCAAAATGCATTCAAAATTTGAATCGAAACTAAAGTTGCAACCCAACCTCTCCATAGGCGTAAAAAATGCAACTTTAATATTTTTTTTGTTCTTTACAGCCTTCTGTACGTTGAAATTATGGACGTCAGCTTTTGGTGGGAACTAATAAAAATGCTGCGAGATCTGTATCTTGATTAAGATATTGACTTTTTTTGTATACGGAAATTGCTATGTGTTTCCTTATCGAATTAGATCTCATTTTTATTACTTTTCTGAGTTGGGAACTTGAGTTTGAATATTATATCTCATACTAACGGTATAAGCCTATTGTGCTTAAATCGTTTCAGTCCATGCAACTCGGATAGATATTTACTTGGCTTGACTTTGTCTTACTCAAGGGGATTCTAGTAAGGCACCCAGCTAAGCTTTGGTCCTTGGTAAGCATATTTCTGTATCAGTTTGATATATATTTCTTATGCATTTTATGTTTTTATGCATAGCTCTCAATACACAATCCAAGATAAATAAACATGGACCCAAGTACCGCTGTTGCATGCTGTAATTGTTACTGGTCGATCTGTCTATTAGTCAAACTCAGGTAGTCACCTAGGGTGCACAATGTTTGAGAGGCGCACACTGAACTGGAAAAATGTTGTTGGAATTCAACATGGGTTTTAATTGTTGAGAATTATACATAAGTTTCCAGTACAATCGTGGGCGCGAATCGTTGAGAATTTGTTATAAACTTTGAAATACGAGTAACATTTCCTAATTCAGAAATCTTCAACTTCAACAATTAGTTGTCTTACGATCTTTTCCATTTGAGGTTGAACTTGATTCTCTCTTGTACACGTTACATGGTTCTCAGTTTGAGGGTCAATATTTTGATTGTTCTATGTTCCAGCTCCGCATACGACTTTCGAGAGCATTCATTGTTGGCTGAACGAATCAAATGGAGAAAACAAGAAAGTTGGCCTCCAAATGAACTGCAGAAAAACGGCCGTGTACCACAAACATGTTGAGGACAAGAACAAAGCAATCGAAATTGGAAATGCACACCTAAAGACAGTACACCACTAATTTTAATTGAGACAGCAAATCTCTTAGAGGAGGAAATGAAATGATGAATCATACTAGATTGGCAAGCTATCAGTAGAACAAGTTCGACTTTCAAGAACTAGAAAATACTGCTTATGTTTAATATATATATATATGTATATATATATATATATATATATATATATACATATATATATATATATGTATATATATATATATATATATATATATATATATACATATATATATATATATATATATATATATATATATATATATATATATATATATATCGAGGGGAGTAGACGGACAAACAGAGACAGAGAGAAGGATTCAAAATCTGTTTCCGATTTTTTAAATCTCTTTTCCAGGCTTTAAACAAGTTTTGACAGTTATCTTTGATTCGGATCAAGTATATAACTCACACTACCCTAAGTTATCATAACTATGAGTACTTACCCGATTAGTGTTTACTGGAAAATGTAAATTAAAAAAAATAATGGCCCCCTAGTACAAACTAACCTTTTTTTTTTTTTGACTAACTGACCCGGCCTTATCCAAAAGTTACGTTATCGTATCAAAATAATAATAACAACCAAAACGTTCCAAATATTTTTTTTTCTTTCTCGGAGAACAGAAACGCACTGGGCTGTCGTAGCTATAATTATTTAATTGGGTCGGGACTTTCAAGAAGGATCTCCATCGTTTGCTTTTCATTACAGCTCAAGCTATTTTTAGGGGATTCTTATCCAGTCAACTCCACCAATTTTCTTTTTATTTTGTTTGAAATATTGTACAACAACTGCTCAAGCCAGGGATCACAGTCCACATATACCAAGCGGAAATCTCTTTTTTTCATTGATCGAAACCCTGAATAGAACAAACTGTATATTTTGTTACAAACAATAAAGACGAAAATTCTGGAATTTAAAAAAAATCGTTTAATACTGACAAAAATTCAGATGGAGATTTTATCGATTTTGTTTTCAGATATTGTCTCGGGAAGTAACAAAGGAATCGGTACATCACATGCAAGAATGCAACGAGCCATAACGCCATCGGCCAAACATGGTTCGGAACTCTCGCATGTTTGAAAGCAGAATTCGTACGAAAGAAAAGTAAGAGACGCTAAATGGAGAAAGTTGGTGAGTGAGTGAGGGAGTACTTTCCAAATGTCAGCTGTCAGCAAGAATAACGTTATTGTTCGAGAGGTAAGATGCTCTGTATTTCATATCTCATATTGCTATTGTCAGGCTCCCTTAAGATTCGCGTCAATTATGAGAAACATGAAGACATTTCCATTTATTATATACAAAGAGACGTGAATACAAAAGTTTTATACAAATAATATGAATATTTATTGATAGATTACATAATGTTGTACTTTTTTGTATACATATGATCAGTCTAGACGTCTCTCTACTGACCATGTTGTGTAATATAAATAATCACTCTTATTTATATTCTTGTTGATGCTTAAAAATATCGGACATTTTCATCACACTCAGCTCCTCTTATAGGGATTACGATATTTGCTTCATTTCATCAATTACTAGAAGAAACATTCCTCTTTGGCTTCAAACATATCATAATTAAAATGATATCTTATTACATTCATTAAAAACCCTGGTATTCTTTGAAACGTACAAAAAATGTAAAGATAGTTGTCACCTTATTTCGTTCATCCATTTTATTTTCTTATTCTCCTGCATTTTACTTGAAATATTTCTTTTAACACTCTTTTGGCTAGCCACCTATCATAACTCACTGCCGTCGAAGCTTTACGAGAGCTGTTAACCGTACCTTTCGGGGACACGTACTTCACTTCTTTCAGTGGTTGCAAAAAGGTTACTTTATGTAGTTTGGTATTTAGAGTCAAAAAATGCACTAGACTCGTCTATTCCATGGCCAGTGCCATCAACCGTTTGGCCACCTGCACCTATAGATTTATTTTGAATCGAATTGACTTTGTATCTCTAACAAACAATTCAAGTGGAGAGCATTGAGTGTAGATAGAATATAAGATGATGATAAACGTTACGCAGATGAACACTTATGTACAGCTCATATATTCTTGGTCATTACCGTAATCATCATCCTTGAGAGCTTGCTGTCCAACAAAGGTCTTCCCGGAAGTATTTTGTCGCTAGTTAAAGTGATGGCAGGAATCGAACCCGACCATACCGTGATAGTCCTTGGCGTGTTGTAAGGTATTGAGTGATCTTGGTCTGCTCACTTCTGGACTTCTCAACAACACAGAAATGTAGGTTTTCCAATTACATCTGTAAACAAGATTATGTTTCCTTAGAGCTTCGAAAATGATGTCCATTTTCCTTTGATTATTAGACGCAATCGACTTCAAACAAATAATTAATAAATCGCATATGATTACATCCGTTGAGAGCCATGAATTTCTTTGAACTTCAAAAATTACATCCAATCTTCCCGATTGTCAGATCCTAAATCATCATATTTTTAAACACATAAAAAGAGAAGAGAGCCCACGCATTCTGTAGTATTGCATACATCTTGTGGGTTTTGACATTATTCTATATTTTGATTTAACATTCAACACTTCAAAACTCCTCATGTACTGCCTACAGCCGAGTTTGGTGATGTAAGATAAAAACCACAACGTAGTAATCTTCGAAGGAATCTTGCAGTAGTAAAAATCTGCTCCGTGCTTATCTGTTTATAAAATAGATCACAAGATGTTATTTAAATCAACCTAATTCATTATTAATCAGTTCAGGTTAGCATAACATATCGAACTTGCAAACTTGCATTGAATTCAGCTTGGATCTGTGTCTGTTTACTATCAGTAAGGCATGCAATCACATTTCACGGTACACGGTCTCTTCACCAGTCGGCTGGGTGGGATTCTTTTTCTTGGCATACCACATTGTTCGATGGAGATGCGTGCAGAAAGGTCAGGGATTTCCCTCTCTAATATAATTGCATATTAGTGGCTCCATCATTTTGGAAAAGCACTCAGGAAGCATTAGTAAATAAATAAGTCCCTTTATATCGATGGAAAAGAACCAAAGTTTTTAAAACAAAATAGTAGACGGGGACTAACTTGCAACAAGATCATAACCACACACACACACACATATATATGCATGTAAATACGTACATATATATATAAATATATATATATATATATATATATATATATATATATATATACAAATATATATATATATATATATATATATATATAAATATACATACATCTAGATGCATATATATATATACATATATATACACATGATATATACATATGTATTTATGTACATACATATATGAATATACATATATACTTATATATATATACATATGTATTCATATATGTACATGTATATATGCATATAGACACACACACATTTACATATGTGTGTGTGTGTATGCATGCATATATACACACATATATATATACATACTTATATTGAGGGGGGAGAGAGAAAGAGGGGAGAAAGAGAGAGGAGAGTTAAAAATAAAAATAACTACCTACTAAAATTGATTCTTTTCTTCTGCAGTTCCAAATTGATAAGCTTCTCGCAGACCCGGTTCTTCAGCGACATTCATCAGAGCAGAATTTCCGATTCGCTCTGTCAATTTCACTATTTGCTTCCGGCTGACAGGTCACTCCAAAGCGCATGCGTCAGGGAAGGGAAAATGGAACTTCTGTTTTTTTCCATATGACTGAATTTGATTCTCCTGCATCAGCGTTCAAACTTCTGCTTTCATCAATATAGGACATCTATCTTACAAAAATAAGTAAGTGACAGTCCGTCTACTGAAGTCATCGATATGATATCTACCTATTGCTCCAACTAACAATTTGCTCAAGAAGAGCAATGGTTAGCCAGATGGGTATCATACACATGCATACACAAAACTTACATACACACACACACACACACACACTCACACATTTAGATACACACATGAACGTAGCTATATCAAAGTGTAAGTATGCTAATGATGACAAGTTAATTATTACTAGCTGCACTGGCCTAATATTCCTCGGTAAATGAAATAAATGGAATATTATACACATAGAAACCTATACATAAAAATATATCTATAGAGGAAGAGAGAAAGAGAGAGATATAGGGATAGAGAGACGGACAGGGAGAGACGGAGAAAGACAGGGACATATAGAGATTACTGAAATTGTTTTAATGGAAGAATATTAGTATATTGTATGAAATTATTTTGAATATAGAAATAATATTCTCACCGACCATTATATTCTGCGTAATTCAAATATATCGCTTAAATTCAGCATCATTGCTGCTCCAGTTGCGTAGTCCAGAGGAAGGATATCGGCCTATGTGGCTGAAGTGAAGGGTTCAATTCTTCTTGGCAGTACTGGATGGGATAATGGAAAGAATATATATATATATATATATATATATATATATATATATATATATATATATATATATATATATATATATATGTGTGTGTGTATGTTAAATAAAATCATTAAATTAAAGTGATATCAAATGGATTCGGAAAAATGACACACATTGCAACTAGGTAAGATTACTGAACAAATAAGCTGATTACAATACCTGTCCCCTGTCCCGAATCCATAATGGTTCCTGTAATCTCAGGAAATAACAAGAAGATTTTGTGCTTGTTCAAATATTTCTGAGCAATACATCTTTCTATAAATACATTATCATCAGTTAAAACAGAATATTATAACTATTTTAGGTGTTAGTGTGGTAAGTTTGTCAATTACTGGGCCCCAAAGCATAATATTCCAGAGTAAGGACAGTACAGTTCAATATTCAAAATAGTGCTTTGAAAATTACTTTTGCTATATTAGTTTTTGTACGGTAAATTGACTCCCTGCTGATCTTTCCGAATATTAACATTCCAAAACAAATTGGACAAAGCTTGGCAAACGTCCAACAGAAATGCAATGGTTGGTAAGCTTGAATAGTGGAACAAGTTCACTGTTGTGATTTTAATCTACAAGAGGTATCTTAAATATTTGCCAGAATTTGAAACCGGTTTGCCAATTCTGTTTGTATGATCATAAACCGAATCACATCTATTCATCTATCTATTGAGGCGTTAGGGGATTGATTTCCTGGAAGGAGTGCCATTATATACCTGTACATAAATTAGGCATTCGGGTATTATCTGACCGATTGTTGGTGGCATTGGGGAACTATCTCACAACTGACGTCTCCACTCATTCATCTTCCTATACCCTCCAATAACGTTCATCCTTTTTCCAAAGACTGATCATGCCATCTCAAAATACGTGCAAATCTCTGGTAACAGACCATCAAATAGATCTCCGAACATGCAAATACACCATCAATGTTATCTTCGATTATCAAGTTCGGGCATGACTGACCCATCTTTCAACGGGGTTGAAGGTTGAAGCACGAGAAAGATATGGAGAAAAGGGACATGTTTGTGGCTTTCATACTTCCTTTTCCATTATGGCAGAAGCTTGGAAAGTCTCCAATCTTGTCTCCCTGCTGCCACGCAACCAACCTGCCACCCATTATTATCCGACGATTCTTTGTGCTTCGCCTCAGCTTTCAGCCCCCAAAGATGGCTTGCCTGGCCTACCTCCGAACTTAACCGGACACTCGATAAGCAGACCTGTCAGTACTTTACTAAGAAAAACCCTGCCATGTAGTATTTCCCTTTCATTCGCCATCTCAACTTCCGTTAACTCTTCAATAATTTATACATGGTTCGGCCGTACTGCGCCAAAATTTCTTCCGTATCCCACCCGTTTCAAAAATCGATTATCTGATGAGGGCATTCGTCGACAATACAGGTCATTTTGCGTTTGCAAAACCAGCACATTTGGCCCTGCCTTCTCTATCCATTCAGTCTCATTTGCTGTGTATATTCCTGCAGAATATCCATAAATTTACGCAAATCCCAAACCAGAGCTTGCTGAATGAATCCATTAGTTTCCCTGTTGCTACAAATGAGCTGGCCTTTCCCCTCCTGCTCGGTAAATATTCAATGGTTTTCATTTCTTAAAATGTATGTCATTGGAAAACAATAAACTGCAACAATGGAGCTAATTGTTATGAAAAGAATACTATCGGTCTTTGCGATGAGTGTACACATTTCTTCCCAACTATTGGATATTTTTTTTTTATCGGAAACAAGTTGACTCTTGTTCTACAAAAACAACGGCTGTGTTTGTACGATGTTACAATTGCATTGTACTAATAAAATACCAAAAATATTATGTTGTTCTGAATATTCCTATAAATGTTTGACCTATGTTCAACGTATTTGCAAAAAAAAATAAGTAAGAGAAACTGCTTTATATCCACCATTTAATAATTGAATCTCTAAAAGAATGTTAAAAATAGAGCTAATATATATATATGTATTATGTAAGAAGTTTTTTTGATAAAGTGTTTATAAATGTATTAGTTAACTAGTACATTTCCGATTATTAGGGCTCCTTGGTTAGTTTCGGAATCTATTTTGCTTTTATTCCTTCTTTAAGGGGGTCTAGACTGTTGTCCCCTTGAAATGGCTATGTCTATTGACGGTTTGTCTTTTCTCTCCTATGATTTGGACTCCTTGCTTGGATTGGATAATATTTGCAAATTTCAAATTTTCGAATAATGTTTTTGTCCTTCTTTTTTCGAATATTTGCCAATGTGTACTAACACCATGCGTTGTGGTATCATCATTTATACTAACAGAACTTCCATGCCTTTAGTAATGGCTGGTTTTCGCCAGAGATTAAATGACAGCACATCTCCTCAATACTGTAGCTCTCTCCTAAGTTATCAAATCATATTTAGCAATGCTGTTCTTGGTATGGTTTCTCTTATTCCATGTATTAGCTCTTCTTTTGACTTCTCAGCCAAGATCTTTGGGTCTGTTTCAAACTCACCAATGACACCGAGAAAAAACCGTCACCTTCACGTACCACATCGTTTTTAGTTCTTTTGTGAGGTCTACATACTTGCACCAGTTTTCATTTCCTTTCAATTTATGTTGCAATACACTGGTAGAACAAAGTCTGCTGATCACATTTTCTTGTTTACCATAACTTGATCTAAATTTCTGGACACGATAGTGTGGTCCGTATGAATATCTAAGTCCACAACAATTTCATGTCGATCTTCTGGACAACATATGGCTTATAGGTGTCTCATTAGTTTGCATGGCTAAATTCTTTCTCCTCCCCCTTTTTTTCTTCCTTTCTCACTACCCCATTCCCTTTTTTTGATTTTTAGAACCAAATAGTTCATCTTTAATGTGTATTTCATATAAATTCCACCAAACTGTCTTTCATCTTCAATATATTTGCCTTTTGTCCCTTTCTCTTAGCATTTTCCTAGTTTTTTTTAAACTCCCTTCTTTTTTCTTTTCCTTTTTTTACTCATTCTTTCATTTCTTCCAGCTTTTCATGCCATAGAAGCATTATTAGAGTGTCATGGTCTTCAAGAAACACAAAACCTCATTGATTCTAAGAAAAAGGTATACAACCAATGCATCCTCCCGATAGTGACCCATGAAGCTGGGACAGGAAAGCTTACCAGGAGACTGGCCCTCATACTGAGAACCATGCAACGTACACATGAGAAAATCATGATCAGCATCACATGAAGAGGTCACAAGACAGCGCAATATATTAGAGGTCAAGGGTCCAAAACATTATAAAAACCATTAGAAAACTCAAATGGCAACGGGTTTGAATATCAGACCACTGAGAAACATCACAACTCACAACAGAGATCAAAATATCGGAACCGAAGTCAGCAGAATATGAGATGGCAAAACGAACTGGAACCAAAAAATATTGGCACTGCTACACACATGAGATAGAGAGGTTTAGCTAATCGTAAGAAAGGTCTATGTCTAATGACAGAATAAAAGACTGATGATGATAATGATGATAATGGTCCTTCCCCTTTATTTCTAAATTAAATCGCTTTTTTCTATTTTTATCTTTCTTTCTCACTCTCTCTCTTTATTTTCTCATGTTCATATGGAGCTACCTAAAATTAGACACACAAACTATACGAGTTTCCAAATTTAAAAGAGTGAATTCAAGAACAACGGAGAATATCTAAAAGAAAGTGTAAACTTATCTCGCATCTTTGATTTATCATCGTTCAAGTGACCTGCAGTGAAAAATCCACCAGACCCCTTCAAACACGTCATGGGCAAGCGTGGTAGGGCATGGTCCATCACTCCCCATGGTTTGCAAGATCGGGGTATTATACATAGACGTAATCAAGCAGAGCAACACAATAAACTTCAAAAGTTTAAACCGATATTTACGAAGCTTAGCTCGGAGCTGTGCAAGGTCAAAATTAGAAGGATGAATTTGGTTTGGAATGTTCTGTAGCATTTATTATCGAACTGTCTGAATCAAAATTCAACATCAAAAATGTAGACTTTGGATGAAATTTCGTACTGACTAATAAAGTAGCGGGAAATTTGTTATTGTTACTGCGACCAGGAAAACCTATGCCTCGAGACATTTTGAAACGTGGAAAGGCACTTATTTTAACCACACACATACACACACACACACACACACACACACACACATATATATGTATATATATATATATATATATATATATATATATATTAAAAAATAGTAAAAGCAAAGCAAACCTTTGCATCTATTGATTTAAGCCTGCTTATATCTATCGTACATTTTCGATACTTACATAAGTTAATATGTTAGTTTGTAATCTATCTCTATATTTATCTATCTATCAGTCTGTATGTCTGCCATTGAATAAATCAAAATGATTTTTTGTATAGGAGAATATTTCCAATACAATATCAGTTATATCGATCCATCGATCTATCTTTGTTATCTATCCATCTGTCTGTTGATCCTTCACTCTCTTTCAATTCGTCCATAGAGGAAAAATAATGAGTTGGATTTTCATGATAGGAGATTTTACTTCGGAGAGCGGTTGCACATTCATGTGCGATGTTACACAAACAATTGAATAAATCATTTCAGAGTAGAAATAATTTAGTCAGTATCATGTCGTCACGGATTCTCCTGAACTCACAGAACTTGTTAAAAAAGAAAAAAAAAACTTTTACAATGTTTAAATTTCTCTGAGATTTGTTCAGCCTAATTCCAGGAAGTAAAATCAAATGTCTGTGAACAATTCACGTTTCTAAACTTTCTAAATATAATAGATAAAAAAAGACCACCGATTGGAATAAGGTTTACGACGGCGTAGCATTTTAATCGGAACGGCAAGGTTTAAATACAATCAACGATCAAACGCAATTAACAAGAGGATGGTAGCTGCAGCACCCACAATAACCAGTAACATGTTGAAAACACAGTGTTCTAGGCGTAGATTGATGTAATTCGAAAAAGTAAACAAGATTTAATTACCTTCTCGTTTCTTTTCACGTAATTTTATTTTCCATCTAATGTTATTTTGTTTAAATGAAAAAGTTTGAACCAGGCTGCCATGTTTGATACGAGATCAAGATCTTTTCAAAGAAATCAATGGAATTTCTTCTCAAAGAACTGATCTTTGTAGTTCAAGCGAGTTATTTTGGAAGTCTTTGGTGTATTCTTATTCTTTATAGGCAGGAGATTTATTTATTAAATATTCTGCGTGAAATGTCTTTGTTACGTGCATGTTATATTTGATTGCTATTTGATGAGGGAATAAAAACTCACGAATTCAAAGAAGACAGGAGCATAAATGTATTTGACAATAACAAATTGTATTTATATGACTCATAAGAAAAACTATTCACGCAATCGGATGATGAATTTTGTCTATCTATCTATCTATCTATCTATCTATATATCTATCTATCTATCAATATATATATATAGATAATTCAATACCATGCAAAATACGTTTGTATCCAAATCACGCAATCAGGGTTATTTGTTATTAATTTCAAATTTCATCAACATAAGAATTTATAACACACACACACACACATACATACACACACACACACGTATATATATATATATATATATATATATATATATATATATATATATATATATATATATATATATACGTGTGTGTGTGTGCATACAGTGCCAGTCATAAGTATTTAAACAAACGGCCATTTCACTTCTAATTGCTTAAGTTCAACAGGGACATTACGCAGAAAAAAACAGTTTTTTTGGCAATTAACAAAACAAAGAATGCACTTAGTCATGTTTCACGGTTCTGGAGGGCAGATACTTTGAAAATGATGTTCAATATAATAAAACCATTAAATTTTTTCCTTCTTTTATCCTTTCAAATTCTTATATAGAATTGATCAAGGAGTTTTTTTTGTTTTTTTTAAGTGAAGTTATATACAGGAGAGTTGCCAAAAGAGCACTATAGATTTGTCCCTCCCCCATACACCTTAAAATCCATAATGGCTCCCCCAATCACGAGAAATAAAAGCAGATTTTCTAGATGTTTAAATACTTATGGACGATACTATTCCTGCAAAAGAAGTTGGCGTTCGATGAATGGCTGAAATTTCTGTTCAGGACCAGATTCAAATAAGTTAACAGTGTTTTTGAGGAATGACTTGACCTGAAGAGTGGTTGAAGAGAGATGGAAGTCGTTCTTAGCAGGGGAAGACGGTTATTGTTCTACTGGGAGGTGGATAGTAAAAGAGGGATAAAAATGGATTAGTTAGGTGTTGGGAAGAGAAAAAAAAGGTGAGGTGAAGGGAGAGAGAGAGAGAGAGGGAGAGAGAGAGAGAGAGAGAGAGAGAGAGTTCACTCTACTCGAGTACTCACAGAAGCCAAAGCCGTTGAAGAGAAGGTAACCAACAGGAATGGGGGCTTCATTCTGGTTTTTTAGTCAGAAATTTGTATATTAAAATCTAATGATACTTCGAAATTCTGTATTTTTATCATATACTGTGCCGTCTTGTCAATGTAAGGTTTTTTTAATCAACATGTGTTGTGCATGACATTCGTTTCTCTAAAGTTCATCTGTACTCCAAAATTATTGTTCTTTTCATTCAGTTCATCAAGCATTACTTAGAGATTGTGAAGATTTTTCCGCAAAAAGGATAACGTTGTGAGCAAATATGTGGTTACTAAGGCATCTGCCGTCTATTTTGATTCCTTTGTATTCCAAGTTTAGGCTTTGGAAGACCATCTCACAGCAAACTGTGGATCCATGAGTGAACTGGTATCATCCTGTCTTACTCCCTTTTTGATCTGGAAAGGCTCAGAGTCTTCATGTAGTCTGTAACATTAACTGCTGTTTCGGTATGTGAGTTGCAAGAATCTGGCATATACAGGAGATACACCTTGATGTATGATACTACCAATGGCCCTTCTACTGAGTTGAAAGACTTCACAATGTCGACAAATGCTACGGAGACTGGCATTTTATATTCGGGGTTAACTTTTTAGTTGATTTGCTGAATGGAGGTGGTAATGATTGAAAAGCCCTTTTCTGAATCCATCCTATTCGCGTGGTTGGTTTTTATCTTGCGTTTCGTTGATTTGATTGGTAATCATTTGGGTAAAAAGTTCGTACTTGCAGTTACGTAGACTCATCGGTCTATCCATGTTTAGATCTTCCAGGTTCATTTTCTTATGTGCTGGCATGATGATTGCAGTTCTTTTAATCCTCTGGGTATGCATTCTGACTTAGGTATAGATTGAATATGATAACTAGTTTCTTGGTGATGGATTCGAAGTGTAAGTGGTTATAGTTTCTGCGAAAACTTTTCCTGCAATCTTTCTTGATATTAATCTGATTTTTACATCTTATCATTCAGTAGTTGCGTCGTACTTGGACTACATTCGAGACTGAATATCTTTGTGTGCTATCATTTAATAGAGTCATATTTAGGTTCTTTCTCTCGAATGACGTGTTTATAATTGTGAAGCTGTTTATTGTTGTCAAATTGATGCAAGTGTTTTTTATCCAAACTTGCTGAACCCACTTCTATGTCCATGTCATAGCACACATTCAAGTCTCTCATAATGATGTTGAAGAATGTTTATGTATTTTAGAGTATGAAAATCAGGACATCATAGAAGTTATGTATTTCTCTTTGTTGACCGTGAAGTGGATGCATAGCCCGTGATTGTGTTCCGTTTATACCTCTTTGAGAGTTGTACTCTGACTCTGGCTATACGGTTGGAGGTAACTTTCAATCCTAAAAAACCTTGCCTTTCGTTTTTTTTATGGATTAGAAAGCCAACCCAACTTTCTTGTTTTTTTTTTCTTCCATTGCTCTAAAAAGGATTTGTATTTTTTAACTCCATTAGATCCTCTCCAAGTCTTCTCGTTTCGCTCTTATGAAAAATATCCCATTTGATGTTTTCACCCCAACAAATGCTGATAATGCAACTGGGCGTTTTGGAACCAATAACCCAACAGGAACAACTGGTATATTCCTCTCCTGTTGCTCTTGCCCGTGACGTGTCTAGAGGTCTCGTGGATTGGTTACAACTGATTTCGGTCAAGTAGCTTCAGCGCTCCACTTGGCCTTAGCACCCATCGTATTCTCTCTTGCAGGGGATGGTGTGCGCAGCATGCTGATATATATAGACTTTGAAGGATTCCATGGTTGTTTCAGGAAAATAATTGAGTTTTTTTGTGAGATCCCAACTTCCTTGACTCTTTATAATCTTTCAAGTTCTTTAGTCTGTAAATCAACCTTCCTTTCTATAACTACGCAACAGAGTTAGCTTTGCTTCGATGAAAAGACACTTTACTTTAAAATAAATCCCGCTGTCTACAGATTTCAGCGATCGGATACATAATGTCTGATAAATAAAAACTAGGAAATATTTTGTCAGACAATTTAAAACAAGAAAAGTTGTTTTCTTAAATGTTTTCTCTGACAGAGTGTGTGAGTGGTCAAAGGAAGAGTTTTCTTCTCTCTTTCTTAATTTTGTTTATTTTTTTCCTTTCATTTGGTTATTGTTCTTGTCTTTCCGTCTCTCTGTCTCCCTTTCGTTGTCCGACTCTTATTGAGATAATAGCTCCCTTGCACTGACAGGAGCAGTATCTCTCGTTAACCACTTTCTTTCCAGGTTACGTGATTTAATTTGATCCAAAATTGTGTAAACACCGTCGCAGTTTTCAAAAAAGATTCCTACCTTTTCTCGTTTGTATATGAATTATCATTGGTAAATGTGTATTTCTTATTATCTTCTGAATAGCACAAGTTCTGATGTTTATTTCCGAACATTGTTCGGGCTACTATTGATTTTCAGTGGGAAAGGGTCAAAATTAACTCACTAGATTGGCATCTCTTCAATACAGCACCGTGAGATCCTTGCCTAATCTCTCGATCAACCTCAAGAAAATCTGATGGATAGACACAGAAAACATGCTTCTTGTCATTATTTCATATAAAAAAAAATCATGTTCAAGAAAATTGATATTTAGAACCACAAAACATGATTTTTTCCCTATATAAACACATACTTATGCTACATGTAGTCTGCAACCTGATGTTGGTCGAATGTATTTACTACCCTTTCAATAGCGAATGTATCTTCAGTACCATGATACCTATACACATAATTTACAACCAAATAATTGTGGTAAGAGAAAGCTTAAATTAGCGATAAATTAGATCAACACGTACGAGCTTATTGACTGTATAATCTCCAACTTGAAACAAAACCTGAAGAAATAGCTCTTAGAACATGTATCATGGCATTGAATGAGCGTTATACAAGAAACCTCTATTTAGGAATGATACTTTTGGGAATGTATCAAATGAATGACCAGTAAGCATTGCTGAAGACGAGCTGGGTTAGATTCAATCTGCTTCGAACGTGCAATATTCAGCACAATCATCATGGATACATTATATGGAGAGATGATGAGATAGCACAACAAATTCGAATAAATAGGAGTCAGATATAAGCAACTATTAAAAAACCTAAATGGCAATAGGTAGGCATTGTGGATGACAATGAGGATGATTTAGAAATATATATCCACAGTAATTGTTATTACTAACATATATATATATATATATATATATATATATATATATATATATATATATATATATATATATATATATATATATATGAAGTTGGTTTGATCAATCTGTATGATCTGAAATCTGCATTGTATAATCTCCAATCTATGACAGAGCCAAAGCTGGAAATTTTTATTCTGCTATTTCAGTACGAATTGTTACATGGGTTACCGTATGAATTTAATCGGCATTAATACGGTTACGGATTGAATCAATGATCCGTGTTCTGCAAAGAGCTCCAAGAGTTTTTTACTGTGATATTGTTCAATAGCCTAATGCTAAACTCGTGCTTAGCTGACAATTACTCTTTGACGTATCAAACACTGGAACGAAAAGGACTATTAAAGCTATACATAGAAAGATAAATTCAGCACACACATTAACACTCACTTACATACATATATAGTGCATTCCCCCCGATTATAATTCATACAACAATATTAGAGGGAAATGATCATTCAAAAGATCCCGTTGTTGTGCACAATAAATTAGTAAATAGTTTATTTTGACGTTTTGTCAGTTTCATCGTATCTCCTCAAGAAAAAATAAATACCAAAAAGTGTCTGCTGTATGGAGTCCATGTCTAATAGTGGGTGGGTTTATTGATTTTCAATTTAATTGAGTTGATATTAAGTGTTTTGGTTTGTAAAGATTCGGATGATATGCCTTAGAACCAATACGCATATTAAACATTGTGCTCTGGAGACATATCACGGTGTCTTTACTTTAAAAAAAACTGATATCCACTTACCCTAATTTAATAATCAATCATCATGATATTCCTTGAATCTCTGTCACTTGTTTGTGAAGAATCCTGGATGAAGTGACAAAACGTCAAAATAATGAAATCTCATTTGTACACAAGGTCTTCCGGTTTGTCATTTCACTATATATATATATATATACATACATACATACATATATATATATATATATATATATATATATATATATATATATATATATATATAGAGAGAGAGAGAGAGAGAGAGAGAGAGAGAGAGAGAGAGAGATAGGGAGACAAGAAAGAAAGAGAGATAGGTTTTCTGTCCTGTTGTTCTACGTTGTAGAAGAGAATATATCAAAGCGACCTCGTGTTATCTTCATTCGTTGAGAAACGTGTGATTTTACTTGCTGCACAAATTGATCAAAACGAAAAGAAGAAGTTTCCATACTGAGTATCAATAATCTAACAATTGAACAGCATGTTATGTAAAAGCTGTTGGTATATTCTTTCGTGCTTTTATGCTATATTTAATTGGCAAACAGCACCAAAACACACAGTAGAATGTTATCGTTGGATGGTTGCACCATAAGAGTTCTATATTTATTGTCTGCCTGGAATGTGAACTCAGGTTTGATTGAAATCAATTAATGTCGGGTCATTTACTTGAAAAGATCAATCAGGATGGTAAACAATCCGCTTCGTCACCCAATAGTAACAGTCATGTAACTAACATCTTTCAGTACTATTCTAGAAACAGGGGTGATCAATGAATAAATTACTTCTCTCGAATTATGTTCAGCAGTGATTAAAAAAAAAAAAGCTTGACTGGCCCCAACAAATTAAGGTATCAGTATACCACGAACCAACATTGACAATTTAACCCCACTTCACTAAAAACTTATTCAGATTGAGGGCATTTAAAAAAGGAAAAGAAAAACGTTCTCCCCTGTCATAATAAGGAGTAAATGATGAATTTTCCGGCTGCTTAACTCTGTTCTTGCGGCTTTTAAGTGTGATCCATGCATACATAACCTCCAGCAAGCTAGACTTGCCAAAAAATCTAAAAAAACCTATGTTGACAGTTTGGGTGACATTCATATTGGCAGTTTTAATTATGGACAGAAATAAGAAGTGTTTGTCATAATAATATAAAACCGAAAGATACAACTGCCTTCACGAAATATCATAAAATGTCTTGCAAACTGAAGCTACTTGAGTGATTTGCCAGCATTTTATTCGATATATACATATAAGCACATCAACAATTATTCATTTGTGGTAAGAGAGTCAAGCACACACACACACACACACATATACATATACATATGTATATATATATATATATGTGTGTGTGTGTGTGTGTGTATATGTATATATATATAAAGAAATCTGATAACACGATAATCTGATTCAAATATCACTTTTCATATGTTCATCAAACGTTTCACATATTCTGCCAAAGTAACAGCCCACTCACTTCACAATACCCTGTAGTCGAGAAGTGCATGAATAGTTCGATATCGATAACGGTTGTATTTATGGTTAATTTGAATATGGACTGACTCAGCATCAAATACGTAGAAATTTTGGAAATCCCCTTTCAACAGTAAACCACTAAACTGTACAATCCACTGTTTAAGGGAAGAAAACTATGCTGCCTTGTTTGAATGTAAAATAACTATTTCAATGCTGAAGATATAGTATGGTTAGAAAAACCAAATATCAGCTTTTGATGTTATAGATATCACAGATCCGACATTGAACAAGGGAGTATAGTAATGGTAGTCAGTTCTGTGTAAAGACAATATGATGAAGTTGCTGAGGACAAGGGAATTCGACGTTTCCACTTGCTTTGAATTTACCACCAGGTGCTGGTACGCCACAGTCAATGTCGGAGGTGACAAAAGTGGCCATTTTGTTTTTTTGTTAATTTGTAACCACCTTTTTCCTTTGTTAGAAGTGAGAATATACTCGTGAAGTATGAATATGCACGCAGAGATTCAACTGTTTGCAATTGTAATGGAGACACATACGAATGTTTAGACAAAAAATTGCTCGCACATTTAATGATCAAACAAATGAGACATTTAGGATAATACATATAAAGCTGAAAGGAAAAATATGTTAACATTAGTAAGATCGATGGTGAAAGGAGTGGTATGTTTAGATTGAATTGCTACGCAGCATTTTCATAGAGAAAGAGAGAGTTTGCTATTATCTTATCCCTATACATTTAAATGTAATATAAGACAATGATTGGTTAACAAGTACCGTAATGAGTCTCGTGTCATTCGACTTATCAATCGAATGGAACCTGTAATAATGATTGGTACATTTGACTAGGCTAGATTATCAAAAGCTGGTTGGTTCAGTCTTAGGCAAAATGGGCTGAAAGGAGCTAAATAGTAAATGAATTGAATTTAGTGTTTACACTGAGTCACCACCAAAGGGCAAAATGGGATGAGTTGAATAAGTGCAAGGTTTGAGTTGGGTCAACAAAAAGCCTCCACGGATTCTCCAATCAAAGAAGATTTGTGAAAAAAGAAGATGCGTTTTAGTTACGGCAAAAGAATGTGAACTACGCTGCGCTGGAAGTAGAGGGAAAGAAATGAAGAGAGAAAGAGGGAAAAGTAACAGACAAAGAGACACCAGGTGAATGAGTGACTGAACGCGTGGGTCAAAATGTGTTATGGACCATAGGTAATAAGCGCATTAAATGTGGGGGTAGATTTAAGATTTCGTATTTATAAGCTAATACTTATCAATTCTTGCATTTAATTTTAACTAAAAAATATAGGAACAGCTGCAATATTTTGGGAATATTATTTTATTTATCCACGATCAAATAATGGTAGACTGAGTTGCTGCTTGACCCTGATAGAATTGAACTTCGATTGCAATTTCAGTTTCAGCATTCATGTATATTTGTGTATGCATGTTTGCATGTATCTGTACTCATTTAAGTGGTCAGAGTCGGGTAATGTGGATAGGGGGCGTGTGGTATCACACATAATAAAATGGTAATTGGGATAGATGGTCCGCAGGGTTCATCAAGAAAGAAAAATACGGGGTTTGTCTTTCCCCTTTTTAGAGGCAAAACTTCCGTGGTTATGAAATGAATAGGTTGTGTATGTTTCTGGGATTTCAGACATGAATTTCTGATGGAAAAATTGGCAACAAGTCAGAATTTGGCTAATTTAAATTGAGAATCTGACCGGCCGATTTGAAAAAAAGTTGAGACTTCTTCAGTTGGTAAAGGGAATTTGAAGAGGCCAGTGGCCCTTGGGAACCTTTGTTGCGTGCCAGCTTGGCCATCAGCCAAAAATGTTTCACTTGAAATTACTGACCTGTAACTAAAGGGTAAAGAAAGAAAGGGAAATGAGCAATACAGAGTTTCAACGTAGATATATTTCAAGAAGTCACCCATTAGAATTTACAACTAAAAGAAATATACATAGATGAATTTATTTTAAAAAATAGTCAAATGATTAGTACTCAGCAGTATTTCTCTAATTATACTAATCTCCTTTGTACAAACAAGTACTTTTACCCGAGGCATAGTTGATTGTGGCCGGGAAATGTTGAGTCCGTCATCGCATTTCTCGGAACCATCAGAGTTACACATTGTAGCCATTCTCCTCAAGAAGTAATTTGCAATGTTGTACTTGGTTGAATACTACCGTGGATAAAGAGTAATCTCCAAACTGACCTTTTTGGAAAGGTGGATTCATGCCTTCATCAAGGAGTTCTATGCAAAAACAAACGCCAATCACCCCAACACAAATAGACTGACTGATCCATCAGCATCAACATCATCAGTCTTTTATTGCTCTTCGTTAGACATAAACCTTCACTAATATTCGCAGCACTTATCAATCATCGGCGTTGTGAAACTAATATTTCCTGAACCTGTGTAATCCGTCTCGCTATCTCATATTCTTCCGGTCTTTGTTCTGCATTTGATCTCTGGGGATCTGCGTTGTAAGTCGTGATGTCCAGGGCTTGTCTGCCGTTCTGGCAATATGACCAGTCTATTATCATTTCACTTCCCTAATCGATTCTATGATGTATTAGTTTCTTGATTTTTTTCCCTAATACACTGTGTTATCTTGTGGTCTCCCAATGTGATATTGAACATGCTAATCTCATGTGTATGTTGCATGGTTCTCAGTTTGAGAGTCAGTCAATTGGTGAGGTTCTATGTTTCAGCTCTATGGATGACAATCGGCGGAGTGCTTGTTTTTTTAGGACTATTGAGATTTTAGGGTATTTGAAGGTTGATCTTGCTTCACCGAAGGTTTGCCATCCAATTCTGCTCGTTAGCTTGAACTTTCCGTCTCTCACAGAATCGTTGTCCCAGGTAGATGTAGTGATCTACTTTGTCAAGATTTGCATCTTCGATTTTGATCGTGGAGCGTTTTTTCCTGACATGTTTGTTGTACTTGGCTTTTGTTTTGAAAAAGGTAAATTCCTTGCTTTCTTCCATCAATTATCCACGAGTTAGAGTTTCTCTGTAAAAAAGGACGACGTAGTTTGCAAAACGAATGACAATGATTTTAACTGTTTTATTTGCTATTCAAAACCAAGTGAGCAAGAGACTTAACATATCTTGGTTTACCAAAACGCTTCCGGAAAGCATTTTTTACCCTATGGACTTTCATTAGTATGCCAGTAAGTGATCATAAATTAAAATATCTGTCAAAGTTTGGATAAGTGTAATCCAACAATGTTCAAGGGAAGGAAATGGAGATAATCAGCCAAAGACAAACCAATTCATTTTATTTGATAACTCTCTCACTCTTTCTCTTTCTCTCCCTCTCTCTCTCTCTATATATATATATATCTATATATATCTATATCTATATCTATCTATATATATATATATATATATAGATAGATAGATGAATATTTAAGGTTGATTTTTTCTATGCCTGAAAGGTGTGTGACATCAAGATTTGGGCTATATGAATATGTATATATCTACATACAAAATCCAATGCGTTGCAGTGACTCTATATTTCAGGTTCCCATGCATGCGAGTGCTGAACTAAAGTTCCTATACGCTCATACAAGTTCAATTCAGCGAACACACACATACACACACCTACACACACACACACACACACATATATATATATATATATATATATATGTATGTATATATAAATATATATTTGTATATATATATATATGTGTGTGTGTGTGTGTGTATATATGTGTGTGCCTGTGTACGTGTGTGTGTGCATGCACTTGTGTAAATATATATGTGTGTATAACAGAATAACGGGGGTGGGAGGAAATGGAGAAAGATAGAGAGAGAAGGAAAGTAGCATATTTACTAGCCTATAGATAAATTGTTCGAGAAACAAAATGAATTCAAATTGTACATTGTTCGCAATGCAGGAACCATTCCAGAAAGTTGCTATCTAAAGATTGTTTGCTTTACCAAGTGTCGTATGAGTTGGCAGACATTTGAATTATCGATATATACATATATATTTGTTTGTAAGAGAGATCTTGCCATTGTTCGTCAAGAGCCAGATAGACAAAACTTGGCATGAAAGAAAGGTTAGCTATATAGAGTCGTCACCAGATACACAGACGTAGATAAGACACTATTTGTAGACACACACACGCCAATATTCACGTGGAGTACTTCACCAAGCGATGGCACACAAATAAATCTTCCTATTCATATAATGGACTGTGTGATTTTATTGGTTCTCCGGCTGTATTCATGGATTATTCCATTTGAAAGTTATGATTTTGCCGATAGAAATATATCCTTCATAAAGGACTATTTCACAAGGAAGACTTCAATAGATTTTTTTAAAATAATTAATTTAACCAGGTTTTCCTATACAAAAAGGTGATGTCTCATCATTCTCTCCATTCTCTTCACATTCTTTTAATCACTACCAGAGATGGGGTTCAGTTGTGATTGAAAAGAAAACCAGATCAGGATTAAAAAAAAAATTGTAATAAATAATTTATAATGATTGTCCATGAATAATCGAAAGTTTAGAATACCCGTGATTTTTCTTGTCTATAATTAACTGCTAAGTGAATGTTTTATAAGAATGTCAACTCAATTGATCTCCGATGGTAATTTTCAAAGAGGTCGAACCCTGGAGGAGCATTTAGTGCCAAATCAGAACAGCAAGTATCAAAATTGTGTTGCTGTTACAGTGGCATTCGATTTCATTTTTAGGTTGCTCTTATTGTGGTTTCATGCCAGACTCATCGTATAGCCATCTTCATAGACTAATAACAGCTACTGTTTCATCTCCACTAAATGATCCGATATTGTAGCAGACTAAGTTGAGTTTAGAGAAGTATTATTATTATTATTATTATTATTATTATTATTATTATTATTATTATTATTATTATTAGGAATCTCACACCAGTTACCTGGCTGTAACCGCTGGAGTTTGAGTGACAGCAAGTCTCCTCAAGTCTCCAGCCCTCCTCTCCTAGTATTCATACGTCGCAGTAATTCTGAAATTTACAGTTTCACACCGGTTGCCCAGTGGTTATCACTGATGGCTGAGTGACAATAAGTCTCCTCAGGTCTTCAGCTAACGTCTCCTCTCCCTTTCGCATATCATGACAGAGCTACAATTCGTCGCAGTGCTTATATCTCAAGCACCTTCCTCAGTATCCGTGCAGTTCCCAGTAGTGCTGTGGTCTGTACGGTCTCTATCCTCCTCCTAATCCCGATCTCATCCAGTCTCTCCCTCAGCGTTTTGGGGACTGTTCCTAGTGCGCCCACTATGACCGGTACTACCCTGGTTTTCATGTTCCACATTTTTCTTAACTCCCTTGCTAGGTGCTGGTATTTTTCCCTTTTTTCACCCTCCTTCTTTTTTACTCTATGGTCTGCAGGTACAGCAACGTTTTCTGTTTGGCAGGCCTTCCTTTTTTTTATCTACTATTACTAAGTCCGGCCTTCTTGCCTGGATGAGGTGGTCAGTTTGGATGTCAAAGTCCCACAGTAGTTTGTGGTTGTCATTCTCCAAGACTGCGTCTGGCTTGTGCTGATACCACTTTTCCACATGGTTGAATCCCATTTGTTTTATGCCGGGATTCCTAACTAAAAACAACAATTTCGCCCTGCAACTACTATCTTCATTGTAACGCAGAGCAATGATAAACTATATATATATATATATATATATATATATATATATATATATATATATATATATGCATAGTGACTAATGCCTCGTCGAGTGCCTCATAGTTCCGATACGACATTGTTTCTCAATTCAACAATCGACGGGATGAAGGTGATTCGAATTCTACGTCGACTGTCATAAAAACTTGCACTTTAATAACATGGACTGAAACAGGGTACTGACAGGCAAAGTGTGTATTCTTAGAATAATGTCGATGCTGTCTGGAAACACTGACTAGTGCGGTTTCTCAATAATTTTGCTATCTCCGATGTCATTTTTATTACGAACTTTTCCTGTTATCTTTTTATTTTTTTTCACTTGTATTTGATTTGACTTTTTTTATAACTGCACAGCTGACCTGTTGACACAGGCGAACATACAGGACGTCCATATTTGAATAGAATAAGTTCTCAGATTTTTTTCTTAGATATCGTCAACCAAAACTGCCACTAAAACAGTCAAAATAGGTTTCTATCAGTTTTAAAGTCAGTTTGGATGGCTATTGATCGGGAGGACTGAAAATATCATACTCCAGATGTATTGTTAGTTGTGGGTTAAATTTTGCAAAGTAAGTTTATGCCAAACTGATCTCTTAGTTTGTGTCCTGCAGCATTAATGTTTGGCTCTTTGGAAATTATTTTTTGTGATCACCACTTAAGAAAAAGCAACCCCTTCTCCATTTTTATTGATCAACTCCAATGCAGCTTACTGCCAAAAAGATATTATCCACCTGACGGCTTCTATTGTTTGACTAACCAGACTTATTTTTCTTTTATTGATTCGTTTTTCTTTTGCAGCTGACTCCCTGTGCCTTTTTTCCTTGAGGCTAGCATTGTGTATGAACTTTGTTTAATGAGAAGGTGCACCAGGAAATAAAATGATTTATTTCCTTATAGCTGACCTAGAAAAGTAGCACTTTTCTTCTGATGACCCAGATATTCCTTGGCTTTTTTTTTCTCAAAAGGAGTAGTTCAGTCATTGAGCTTGTCATGATTAAAATGTGATTCTCTCCGTTTTCTGTCTGTAACCATGCATTCTTCCATTTGAAAGTAAAAATTCTGCCGATAGAAATATATCTAACAATCAATTGGAACAATGGACTCTGTCACTGCAGAGATTCTAAGAGATTTTTTTTTCTTCTATCATTGATTTAATCAGGTTTCACTTAAGTAAAAGGTACTGGAGTTTGAGAGTTTGTTTTTTTTTCCAATCAGTAGTTTTCACTTACTGCTGTAGATTGACAACCTGAGTTCAGTTGTGATAAAAGAAAAAAAAAAAGAAAAAATCAAGGGAAAATATTTGTCAAAAATTGACAAGGATAGTTCAGTAGTTGTAGAAATTTTACAATTATCTGTGATTTTGTTTCGGAAATTAGAAAAATATCATATTTCCATATCAGTTTCAAAGGAAATTTACGACAGTGATGTTTCAAAGGTGGTAGAAACTTATCAGGAAAGATTTTAGCGCAAAACAAGAATGCAGAGCGTTAAGTATGACTCAGTATTGTTCCGATTGCTGTCTTGTGTCAAACTTGGTAAACAACTACGGTGCTGGAGTGGGGCATTTTATCGGACGATATATTTTATCTTCATGGAGTGGTTGGACACAGTAGCTCTGAGTCAAACTAATCTGAGTTTAGTTAATTGCTGTAAGCCAGAAATTCCTTACTTAGAAGTACTATCTTAATTCTAATCCTGCTCGTCTGATGATGACCTCATGCCATACTAAGCTAAGTTCAGTAAATAGATAGATATAATGATTTACTGACTATTGCCTTGAGGGTTGGGCGCAGCGTAGTTCCGATTCTAAACGACATTGTTTCCTGATTCAACAATCGATTTGAAAAAGGCTATTAGAATTCTATGTCGGCTGTCGAAAAAAAAAGATGTCCTCTAATAACATAGACTGAAACGGGGTATTGAAAGTCAAAGTAAGTAATCTTAGAATAATGTCGTTGCCGCCTGCAAACACTGACTAGTGTGGTTTCTCAATTATTGTTCTATATAGGATGTCCTTTTTATTACGACTTTTTTGTTATCCTTTTATCTCCTGTTCTTTTTCATTCGATTTGGTTCTTTTTATATAAGCAATGCTGACCTGTTGATACAGACGAATGTTGAAGACGCCCATATTCGAGTTGAGTATGTTCTCAGATTTTATTTTCTATTAGAAACCATAAAACTAGACTGTCATCAAAACTGTCTAACTGATGATTGTTCAGTTTTTGTTTGGTTAGGGGGACTGGCTGTAGAGCTAGAACGTTCTGTATATTATGTCTACAAAAAACCTTTGCATATCACGATCTAAAAAAGTTGTTTGTTTTTTTCAGTGATCACTCCCCGAAAAAAAGTAAGAGTAAATAAATATTAATTGATCACCCCCTTTTTTCATTTTTTCGATTGATCATGCCGCATCTTAAAGGGATGTTGGTCCGCTGACGGTTTCTATTCAGAGACAAACTGGATTTTTTTTTTCAATTTGGTTTTCTTTTACTTCTGACTCCTTGGGTCATCCTTTGAGACTGGCATTGTGAATGAACTTCGTTTGTCAAAAAGACAGTACAGAATATAAAATGATTTATCTTCTTGTAGCTGACCCACAAAAAAATGACTCTTTTCTTCTGATGACCCAAATATTCCAAGGCTTTTATTCTCGGAAGGAATAGTTATATGATTTCTTTACCCTAACTTGACATAATTTAAATGACAAACACGTCCTCGTCCAAATACTTGAAAGAAGTGATAATGCTTTCTATTATTATACATAATAGCCCTAATTTCCATCATTGTACATAATAGCCCTATTCTATCAGTACGTGGTGGTAATAATTCTTGAAGCAGTTACGACTCTCTCCACCTGATGTTCAATGCATTTTTATTGTAAAATTATTTACAATGTCCTAGCCGAGCAGAACCATTTGAAATACTTACTGATAATTGAATTCTAGCAATGCATTTAGATTATAGATAAAATGATTATAATATTCATTTTTTTTTCAATTCACAATGAGTTCCTGAAATTATGGAAAGCACATTTTTAGAGTGAATATGAAATTCAGAGCTCAATTTTTTTCCCTTCGAATGACAGGATATCGAGTTTTTTAGTGCTTACAACGACTCATGGAAAGGGCAAAATACCAGTGAGAAACAGTTATAATTGTCCAGCTTTGGCCACATCTAAAAAGTTCAAATGAATTTGTCGCTACAATAGAAATTATTGCTTTATCATCGGCCAACCATTAAAAGTATCTGCATTTCACATGTTGCATAATCGGATGAGTACATGCGTTGTACAAGTAGAAAAATAAAGGAATATTTTGAAAAAAAATTTATTGCTTTGGAGGAATTGTTTACTTTTATTACTCTCGAAAATGGCAAATCCTGGTCTGTAAAGAGAAAAATTATATTGCATATCATAATACCAGTTCATGTGAGAGGTAAAAGAGAAGTTCAGATCAAGTGCAGAGTTTCTTCTTTTCATTGTTTTCTATCATTATCATCATCATCATTATCATCATCATCATCGTCTTCAGTCTCTTATCATGTCTTTGGACATAGACCTCCCCCAGGTTTCGTAGGAACTTTCCATCATCAGCACCACAGAGCCAATACAATCTGAATATGTCTAGTTGGTCTTATAAGTTTCTGCCAGCTTCAGTTGGGCATTTGATCCGTGGGGATCGATGTTGTGAGCAGTGTCCTCCAGCAGTATTCTGCCATTCTTGCAACGTAACCAGCCCATGGCCATTCGAGTTTCCTAATCTATTCTATGATGTCTCAGACACTTATTTACTTCCTGATATATTGAGCTGTCTTTCGATATCTAGTGAGATAATGTAATATTGAGCATGATTCTTCCATGGTTCTCAGTTTGAGGGTCAACATCTTGATTAGGTTTTGTGTTTCGGCTCAAAAGGTAACTATTGGGAGGATGCATTGGATATATACTTTTCTTCTAAGGGTTAATGGGATTTCTTGTTTTTGAAGGTTGATCGAGCTCTACCGATAGCTTATCTATCCTATCGTGCTTCTCCGCTTCATTTGTTCCTTTTTGGAGGATGTCATGGAGATTCCTCGTCCTAAGTAGATGTAGTGGTCTACTTTCTGCAGCTTTGTCCACGACACGCAACACAAGTGCCATCACCTGACACGGGTGAAAACGAAGTTGTCTTCACAGGCCTACGTCCATCTCTCAAATCCAATTTAATCCCCGTCTCAAGTCAACTTTTTATGCTTACCTGGCCTTCCTTTTCTCTCTTTTCCCCTCTCTGCTTTTCTTTTGTTTCTTATGCAAAAGGCCTTGTTGTATGTTTCCCTCATGTTCGTTAAAATTCTCATATTATTTCACTCTTCTTCGTCTTTACTCCATTCTTTCCCATGCCAAGAGAACCCCAGATATCTATGGCCAAACTTAATAGCTTTTCATCGGACCACCGTTATCCATGAAACGCTACGGGAATTCTCTGACTGATGCTTGACAAGCATTGATCAAGGAACACCCACACGCATTTGCACACATCTAAGATTTCACACTCTCATATATATATATATATGTATATATATATGAAAAAAATATATATATATACACACACACACACACACATATATATATATACACACACGCACATACACACACACACACATATATATATATATATACATATATATATATATATTCTTGCAAACAAATGTATTTACATTCAGAAGTTGACACAAACGCGTGCAGTTTTCGAGGACGAGCGTATCTACATATACACATACAACTTTGTCCCTTACGGTGTAGAAAAGCTTGCATACACACCAGCACACAGAAAGTTGTCCTTGAATACATACACCATTCCTCCATATACATTTATACCTTTTTTGAAAATCTCCTAGGTTTTTTTGATTTTTTGTGTAAAACTAATTAAAAAAATTTTTTTGGAACCACCATCATCCATAATTACATTATGTTTGTAATTATTATAGAGAATTACCATTTTGAAGAATTGTTTAATACAACGAATTTTTTTATCACATTAGACATTGTCTAAAATGAAATATCATGAAATTATGAAATTTCCATTGGAAGTTGAGAAGTTATGTTGTAGCCGGACCAATTCACAAACATGTAAAATACTAAACTGAAATCAAAGAAAAATACGGAATACAAAATTAAAAAACAAAAAAAAAGTACTATACTAAATTCTAAAATGTACTAGACTAAATCCTAAAAAATACTAGACTATATTCTAAGAAAACACTCGATTAAAATCTAAGAGAATTTCATTTAAATTGAATAAACTCCAGCATTCTCCCTCTCTGTCTATCTCTCTCTCTCTCTCTCTCTTTCTATATATATATATATATGTATGTATGTATGTATGTATGTATGTATGTATATATATATATATATATATATATATATATATATATATATATATATATATATGAATATTTAGGGTTGAGTTTTCTATACATGAAGTTGTGTGATTTTAGGATTTGGGCTATGTATGTATATATACATATATATATATATATATATATATATATATATTTATATATAAATATATATATTTATATATATTTATATATACCTCTCTCTCTCTCTCTCTCTCTCTCTGTCTTTCATTACTCTAAGGACGACAAATGAATAGATCCAAAAATATAAACATTGAGAATAAGTGGAGTAATATCTTTTAATGCACGATCATTTTGTGCGAATAAATTTCCATCGTTATGAGGACTTTTTTTCATGAATGTGTACTGGCATTTATAAAAGTACTTTTCAATATTAGGGAAATGCTTGAGTGTTTTTTTCAAAGGTGGTATGTTACCAAGCTTCTTGTTGTTGTTGTAATAAGGGTTGATGATGATATTATTACTATTAGTCTTGATCTCTTCTTCCTCTCCTCTGACTAATTTTTAAAGGTGGAAGACAGATTTTTACAATTAATAGATGAAACTAATCTTCCCAGAAAAAAAAAATTACTTTATTAAATAATTCTCCCCTTTTCTAGGTTTGAGTACTTCTAGGTAGGGTGCCTGTCTGCAAAAGAAATTGTGCAACGCTCTTCTAACAACTGAATTGAGCTCTCTGGTAGATGGTGAATTATGTACGAAAAACTATCAGTAAATTCGGTTCTATCCACCGAGTCAGGATACGATGAAACAGCTGTCTTTGGATGACATAATCATATATCTATCCATCTATGTTGATCTATCTATCTATCTCTCTCTCTCTCTCTCTCTCTCTCTCTCTATATATATATATATATATATATATATATATATATATATATATATATGTATATATGTATGTGTGTGTGTGTGTATGTATATATATATATATGTATATATATATATATATATATATATATATATAGAGAGAGAGAGAGAGAGAGAAAGAGTGTGTGTGTCTGCGTGTGCCTGGGTTTTTTTTTAAGTTATGAAGACATATTTTTATCATAAGTTTGTTGTATAACATGAGGGACTAAAAAGAAGATTGATGTCATTGTGACTATTAAACTGCCCACCAAATAAGGATTAAATCATCAGCCATCTCAGCATAAACTCCATTTGTGTCAATACATTGATTTCAAAAGATACCCATAAACCTCGATTTAATTGATTAAAATATGAACAGTAAGTGTAACCTTTGTTTTGGGGCTTATAGTACTTTTCCCAGTTCTGTAGATCCTTCATAAAGAAAATAATCGACATTACATCCCATAATATAGGCATATACCGATATTATAACATTACCTTTCCATGTGTTAAGTGAAATTTTTGATGATAAAGAACCAGAATGAAATCTGACTGCTATTTCAGATATTTATCATAAAAATTAAGGAAATTGATAAAACTATAAAATGCTACAATTAATTACTACAATAAATGATGTACAAGAATTGAAGCTAAACCCCAGCCTACTCCTGATACATGCCATCGACATGGGCAGTTTCAGGACCCGAAACATTAAGCGAGATAAATTTTGATCTAACAGTATTATTATGATGTTTTTTGCGATCATTCACAATGATTGTCTTTTTAGTGACACCAATCAGTAATCACTACACAATAAAATCGCCCCTCTTTGAAGGTAAGAATTGTTATAAAACATGTCTTCAGAAATATGACTCAAATATCCTGTATTTATATTGATATCTTTTGTTTGAGAGCTTCAATCCAAATTCAGAAGATTGCTTATATATATATATATATATATATATATATATATATATATATATATATATATATATATATATATATATATATATATATATATACGTGTGTGTGTGTGTATGTGTGGTGGAATGCTCCCTCTACTAAATCATACCGTTATTAAAGCCAGCCTCTGAGTGAATACATTCAATGTCTTGAGGTTACGCTATATACTCCTGCAGCACTAATCTTTGAAGAGGGAACATGTTACCGTGGAGCAATTTGAGATCAGTGATATTAAACATGCGAGTGCTGTAAATCATAGCAAATATAAATATCACAATAATCCTGTCAAATAACACCCTTCTACTCGCATTTCGCATGAATTGATCGTACTTGAATATTTCAAGGCACCGAACTCCCCGAACTCATTTCAGGAGTAGGCTGGGTGTAGTTCCAAGGAGGGTTAGGCTAAATTCAATACGTAGGCCCAACTTCTGTACTATCAATAAATTTGAGAATTTAGAACGATCAACTATTTTGAAATTATAAAACCTGAATGACGATTTTTCACCAGAAAAAAAATCATTAAATTTAACAATCAAGTTTGGTGTGAACCATGGTAGAATCACAATTGTATCATATCCGATACTTTGTTGGAAACTTCCTGACATACACAAAAACTTTGCTTCAAGATTATAAGGGTCTCAAATATTCATTTCCTATTTGGCAAGATTAGGAAATCCTATTAAAGCACCAAATGTCCGTCCGTCTGTCCATCCGTATAGGGCAGTCTATTGTACAAAAAAATTTAAAAAGTCAACAACGATTAAGATGTAATTAGATAGCAGGAAAAATAATATTTTTTATTCCAGTTTATTTCCAGTCTTTCTCTTTTTTGGAAAAATTAGATGCCATCTGATTTTAATCAATCCGTCTATCTATTCTATATTTTTTTCCTGGACATTATTTCATTTTGTCCGTTTAGGACTGTTATTTAGTTTCGTATATACGGACAAAAGCTTTCAAAAATGCCCGAACATTGATCAGAAGAACGGCTTCCACTTTCTCAACACAATGTATTCAGCTTTTTTTTCTGCAGACATTGCCGATCTGATCGAAATATCTGCAACCCCACTACCTCAGCCCATGATTTCATTAAACTATCATAAATAGAAGCGCAACCGTCGACCACACTCAAATAAATTGAAGTCGTTTTTGCTTCCCTCGTTTTCCCGTCTCTTCGTCCCTTTTCCTAAGTATCTGACGCTTCGTGAATCCATATGCAAAGAGTCTCACCGTTGCAAACCAATGT
>OY735228.1:26456099-26478599 GCA_963457665.1 Thysanoteuthis rhombus
GATAATTTTGCTCCTTTAATTTTTTAAATTGTTTAAAATAATGTTTTTTCGTGATTTTTTTCCACTTGATTTCAGTTAAGTTCCCGTTTATTGGCGAACACAAATGACAAAAGACGAAGAGAGCCGAAACGCCAGGAAAGAGGAAAGAAGTTTAAACTGAAAAAAAAATGCTTGAATTGTAAAAGCAAAATAAAGATTCGAGTGAATTCTATTGCAGTCTTTTATTCAACGACTATTAATCAACAGTGCGTTACCAATTGAGTGCATTTGCAATATAGAAAAAAAAGAAATTGGAGCTGTGTTTAGTATCCACTTCACTTTAAATACGTGCGGCTTTTAACTCAGCTAAATCACTCTAAGACTTGGGAAATCTTTCTTATCTTTTCCTATCCACTCGGCAAAATTAAATTGCTCAGGGGCTCTCGAGATGAAGATTTTAGCTCTGAGTGTGAGATCGTAGTGGGCAGGTTCTCAGCGGATACAGCACAATGATAAAGAATAAAATATATCGTGGTGAGTACTTATATATCATCGCCAAACCCAATCCAAGTCAGAGGTAGGAGTTGATTTTTTTTTTTTATAACCACCCCTTTTATCAACTGCTTATCACCTCTTCCTAATGTAATTTCAACTAAATATCTGTGACTGGCTATCTATCTGTGGGTGTTTCAAGTGACCATGCTTTTCCGTAGCGTATCAACGCTAAGTAGGTAAGTATGGTTTACACATACCCGTGTTTTGGGGGAAGAAAATAAAACATCTGAAAATGAAAAAGAGATATTCAATTAAACAATCTCCATCAGCCTCCCTATTATGAAACATCATCCATTGTTGTATCCATGATTTTTCATTCTAAATTTATTCTGTGATCTCAACAAACTGGAAAATACAAATAATCAATCGTACTTTCTTTCTTTCTTATCCAAATGATATGAAATTCAGTATATAACAAATTATAGTATGTCTGAAACAATGTGCAGACACTGACACGAATCACTGGGTTATTAATTGCTTAATTAATTGATCAAACGAAAAATACAATACGAAAAAAAATACGATACGGCAATTTTGGTGATGTGAAAAATGTATCAGCTAGGTTATCCATCATCATCACACTTCACCTGTTTTCAGATAAAACAATGACTTAAACCTCTATTCAAGTCTTGTTAACCACTATACCCAACAATAAGTTTTGACTCAAGTTGAATTCATCCGTGGTTTCCAAACATTGCAAAAACAGAAACCGAGCAAAGTCTAAAAATATTTGAAACTTGACCGATGCGGTGATCCTTCAAGTACTTTCTGATGAAAACTACTCGAAATTCATAGAAAAAGCCTATCAGCTGCCACTGATTTTACGGTACCCTGTGAAAACAGTTACATATTTTAGCTGAGAACTGTGGAGAAAAACAGCCACCATTGTGCATTTTGTATCAATCTTAACATAGTGTATCCATTTTATGAACTATTGGGATTTGTATCTGAAAACACCACAGCCGAATCTATGCAATAGAAACAAAAAAGATAACAATAGAATAGCAAATTTCCTACGGAGAATAACAAAATTTCTTACAATAGAAACAAATGATGATTAAGGTAGAGCAATGGCAAGGAATTGCCCAACATTCTGCATGGTTCACATAATCAAAATGTGCTCCCACAGAGACTAACCCGAACCCAACCCCTAAAGCCTGATCAAGGAAACGACCCTATACATTGGCACCCACAAGCCTTGAACACCGTCAACAGATAAGCACTTGACCGATCTTGAAATGAAATCAAAAACAGCAATTGGAACATAATTGGTATCAACAAAATGAGAGGACCTGGAAAAGAACCAATCGAACTAAAGATCAAATATCCTTACAAGTTCGGGAAGGAGAAAGCAAAACAAAGTTGGGTAGGTTTCCTAATCAATAAAGAGCTCATCGACTACGCAGTTGGCTTCGTAGCTTTCTCTGACCGCATAGCAAGCGTCATCGTACAATTCTCAACGAGGTATAAACTGAACATCATTCAAATCTATGTACCCACTCCACAGTCAACCAGTGACGAAATGGACAACTTCTATGATGACTTGAACTCTCTACTCCACGATATCAGATGACCCCAATGCACAGGAAGGACAAGGAAATGAAAGCTGCGTTGGTGAATTCGGATATAAAGCATGGAACAAGAGAGGTGGAGACCTTGTAAGTTCCCATCTGCGAACAGGTTCAAAATTATGGACACCTTTGAGAAGAAGAACGTTAAAAATGGACTAAAAAGACTATGCAACCATGAAACCAATAACGAAATAGACTACATCCTACGCCGTCAAAGATATCAGCGTCCTAAATCAAATCAAAATAGGAGGCAACCACAGAATGGTAAGATGTAGAATTTGAATTTATGCTGACAAAGAAAACCAGGAAAATGTTCCAGACCAAACTGTGACCGGTATATGTACCAAAAGATATAACCTGATCCTTAAGCTTGAATTGAAAACAGATATTTACTAATCGCCAAATCAGAAGAGAACGACACAAGCAAATTAATGCATCCCTAATGCTTCCCTAATCGAAGTCGTACTTAAAAGACTCCACAAACTATCAGTAAAATCTCAAATGAAAGCAAAAACTTTGTGGGGAAACACAGAAATTTCAAGCCACCAACAAGGAAGGAGAAAATTGTAGCAACCAAACAAAATAAAACGATAAAAAAGAAACGAAAAGAAGACAAAAGGAAATACACAACAATCATCGTCGAGAAAAAAACTCGAAGAAAGTCAGGGATCTGTTGCTATCAACAAAGCTCTCAAAATAGGATGGAAACAAACAACTAGTGTACTAAAATGATATGAACCTGACAGGGACTGTTTTGTTGAACGTAATCCTACAATTCTTAAAAACCTCTACTCCCCCAGAAAATAAACTCAAAACAACGAACAAGGTGTGCTAGACACGAGCAATCCGTTCATGCATATCCAAGAAATCAAACAAGCTATTAAACGAGCTGCACGAGGGAAGGCCCCCCGTGACACGAAACATCATTATTCACCCACTGAAGTCATCACTAGGATACGAACCATTTCATTCAACTAATGCTTGAAATGAAGAAGATTTGAACACTGCAATCATAGTGTTTTTAGATGAAAAATAAAAACCAAATGACCTCAACAACTACAGACCAATAAGTCCACTAAACTGCATCTACAAACTTCTAACAAAAGCGATCACCAACCGAATCACAAAAACACAAGACAAAAAGCAACTAGGAGAACAAGCTACCTTTAGATGAAGCCACTCAACCATAGACCACCTCAATTTGCTAAATCAATTTGAAAGGAAAGCTCTGGTGTATAGACTGCAGCTTGAGGCATTATTTATAGACTTCAAGAAGGCATTCAATATCATTGATGCTATCACCCTACAAGTTGTGCACCCTGTATATATCACACAATTGTGCCATGTAAGCTGTCACAACAACTCCTTTTTCTGCTTATATAAAGACCCAGAACCTTTTGAGGGTCAAGACAAGGTGATACCAACTCACCCAAACTCTTTATAGCCTGCCTCGAGAATATCATCAGAAACCTACACTGGAAAACAAAGGAATCAGAATAGATGGCGAAAGACTTTTGTAACATGAGATTAGCAGGCAACATCAAACTTTTTCACAGAGAATATTCACGGCCTCCAACTGATGCGAGACGAATTGAACGAAAGAAGCAAGAAAGTTGGTCCCCACATGTATTTCAACAGACCAAAGACCATGTACAACAAACAGGGCTCAAATAATCACATAAAGATTGAAATCAAAGACGCAAAACTGGACAATTGATCACTGCGTCTACCTAAGACAACAAGTTTCCATGATATCCACAAAAGAAGAAAAAATCAAACGAAAAATTACTCAAGGATGGTGAGTCTGCTTTAGAGCAAACTCAACCTTCAAATTCGACAGAATCCGATTGGCCTCAGAAAGAAGAGTATACACTCAATGCATCTTCCCAAAAATCATTCATGGAACTGAAACATGGAAGCTGGCCAAGAAATAGACCAGCAAACTGAAAACATAAACCATGTACAAGGAAGCTTATCATTCCATGGGTACACAACAAGATAGCACACTATAGTAAGGGAAAACATGAGTTGGAAACATCATAGTAAACATTGGAAAACACAAATGGCAATGGGCTAGCCATGTTGTGAGAATGGCAGACAACTGCTGGACATCACGACTGACAACATAAAACCAAATGCTGTCCCACTCCGGTATAAATTGAAATGCACTGGACAGGTTCAGAAAATCTTGATTCCGTGTCGATAGAATCTTACGGAAGATCTAAATCCAAAATGAACGATAAAGACTGGTTATGATGATGATGACAATTTAAATACAGTAACCTTTCTTTGTCTCATACGTGAATTAAGGATTTTATATTTGCTAAATCGCAGGATTTCACATGTTTTTATAATTAAGGGGATTATAATGACGTAAAGAACAAGGAAATTACCGTAATGTCGATAAAGAAGGTGGAGAAATTTAATCAAATAAAACAAGCAAAAGAAAAAAAAAGAAACTTTGTTTGTTTAATCCACAAGTTCATGCAACTAAAAACGTACTTTTATAAACCGCAAGTTTCTTTCAATCATGGATTTTTTTTTTGATGGGGAATATTTGGAAAATTTATTTCTGATCTTCGTTTGTTTTTCTCTCCTTTTTAGCCATAGCTATTCCAAGTCACCTTTTGGCATCATCTTCTCTCCAATAACAAACTCTCATACAATATACAAGTCGATGCTCCTGAATGATTTGGAATGTAAACGAAAACGCCTATATGACAAGATCTTGTCAACTTTGAAAGAAATATCTAATTTATCCAGAAGTTTCACTGATATAATGGGTCAAAAGCCCTGTATATACTGTCTGCTCGGAGAAATTGTCGGATGTGATATTGGAGTAATTTCTTTAAAGAATAGTAATAGAAAGGAAACGAAAGATGTATGAGGAAAAAAGGTGGGCCGAGAAAGACGAAAGAAAAACTAACAAGACAGAAAAAATGAAAAAAAAATACCGGAAATGTCAGAAAAAGAGAGAACACATGCAAAAAAAAAAAAAAAAAAAGGAAAAAAAGCTGAGACAGGATATGGGACGTGCTAAGATAGGAAGACACCTTGAAGAGAGTAGTAATGTGTCAGAAAAGAAAAGAAGAATGAAAAAAAAAATTTGGAAAAGGAAAGAAAGGGGTAAAAGAGAGAGCGAGAAGACATTATAAAGAAGAAAGAACGTTCACAGAGAGGGGGGAAGTACGAGAAGAGATTGAATATATAGAGGAAATACAGACGGTTGAGAGGGGAAGTGAGAAAAGGAGTTGAATACATTAACAGAAGGAAACACACTGCAAGGAAAACGACTTTGGCTGTGTTAGTATGAACTTCCTTTGCATCATTAAAATTTAAAAGGTAAACCAAACAGAATTCTGTACTCAATACGAGGATATTCCAAAAGTACGTATCACCTTTATTAGTAGCTTCTGTGAATGGGATTTGCAAACCTCAGCATATTACGTTGCATTTTATAAATGGTTGTGAATTTGTCATCATTTTTTTTTTGCATTTCCACTGAATCACTGCTATTCGTACAAGACATCACTGGCTTGGTCTTATCATTGATGTACGTCATTGATATCTGTCATTGTTGCTACATACGAGGATAAAATCAAGAGACAAAATTTTTTAAAACAATGAAGAGTAATTGTTGACATTTTCAGTATCGTAGCTTCGCTGATGTGGCCTGTACGGGTATTACATACGTACATTTACAGCCAACTAGGTATACCAACTTGAAAACTGGAGAAACTTATTTGGAGAGTTTCGATGACGGTTTCTGAAAGAAAATGATAAGAATGGAAAAATGGAATAAGATGAGAGAGAGAGGGGGAGAGATAGGGAAAGAGGGAGAGGGAGAGAGAGGCATAGAGAGAGGGAGAGAGAGGGAGAGAGAATACATAAACAAGAGAGAAAGAAAGAAATAAAAGGAGTTGGAGGAACAAAATAAACGATATAGAAGATCAATGAAAGAATGGTGAATGGAAATGAAGAAGAAATAAAGTAGAAAAAATGCTCAAAGAAGGAGTGCAATGAATGAATCACTTCTTTTTCTTTTTGTTTGGTTATGACTACTAAAAGTATTCAGACTGTACAAAAAACAAGCGGGCACAAAGTAGTGACCAATGTAGCATGAGTTTTGTAACCCCTATCGAAATCTAAGCATTTCCTCTTCTCAAAGAGGGATAAGTGCAGTAAATCTGTAGATTCTACTATGATTGGTAACAGATGTACGAAGTCAATATATATGCATAAATACATATGAATGTCAGAATATATGAATAACCTAAACTCAGTAACAATGATCGTACTGGTCTAATGTGGGTAGTGGTGATTGAAACGAAGAATAACTACGGAAGAAAGAAAGCCTAAATAAAGATGCAATGTTTCAAAGAAAGAACAGAGCACTCGACTCGATGGAAGGTAGACATTAAGGAAAACACACGCACACACACACACACACACATACACCCACATATATATATATACATATATATATATGTATATATACATATATATATATACATATATATATATATATATATATATATATATATATATATATATACACACACACACACGCACACACACATTGGAAATGGAAGAATAAAAAGAAGAGAAAACAAGAGATATCAAAAGTACAGAAACACTTTTATAAAAACAGACAGATGCACAGAAAAAGAGAGAGAGAGAAAGACCGACAGAGGAACCGACAGAGAGAGAAAGACAGAGGAAGAGAGAGAAAGAGAGAGGAGGGGAAGTAGGAAGGGATCTACAGACAGAGAGGAAAAGAACGAGTGAAAATGCAGCCCCTAAAACCTGACGAGAGTAATTAGCCTTGATCTTTGTGCATCTATTCAAAATGGGAAGAAATAAGGCAAGTGAAATACATTCATAAGCCCCAAACGATACGCGTTGATATTGGCAGATTGTATTTTCATCTATTTGTTGTTTTTCTTCTTTTTTTTTTTTTGATATTTACTTGAAGCTTGTGTTGCAAAAACAAAGGTTTCCTTTTGTTCTCCTTGATTCTGGTTGGAAAAAAAATCTATTTCTGGGAGTGAGATAGTACGTTGGGATTTATCTAAAAAGGAATACAACCTTGGATGCGCTTATCGACATCATAAAGGGTTTCAAAAGCCAGGATATTGTTAATTAAATTTAGTTTCTTTTGCTTTAGCACACGTCATTATTCCCCGATGCCAAATCAAAATATTCCACTTACACGCTATTTATTTATTTATGGGCTGGTTTATACAAACACACATTTACATTCAAAAGGTTCCTCGTATAAAGTAAATTTAGTAAACTTCAGTGTTTGACTTTCATACATACAACTCACAATACTCAATCCCTAAAACTTATATACGATAAAAAAATAAAAACTCTTTTGGTAACGAAGGTTTTCAGCAAAAATCCACATTTCCCCTCAATGGTCAACAGATAACTATTTGTTTGTTTTATGCCTAGCAAGAAGTTTTACCTATCAAGTATGGTACACCATTGCTAGTTGAGTAAATTTGACTAAGCCTGGGTTTCCTACTTCAATAGTCCTCTTCCATGATGAGCTGAACTTGTTCAATATCCAAGTTGGTGAGAAAATAAAACGACAAAAATAAGTCTTTTAATGATTGACATGCTAATTTCTTTATACATTTCATGTTGTTTGAGTTCAAGCCTTTCCAAATCACAATAAAATTGCCCTGTGCTACCTTACGTTTTACAATATCAATAAAAACTTTACTACAGAGAAAACTTATTTTTAATGATTTTTGATGATTTCATGGATATTCGTTATCTTAGAAGTAGTGGACAACTTTCTCCAGTTCTGCATTTTATATTCTGATCATTGCGTCTCTGACCTTCAAATATTTATTGTACATGACATCAGTTTTACTGAAGCTCATATGATGGCCTACTTTCTCGCTTTTCACTTTCAGTTCGTCTAGCATTCTTGTTTGCGTCGATAGACACAATGCATATTACCGAGCAATAATGTCCATTGTTTTAATTCAATTCATTGTCATGGTTTTACATGGATTGCTATGTAGACAGTAGACGGTGACGTATATTATGATATCATTTAGGAATCATTTTTGAGGTTTCTCTTACACCACAGATGAGAATTCTATCTCAACAACCTGAAAATAACAATCACTATGGTGAAGATGTGAGAAATACATCTTTTGGAAAAGTTGTATTCATAAGACGGTTATAGACGTCGTGATGATGTTATAACAAAGTAACGGACTCGAGCATCCCTGGATATCTTATTATCCTGGATCTACATCGGACTAAAATAAACCTGGCAATCTCCAAATACAACGTCTGCTGTGGAACATTCAAGATGGGCTTTTATGATGCGGGTAAGATTATATCTATATTTTTTTTTATATCAAAGTTTCCTCTGCTTTCAGTCGAAGTAATAGGTCTGCGTGAGTTTTGTCAGTAGAGATAAAACTAATTCTCTGGAACTCGAAAAATTGAAAAAAAATACTTATGTTAGAATTTATTAACTGCTATTGAATTCTTTCAAAATTAGTATCCATTGAAACTTTATAAAGGGAAATAATTAAAAGAAAATTATCCTTGTCGCATATTATACATACACACACACACACACACACACACACACATATATATATATATATATATATATATATATATATATATATATATATATATATATATGTTGGGGATGAACGTATATATGATGTACTTAATAGATAGATAAAGACATGAATACGCATTTGTCTGTGTTTGGATATAGGTATAATGTGTCAGTTTATCTAAGTATCCATCTGGTAAGCTTGTTAAATTTTTTTATCCATCTGACTATCTCATGTCTCAATCTTGGGACTGGTATTTTCTTACTGTCTTCACTGTTCCATCGGCACTGATCAGTGAACCTCTGACAACATACATTGACCTTTTGTCTTTCTAAGGGTCCAGCCCTTGGAGGCTCAAATCATTCTTATGATATCAGTCATCTTGGCCGGCCTGCATATCCATATGAATAATTTTCCATCTTTTTCCGATCTCTTGGAATGATTCCTATCGTTGATCTTTCCATAGCTCGCTGTGATATTCTGACACAGTTTCCAGATTGCTTTCCTCACTTCCCACGCTTAGCATACGTTCATCCTACTTGGTAATGTATATTCTTTTTATTCTTCACGGTTTAAGCTTATCAGCAATGTACATTTTCTATATGCTTCTAATTATACCAAATGGTTCGAAACAATCACATTGTTTTATTTTTATTTCACGGTCTTTTTTTCTAATTTTATCACTCGAAACTTCTCCTCAACCTTTTCTCACCCAATATGTTTCTCATCATTTTCAAGACATATTCTTTTAGAGCGCTCAACTTAAATATAGATGGAGAATTTTCAATCATTCTCCGACAATGTTTCAATAATACACAAGAGAAAAGTTTCGAAGGGAGAGCAACTTCCTTAAAATGAGGCGTTTAAATATGGAACACTTGTCAAGTTTATGACATCAACATTTTAACGTTTGGAAAAAGGCACAAATCCGCACCAGCACTGGGATTAGTTGATACTATCTGATCAAGCCAGTTAACTCTTTTGCTAGAAAGTAAAGATGTGAGTAATGTACATAGAAGATATGAATATATTAAGAAGTTATCCATCAAATATATATATATATATATATATATATATATATATATATATATATATATTCATATATATATATGTATGTATGTATGCATGTATACATGAATATATACGAATTTGTACACCAGAATCAGGTTAAAGACGTAAATATGCATTTTCCATCTATGTATGTATCTGAACTCCAACTAATCTGCCTATCTACCCTTTTTCATCCACGCACATACATGCACACACAGGCACATACATAGGCAGAAACACACACACACATTATATATATATATATATATATATATATATATATATATATATATATATATATGTATATATATTCCTTGATTTTTTAACCTAGCAGAAAACATCATCATCATCAATCTCTCATCATCTGTTGTTAGATATAAACCTCTGTAAGGAATCTCCAGACCTCTCTATCACGGGTTTTGCGGAGCCACTACTTTTTTAACTTGTCTAGCTCGTCTCTCCATTTTGTATTATGCTATGATATTTGAGAATCCACATTGTGAATTGTGATATCAGGCGGCTGTTTGAGATTCTTGCAACATGACCAGCAAATTGTTATTTGCATTTTTCAATATATTCTATGATGTTTGTTTTATATTTGTTTTGCTATCCTGTTATCCGTCCCTGAGAGGTTAAACATGATCTTTTCATGAGCATGTTGTATAGTTCTCAGTTTAAGGGTCAGTGTCCTGATTGTTTCCATGTTTTAGCTCCATAGATGATTATCGAGGAGATGCAATGGCTCTTCTTCGTTTGATTATTGGGATTTGTTCTCAAGGGTCGAACATGATATTCCAAATGCTTGCCACCATAGAGTGAATCTCTGCTTGATTTCTCCTTCTTTTGAGGATTTCATGGAGATTTGTTGTCCCAAGTAGATATATTTTCGACTTTGATTGTTTTTTTGTTTTTTTTCAACGTAATTGTTGTGCTTGACCTTTGTTTTTCTGGAGTTCTTGTTTCTTGCCCTTCCATTCAGTCCACCTAACAATAGTTCGTGATCGTGGAGGTTTTCCACAAAAAGGACAATGCCGTCTGCAAATTTGAAATTGCTTAAGTATTCATCTTCTATTCTGATTCCTTCATTTTCCCAATGTAAATTTCAATAGCTCATCTCAAGCAGGAAGAAAAATTAATAAAAAAGTTGAGCCGACAAGAGCTTTTCGTTTTGTTTTTGAAACTTGTTCGAAAGAAAAATTGTTGTCAATATATATATATATATATATATATATATATATATATATATATATATATATATATGCATATATATATATATATATATATATATATATATATATATATATATATATATGTATATATATGTATATATATATATATATATATATATATATATATATACATTTATTTATTGACAACAATTTTTCTTTAATCAGTTCAACATTTTAATATTTTTTCTTTCTGTTCGAGATGAACTTCCAAAATCTTGATTGAGAAAATGAAAGGATGATATGCAACCATAAGTCCTGATATATATATATATATATATATATATATATATATATATATATATATATATTTATATATATATATATATATATACATATACATATATATGTATATATATATATATATCTATATATATACACACACACATATACATATATATATATATATATATATATATATATATATATATATATACATATATATATATACATATACATATATATGTATGTTTTTATATATATGTATATATATATATGTATGTTTATATATATATATATATATATATATATATATATATATGTATATATATATATATATATATATATATGGACGAATATCAGGGCTTATGGTTGCATATCATACCACTACACATGCCAACTCCTTATTGATATGCGTATACTGCACAAGTCATTCAAAATTTTAGTCCTTCATGAGGTTTCATGCGATTGAAATTAAATGTGATCTTATACAGTCGAAGAACATGGATGTTGAACATATATAACAAATAAGTTATACATTCAGCTCAGTGAATAAATTGCTTTTGTGTTGCGTCTGTTTCACTATGCCATCCTACAAACACAAAACAGACAGACACTGGCATAGATTATATTTCTCACTTCATCAAAATTCCAAGTGGTGTCATTAAGAATGAGTAATTAGAATCTACAATGTTTTTTCTGGTGTGTTCTTGTGACCAATCATTTATATTCAAAATGTATATTTGTATTACTGAATGATTTTCACTGAATAAATCGCATGAGGGGAGAATTATATTGTTAAAAATTGGAGAATGCTTTTTTATTTTTTCTCTCCTCTGAAGTGGGGGCTTTTCTTCAATTTGTGGGCTCGAAATTGAGCTGTATTTAATTCAACTTTTTGGGGTCAAAGTTGAGTGGGAATGTTTTTTCACTTTAATGTTGAGACTTAAAGGGAGGTCATTTTTGCATTGTGGGGGAAAATAGAGGCGTAATTTCTTTTTTTCTCATATTAGTGTCAAAATGGAGAAGAAATCTTGTTCTCACTTTCAGGAGTCAAAATTGTGGGGATTCCCCCTCCTCACACACACTTTTGGAGTCAATTTTGAAGGTGAAGTTTTTTTCAACTTCCAAGAATTAAAATGGAGATGGATTTTTCTGCCTCTTTCCGAGGTCAACATTAAGTGGGATATTTCCGTGGAATGGCATGTTTAAAAATTTCTATTGGTAAACATTGAGTGGAACTTAATTTCTTGATTTATAGGGGTCAAATGGAAAAAGAGTTTTTTCACTTTTGTGATAAAAATTAAGCGGGACTTTTCTCCACTACAAGCTTTCAAAATAAAGGGATTTTCCCCATGGTGTCAAAGTAGATGGCTATTTTCAGCTCACAGGGGTTGAAAACGATTTTTTTCGACTTTTGGGTAAAAATTGAGCGGAAATATTTTGCCAGTTTTTGCCCAAAACCCTTTTGCTTTTGAAAGTCAAAATGGGGAGTGTGGTCCATTCGTTGTAGTCGATATGAAGGTTTTTTTCCGCTTTCAAGGTTCCATATCGAAGAGGGATTCCCTTTTTAACTTCACAGGGAACATGGCGGAGTCATATCTTCTTTTTCAACCTTTCGTGTCAAAATGGCTGAATTTTCTGTTTCCCCCTTTAAGAAGGTCTACATTTTCTCACTATCAGAGGACAAAATGGAGGGGAGATATTCTTCATTTAAGGGGAGGCGAAAACTTCATGGGAGGATGGATAATGGGATAAGAAAATACTGTTTACATTTTGTGGAGAATAAAGGATCTTTCCAAAGTTATTTTTTATTTAAGATTTCAGATCATAATTTCGGCTAAATACACTACCTGAATCAAATCAATCAAAAACACTCAAATTTGATTTACATATTCAACCATAATTTTGCATTTCATCGAACGCTTGAGTAAATAATTGAAATAATACAATTATTGTGAGTTATTCCAACAAAATAAGTATTAACCAACTATAATACAGGTCTACACAAATGGACCACACATGTACACTTGGATTTATTATTCATTGTTTTGTCCTGGATTCGACTTCCCAATTAGACATCTAAAAAGGAATTGCTCTTCTTAAGCATGCCTAATAATGGCTGATGAGGACAGTATCGGAAAGACATGTCCTGTCATTGCGTTCTTAGAAGACAGGAGAAGTAAGATAAGAGGAAATTTCATTTGAAATTCGAGTTTTTACCAAACCGAAATGATGTTCTGAGATTAAAAAAAAACAGCACGAGAATAGCGACTTCTCGAGAGTTTTTACATGTTTTTTAGGGATGGGAAGATTATCAAGAGTATAAAAGAAAGGGAGTGATATTAAATTTAATCATCAGAAGACGGTTTCAAAGAGCGCGTTGACGTGAGGAATATCAAACATATGGAAACACCGACATGCCAAAATAAAAGCACAGGGATAACCACCCGCTGGAAAAGCAATTACTTTAATGCATCTTTTCGTCTTTTACACATCTGCCTTTTCGAATATTTGGAAAGCCAAGAGATTTTGAAAGTGGAAAAGCTTAGAAGATTTGATAGATGAATGTCTTTAGTCGCTCAAACGTTGGGGAAATATTTGGGGAGGCAACGTTGTTGAAGCCCCTTTTAGGCCGAAAAATGAAGAGAAACACGCAATATATAAATTACGGAAAACGAAAAAAAAAAAAACGGTTTCTTTAAAAACGTGTCATAATAATCTCACAAGAAAATAAATCGGAAAGGACGAATGTAAGTAAAATATAGACTGTAACTCCATCTTTTTGGTAAATATTCCACAGAAAATGAAATTCTTTCAACATGAAATATAACATGAAGTTGAAAATATGAAGAAATTCACCGATTCTGTGTTGATATATATATATATATATATATATATATATATATATATATATATATATATATATATATATATACATACATATAAATATATATAAATATATATATATATATATATATATATATATATATATATATATAGATAGATAGATAGATAGATAGATAGATAGATCTGCCCATTGTGATTGATATTCTCTCCATGCTAGTGGTAGGTTTATGGGGAAAATCAAGATATTAAGTGTATGATTATTGTAGTCACACAATCTTTCTATCGAGATTTGATTCATCTTGGGTTTGTCCCGGTATAGCTGACTTTAAACAAGCGATATGTCCATTACATAGATACATAAATACTGATATATTTGTAAAATGACCTTGCAAGCTATGTGGGAATTTTCATTTTAGTTTCTAACTTCAAAGTGATGGTCGAACTCTGGAAAGTAATTTCTAATACGTAATTTCAACATAATAATGATATTTTTATTAAATTATCATTGACGTACTTCGGTACGCAAAGTGCATCTATGATAGTGACTTTATAACCAGAATATTTATTAGAAGCTCGATTCTTTTGTGAAGAGCTTTTAACTTGATTCAAAGGAAATCTTTTCCCGGATACATCTGAAGAATCCATTAGTAAGTTCAGTAGTTCATCAGACGATAAAATAAAATGAAAAATAAAAAATAAAACCCCAACCTTGTGAAAAGTGATTTGTTCTTAATCGATTGTGCCTTTGAAAAATTCTTGCCTCAGAAGGTACAGGTGTTACCCCGCTTTTCGAAGAATTGCTTCCCACCACTTTTTGAGTTTATCAGAAGGGCGAGAAGTGAAAATATGATTCAGCGTTTGTTATGAAAATACATAAGTTGTGCACAGCATCTTCTTCTCTTTCCTAAACACCATTCCCCCGTAAATCGCGCTACGCCAACCGCTGATTACTCAGTGTGATAAACAAGAATTAACATTTGGGTTGTCTGGAAATTCTGAAGAGCTACAAAATGTTCCTGTATAAATTAATTGTAATCGTTCCTTCGCTTTACGCTATTTTGGCTCAACACAGGGTTTTCATAGAAATGCTCTAATACTGGATAGTGAAAGGAAGTATTAGTATTAATACTAGTTCACCAGTGTCATCGAAAATAACGACTGTATTTGAATCATTTGTCATCGCATAGTTCTTTGAAAAATATCAAAAACATTATATTGTCTTGCATTTTCACGTCTCTCTTTAAGTTTAGTGCATTCAGATTCCAGACATTTGCCAGAAACTCAGCTCTCAACCCCACTGAATATTTGAATTCAACACTTTTCCTTGTTTGGGTAAGTCTTTGAGATAAATCTAGGATTATCTCCGCGAATCAAGCAACCCTGTTTGAAAATGCAGAACGACAGATACTTCTTATTTGTTTTGAAACATGAGAAAAAAACTCAACAAACAGTTTGTACAAATTGAATGAGGTTTCACAAGGAAGAGTAGAAAGCACTCAGTGCGTGCATACTTCAACCCATGGATATATGGGAACTCAATGGTTGAGAAGGATGGCAGAGGGCTCGACTTACTCGAAATTATTGACAAATGGAAAACAAATGTATTAATTTTCAACCAAGTATACACAGTGAGTACAAATCTAACAACATTCAACAAATTTTCTGTTTCTGCTGGCAGAAACACAATCAATTGTTTGAATTTTCCCCATTCTCTCCAAGAATTCGAGAGGCAGTTACCCTTCTTGTCCCAGGGATCGTTCACCTATGCTTCTACTAGTGCTGTTCCTAAACTAAATACTCTACGATTTTTTCTCTGAAGATTGACAAAATTTTCAAAAGACAAAACGTCGAGTAACTTTCATTTTAATTTCAGCATTTCTATTGATTTTTCTTCTTTGACTACTTCTTCAGTAAAAGATAATATCTCTCAACTTGGGACACAATTCTGGATGGGACCCAAAATTTTGATAGCTTCTTCTATACCCCATAACTCACGATTCCTGAAAGTTTAATTGAGTTTCAATGAGAATTTGTGAGATTTGGTATGGACAGACGGATATACACGGGTGAGTACATACAGACATACCTTTCCCTACTTCAGCGGATAAAGAAATAACGTATTGAAATGCTAAAACCAGAATAAGAAGACCAATAACTCTCCCTAGAGGCTAGTTTTAGAGGATTCTTCTCCAAGGCTTTAACAAGTATAATCAGTGGGCACGCCCTGGCTACTGCAGAAATACAACCATATAAGTGGGCGAAGTTTTCATCTAAATTACATGCAAGTGTGCGTAGGTAGCTTATAAAAAGCCCTATTGCTACATTTCTCCTTGGGGGAATGAATGAATACCATAAATGGCGAGCAGGGGAACTCAGACCTACAGAGCAACCCTGACTCTGTGAGAACAGGGACAGTAGTGGACAAAGCAAACCTAATTATTCAAATTGGTCTATTGAGACTGACTTAGAATCTCACCACACCAGAGAAACGAAACGTACCAACAAGCACTGTTAGTGAACTGACACCTTCTCAGACAGTTCATGTCTGCTGAGATTAAAGGTTTTTGATAACGTTTTCTACAATAAGTAGTCTTCACAAAAGTATACTATTGACTAGATTTCTCACCCTTTGCAGAAGAAAGGCAAGTGCACAACCAGTCTCTGCTGTCGGAACCTTCGACCAATATAAATGGATTGTCGATACAGAAGTTCTCCTTTGATTTCTTGCATCAACCAAAAAGATGTAGGGAAATCAAATAAACCATGTGGACTGAAGAGAAATTGTGTGTAAGGAAAACAGAAAAAAACAGGTCTAGTTAGTCACTCAATAATAAACGTCGAATGATATGACGTCTTTTGGCAGCATGCCATGCAGGGGTGATGAATTGAAAAAAAAAATGGAAAAAAGGAGTAATCATTGAATGAGTCATTTTCCCCTTTTGGAGGAAGGGGTCATGGAAAAATAGTCCAATTTTTCCACAAAACAAAAGCTTAAATGGGTCCGGTCGAAATCCAAGAGACCAATCTTATATAAACTAAAATTTGAACTGATGTCGTTTTTTATCATCATCATCATCATCATCATCATCATCATCATCATCATCATCATTATTATTATTATTATTATTATTATTATTATTATTATTATTATTATTATTATTATTATTATTATTATTATTATTATTATTATTTACAGAAGGCAGGGATTTTAACCAAAAAATACTTCTTGTAAAACAGAATAAGGAATAATTCATGAACTTTCAGCCGTCTGACTCCAACTGTGTTGCCTGTATGCACGTTACATACGGATATACCAACATAGTCAGTCAGTCAGCAAGAGAGACAGCTAAACCCACCTAAAAACTAGAGAAGCCAATATGGACAGTTTTGGTCCATGGTTTCCAATCATTGGAACTTTGCCAAGATCGGTATTGGTGCTTGAGTTTGGAAGTTCCAAGTCAGTGAGAGTTTTGAATGGGGAAACATTGAAATTATCAGCAAGATGAATTAGATTATTTTGTCGAAAGTGAAAAATTACATAAAAACTCAATTGGACAGAAATGAATTAATCTATATTGAAGCAGCCACAACATTTTACCAGATTTTGGGAGGTTCGAATAATTTATAGGAATACCTTCAAAGCCTAAATATTTGGAAAAATCCGGTCAGGTTTCATATAAAGTATAATGAGAGAAAAAATAAGAAAAAAAAATGATATTTTGAGACATTATTGGGATCATGAATGATGAGGGAAAGAAAAGATGGAATGTTTGCCAAAGTATCAGATAGAAAATAAATTTTGTAAATGTCCTCCTTCAATAAACTGAAGAATATAATCAGACTGCATAGGAGATGGGAAAAAAGAACAGGCTGAATTCTGTCATTGCTTGAACGAAGACACTTTCAGTAAGTTTGCAAATTAGATTTGCAGAGGATAATTAAATGCACAAACCCCAGCTGAAACCAACACTAAATAATCAGAAGAGAAGTAGATTAGAGAATGAAAAAGAATTGTAAGGAACCCTAGTGATGCTGCAATAGTAGTTTTAAAAAGTTATAGATAGACCATGGTTCAGAAATCAACTTAGTTTACCGACAGACAAGGAATTCACGAAAACAAACATTTTTCGGAATAAGGTCCCATCAAAAGTTGACTAATGGTTTAAAAGCTAAGTATACGAACCAAGAAATAACAGTATGTAAAGCAGGTGAAATATCAAATGTCACATATTTAGCATTAAGTGTAGCAATAGATACTAATCAAATAACTAATTAGATAAACAAGTAAAGCTTTTAGAGGACTCGGAAAGAGAGATTCATCCTCAGTTTTTTCTTGAGATTTGCTAGGGAGATTTAAATTTGGTTTTATTCAGATCATTTTGACAATTCGATACACTCCTTATTCATTAGCTCTAGCTAAATATTGATAATCAGCTGAATAATTGATAATGTCAGTAGCACATTCAAGCGTTGGTCTGATATGATCAGGCATGGTAATGCAAAAATCAATTATAAGCCTAGACGGGACACAAACTAGTTCTTAAAGATGACGAACCATTGGCTGCAATTTCGAACCACCCAGAAAACGTCTTGTACCCTCCTCTGGACACCCTGTGACTTCAACACTTACCATACCACGTCACGGATCTCATATGGACTGAATGAAATACTCTACGACAGTCCTACATCGCATGCATCTCAGCTGACTGTGTTTAATTGGGACGTGGAGTCTTGCACCATTCTCCAACAAATAATCATCATTTCAATCATTTCGAAATTCATCTCCATTTCAAAAAGTTCCTTCACAGAGATAACATAATTTCTGTCCTTACTGAATTCATGACTGCTGAACTAAAAGGCTTTTATAGAGATGGCCCATATTCATAGGGAAATCGTTGGAAAAATCATGTTTAAAACAGGTTACATTTCAATTATTTATAGTTTTTGTTGTTGTTGTTTTGCTTCTTATCTACTATTCAACGAGAGGCATTTTCTTATGTAACGACCTATTACCAACTTGAATACATTGCAAGGGTTTCCGAACTCCCGAAGAGGATTGAGATCGTTTAAGTGAAGAAGGAACAGACTAAGATGTAGGAACGACAACAGAAAAAAGGGAGGACAATTACAGTGAACGTACAAGAGGAAAGCGAATATGAAATAAAAAGAGGAAATAATTCGAGCAAACATTTTTTTCTCTCAGCACGTTTTTTTTTTCGAAATAAATCATGTGTAAATTACACTGAAAAATATGGAAGGGGATGCAACAGGAATTGATAGATCAACGATCTGGTTAGTCAGCCTATAAAAACCGTCATATCACCGATGTTGCGTTTAAAGTGATAAATTAAAATGATTTGAAAATTGGTGATACATAAATGAATTCATTTTCTTGCTTTTTATCCGATTCTTTCAGAAAAAAGCAAGTCATAAATGCTGCTCGACATAAACTAAGTGACCTATTTAGCGTAAACTAACATAGAAGATTGAAGTTTATATATTCAGCCCTCAAGCTCCATCGGAACAGCCAATACTTGTGTTATTTACATAGCCAGACAGTCACACAACAGGAAAAACCTAAAGAAAACTGTGTTCCTACCGACAATGTTGATCTTGAAGCGTCAAACGTACATGGGATAGAATCATGTTCAACCTCACTTAGAGAGACAGTACAGTATATCAGAGAAAAGACAGGAACACCATAAAACCAGTAAAAAAAACCCAAATGGCTTTGAGCTGATCATGTTGCTTGAATGGCAGGCAACCAATGGACATCCCGATGTGGATCCCCAAAGATCATAAGCGAAATTGTGGCCGACTGACAGTAAGATGGCATAACGAGCAATTTCAGCAAGTACTAGCTCCTGGATGCCCATGATAGAGAGGTCTGGCGAATCTTGAGGTAGGCCTATACCCGACAACGGATACTAAAACGCTGATGATGATGATGATGACGATGTTGATTTTGACAGTATTAGTTTACGGTTACTGATACATCATTTTAGAATAAAGCATTGCTGGCACTGACAGTGAACAGAAATCCCCTCACTGTAATACGTTTTTACCGTCCGGCCCGAATACGAGTAAGGTCAGGTGGCTGACAATTGTCCGGCTTCATAAATTTCCTATCGTCGATTGTGCTGGAGGAGAAGAAGCCAGGTTGAAGGGATGGTGGAAATACTCTGAATCGAGGTGTCTGCGTTGATTTTACAGGTGGTTTTTCTCAAGTTCTGAAAATAGAAAGTACCCGAAAAGTTTTCCGTTCGATCACTGAAAACAAAATAGATTTATATGATAATGACGCTGACTCTCCATCATGGGGAATAATTCAACAACCATAAGGTCAAAATATAAATTGATATTAAGAAAATTCCATCAAATAATATGGTTAGAATAAATTTTATTTATGTCAACACTAGCAGTTGCCACTGGAAAACATATTAAATAGAATTCTCATGGAGAACAGAAAATTCTAGAGAAATTAGATGATGTTCATAAACTAGTCAAATTGAAGCCTGAAGAAAGTCTAAAAAGCTATTAAGATTTTTTAAAAGAGAGGTTTTCATGGTGGGGTTTAGTGGAGTGAGGATACCAATTTTCAAGTCTGTAGACAAAACAGTATTGCAAGGAATGCTGGAACATAGAAACGCATAAATAATCAGACAAATACATTTTATTTTAAGGATTAGAGCCCGCTGTCAATGATGATAGATACGGTCGTGCAATGATCAGAACAAAAATTAGAAAATGTCGAAGGAGAATCTATTTTCCAAAGTGAAAGGAACTATATATATATGTATATATATATATATATATATATATATATTGCATCATAGTATCTGTGCGCTTTATCTAGCATCAGGGTCACTTCCAGGCTCTCTGTCTAATCTGAGTGAGAAAGAGAATACACTATATTAGAGAAAAAAAAAGAATCAGAGATCTCATGAAATCCTCATGAAAACTTCTCGAAATATAAGACAACTGCTTGGCATCACCACTCACTATCATCAGAGATCATAAGCAAAATTATGGACGGCAAAAAATCAGATGACGTAATAATGGTGACACCATGACGTCCATGATCGAGTGGTCTGAGGAATCTTGAAGGAGATCAATGGACAGCAACGGACATTAAAAGGCTGATGCAGCAGCTGATGGTGATAATGATGAGTATAGTTAGCTTTTGATTTAATGAGTTGAGTAACTATGATATGAATTCTGTAAATAGTGAATTAACACTGAGCTCAACAGCCACCACAGAGACAGAGAGATAGACGGACAGACAGAGGGAGAGAAAGAGATGGACAAAGACTGACTGAACAGAGAAGGAAAGAGTGCAAGACAGGAGACAAGCATAGATAGAAAATAAGGAGGGTTGTTGAATAGAAAAAAAAAGACGTACCCCAGATCTGCAAAAGTATGTAAGTGCCAAAAAACATCTCAATAATCCAGTTATTTGCTGTTTTTACGGTTCGGGCACTCAAAGTCTTCTTTATTAAGTTCACCAAGTAAAATTACCAGAGATACTCAATATGTATTATCGATAACTATCAGACTTTTTTTTAATACTATTCGGAAATCTTCTGTGGAAGCCTGCATTTATACACTAAACCCATCTTGAGAAATCGATGGCAAACCAGTGCATTATCTAAGAGAACCCATTGGAGAGGTCCTTTTGGATAATGCAGTGCTTAGTGGATCTGATGCAATTCATGCGGAATCCGATTCCGTGATTTGCACACATTGCTTACATACATGGCTATGGCCGATACTAACTTCTCTCAACTGAGCAGCCTTGCAAGAACCGAAAAAGAAGCCATGTGATATTGACAGCAGAATGCATAAAATGCGATGCTTTAATACCGACTGCCGACGAAAATTGACGGAGAGAACACATGTAACATTGAAAAGCCAAAGTGCGCTGGAATTGGTGGTCGTTGGTTTGCGCAGCTCGGGCAAATGCATGCAGTAACACAAAGTCCAGTGCTTGATGGCTTCTTTCGTCAACACTTTAATGGAAAGTTGGTACAACTTTACGATGACAATACACGGTGATCCCCAAATAGGCTCACACGTTTTGCTCTTGAAAGACTTTTTATTGGACGATAAACTAGATGAAAGGTCGAGATCGGACTGGTTGGCCAAACATTTCTCGGATAGATTTCCTCCAATAGGGAATCGTAAAAAAACTATTTGACTCAAAAAGCCCGTGATATTGACACTTGGGAAGTGATTATTGTTGGTACCTTTCAGAAAACCGATGATAACGAGAGATTTTGTCGGGAGGTCTGTGCCAAGTCAAGAGATTAGCTACGAAAAAATGCAAACCATTATTTTAAACAATTTGAAAGTAGGTATGAGAGAAATCCATCCGGTTTAAATATTGGATATTCCCTATTGAGAAAATATCACCGATTATAATTTTTTGTTTTGGGTTCTTATCTTCAGTAGCAT
>OY735228.1:26483599-26593599 GCA_963457665.1 Thysanoteuthis rhombus
CTTCGCAAACATATTGCTACTCTCTTCTTCCGAATATTCACACCTCGTCGTTTATTTACTACCTGGAAATATCAGGAGCAAATATTTTAAATTTTTCATGATACAGTTCTGGGAGTTTAATCCGACCTGATCCTAATGCCTGTAGTGTTATGTTTTGATGATTTAAGAAATTGTAACATTTGAATAGGATTAATTTATTCAAGATGTGACTCCAGAGATCTATCCAACGGATGTATTGTAATCTTTATACAAGCAACGATATATAGTGATCACTTGCTTAGTATTACTCATCAGTAGCTTTATCCATCTTTAATATTGGGTATTGCAGCATTACAAATTAGAACTTTAGAAAAAATGAAATTATTTACTGAACTAAGAGTCATAAACTTTTTTTTCTGATTTCTTTTCTTGGGTGCGTATGATCTACAGAATATGGGTGAAAGTGCTAGAAAATATCGACAGTGGATTCGATTTTTGAAGTTGTGCTTTGCAAAACTGTAACACGCCACTTACCTTTCAAGAGGCGAAAGGTTACTGTTTAGAGATGAGTGACATTGTAAATCGTTACGGGAATAAACATCACAATACTCCCGTTGAATAAAATCCCACGACTGACAGGTTGAAAAAATTTATCGTATCAAATGCTTTAATTCTTGTGACTACCAATTCTTTTAGTGATTAATATCATCGACTTAGTATACCAAAATTATGATTGGCCATTTGAGTTGTAATGTTAGCCATTTTCAAATGATGGTTTCGGGGATCTTGGATTTGTTCTACTACACAACTGTATACACTCAATGTTCATATTCTAATGCATATTTGAAATTCATATATTGTCACGAATTGAATATTTGCCAATATGGCCGATGATGGCTCCCTCTACAGAAAATTATTTTAGAGAATAATGGTACAATGCATTCCGTGTTTAGTTGATACCAACCAATTTTTACTAAAAGAATTTTTAACGATGTAGAGTCTGACAAATACATAAAATGCTACGAAGTAGCGAAAAATCTAATCAGATTTGATAGAAGAACTCTTATTCTTTCGGGTATACGTAGTTAAATCGACTTGTTATTTGGCAATTCTGATTAACATTAGAGAAAAACTCTACAGAACATGTTAGAAAAGAAAGTTTTATTCCTGCAAAAACTACTGAAAACCAACTATAGATTTATTTTCTTAGTTTTTTTTTTCAATTGGCAGTGTTGATACGAACCAACAATGAGACAGAATGAAAAGCTATTTGTTAAGTATGAATACCTTGGTAAATCGATCGCTACCTTCTTTTTGTATTACATCATTAAAGAAGAGATCTTGCTGCTGAATTTTGTTTTTGTAGTTAAACGAAGAGTCGATAATATTGTCTCTTGATACAATCCTGTTTTTGTTTTTCAACCCCGTCCATATCTTCTGTAATCCCGTCTCTTTTTCATGTGCGATCTGAATTTTCTGGAATGTTATTTTTGGAAAGAAACCTTCTTAAGCTTCATTATCTTTCAGGTTATTTTGAAAATTTTCTATTGGAAAGACCATAATAAAGGAACACAATAGAACAAAACGTAGCTCTAAAATTACAACCCGTCATTACCCCCCAACGCACTCGCATGTGCTTATGTGAATGAGACTAAGCAAAATCCACACACTAACATAAACGCAGAGGAATAGGGAGAGAGAGACAGACAAACAGACAGAAAGACTGATAGACAAAGAGAGAGAGAGAGACACACACACACGCACAGACGGACAGACAGAGAGACAGACAGAGGGAGAGGAATGCAAACACACCTAATAAGAGCGGTGCACATAGAGCACTTACACGATTGTTATAGAATCAAATAAAAGATTCCGTTTAGGAAAGTCTGTTGATCGTTTTTTAATTCAATTTTTGCTCTCAATCGTATTAACACTATTTTGCTAATTTCCTACGAAAAATTTTATCAACAGAAACGTCAGTGATAACATTGGAACCTAGCGATGAACTATTCCTGTCTATATTTACACTGCATTAAGAAAGACAAAACTAAAAGCAAACAATTATAACTGATCTATAGCACAATGCAAATGCTAGAAGAAACTCAAGATTTAATATCTAAATTTCTTCCTAGTTATCATAGTTGTTTTTCGGAAACTTTTCTTTCAGACTAATAGCTATAAAATATATATTTTCCACGGGATTTTTTCTCCAACATTCTCGGTGCTTTTCATCATAACTTTACTTGGGCCGTGGGTATACAGCCCTGAGTAAACAGCCTAGTCCGATTAGCTCTTGATGAGGCTTGAACTCACGCCCTTTTGTACTTCAAGGAAGCCAGATAAACTATACCAACTGCTCTCACCAGCTCCGAGAACTCCACAATTATCCAGAGTTCGAATCAATCCTTCAAGCGTACGCTCTATTTCCCTCAATCTCTCTCAGCGCAATATTCTATATTTTCCAAAAAAGCAACTCAAAATTAAGATTTGAAATGATACCAGTGGAAAATCAACGATAATCGATGAAAATGCTCCATCAACAATATTCATGAAGATGATATTGCTAGTAGCAACATGTGCATAGTTTTTAGCGTAATGTTTTGGTCACTGTAGTCTTTAGATTTCCTAATGTGTGTCTCAGTTATTATAAAAAATATTGAAAAGGAATTACTCAAATTGTGACCTCCACTGTTTTCCTATTCCACTGAAATGGCATTTTAATTCATCGTTTGAACCAAGGATTCAGCACACGGCTTAAAGAAAATAAGATGTATTTACATGAGCTTTTATCCATTAAACGATATCACGTGGCAGAATAGTTAGTAAGTCACTTGACACCATTCAATCACCACGAGATTCCCTACTATTCTTACAGCAGGAACCTTGTTTTATAAACTTAATGAATAAATGACGCCGTCTAACCAAGTAAGATTGGCGCACTTTTCAATTTTGGCATAGAGCAGTATTTGGGGCTTGAAAGGATTTAGAATGCTGTCTTTCAACCCCGACAGACAAAATGCATACATTGAGTTCATTTCTGTACTTGGTTAAACTGGATCTGTTGATTTCTCCGCAGACATCTTTGTTACCTAAGAGATATGCGTATGGAATGTTAATTTGTTCTACCAAACTGATTTTATTTCTGATCAACTCATATATTTCGATGATTTTTTCAAAATTCGAATCAATGTTAATAAGTAACCCAAATTGGTAAGAGGATACATTTTAAGAAAATAAGTTATTTACAACACCTGTGCCATATGGCAGAGAATATGAATCGATTTTGTAATATATATATATATATATATATATATATATATATATATATATATATATGTGTGTGTGTGTGTGTGTGTGTGTGTGTGACATTCGGAAAGGATCTCACTCATACCAGAGTTTTTGCCTAAATAAAACATTAAAAGGAAAAACAACAAAGAACTGCATCCATGATATTCCATCTTTTTTAACGACATGCCCGCTAAAATAAGACATGAAAAAATACCAGAAAGCTGTTAAACGTGGAGAATCAGAAAAAAATAGGTTTGGCTGATCATCTCTGAAAGGAGTTAAGGAACGTTGACCTTTTTGAAATTAACTCAAAATGGTAGCCAATGAAGAGCTATGAAGAATAAGACTATCGGAGAAATCTACCCGCATGTTTAACTCAAAAAGTTTGATCAGCCAGTCAATCATATATATATATATATATTAATTGCTTACACAAAAGTCAAAAGAAAGGCTTTTTTTAGTTCACATACGGAGGCATGTGATGTGTATTAGGAAGGAATGGCATGGCCACTCAAAACATACACAATGCAACAATAACCCTATTTAAACAGGAGAGCAAAATGACCGAAATGCTGGGATGAGAAAACCAAAATTGGTTCAGATGAATACATGAAGAAATAAACAACATTTTTTCAAATTTATCCTTAGATTGAAGTCCCAAAATACTGGAACATTGCAATCATAATGCTTCTTGACAAGAAAAACGAAACCGTAAAAAACCTAAACAACTACGGACTTTCAAGCTTACTCAACTGCATATACAAACTTTCACAAAAATCATCACCAAACGGATTATTAGAACATTACATTAAACCAACCACGAGAACAGGCTTGATTTAGAAGAAGTTACTCGACCATGGACCATCTTCATTTAATAAATCAGCTGAAAGAAAAGGCAGTAGAATACAGAATGCCATTCACTGTAGCTTTTATATATTCAAAGAAGGCATTCGACTCTGTAGAAATTCCCATCGTTGTGAAGGTGTAGACCTTGCATACGTCAAAGTAGTGTGACATATCCACAATCACAACAACTCTTTCATTAGGCTACGTAAGGGCTCCAAACCTTTTCAGGTCCCAAAAGGAGTAGGATGAGGTGATAACAGCACACCCAAACTCTTTATAACCTGCCTCGAGATGATCTTCCGAAACCTGGACTAGGAGAATAGACGTATCAAAATAAACAGCGATTATCTGAACAACCTTAGATTTGCAGACAATATTGTCCTTCTCGCAGAGGTCTACACGACCTCCAACTAATGCTAGATGAACAGAATGAAGAAAGCAAAAAGTTGGCCTGCACATAAACTTAAGTAAAATGAAAATAATGTGCAACAATCCCATCGAGAATAAGAACATAACTGTCAAGATTGGAGATGCAAAACTGGGGAAGGTGAACCACTACATCTACCTCGGACAACAAATCTCCATGAGATCCTCAAAAGAGCGGGAAATTGAGCGAAGAATCACTCTACGATGTCAAGCCTTCGGCCTGAGCGGGCTCAAAATTCAAAAACCAAACAATCCCAATAATCCATAAAAGAAGGGTATACAACCAATATATTCTCCCGATAGTCACTTATGGAGCTGAAACATGGAACTTAACCAAGAGACAGACCTGAAAACTGTGAAGCACGCAACGTGTGCATGAGAGAATAATGCTCAACCTTACACGGAGGAGCCTCAAGACATCACAGTATATCTGGAAGAAAACTGGAGTCCGAGACATCATAGAAGACAGGAGTCAGGGACATCATAGAATCTATTAAAAAACTCAAGAGGCAATGGGCTGGCCATCTTGCAAGAATGAAATGGACATCACAACTCACGACATGGATCCCCGGATATCATATGCGAAACCGAGGCCAGCAGAATCCAAGATGGAGACATTAACTAGAAATATTCAAAAATATTGGCTCCATGGCACCCATGATAGTGAATTGTAACGAATCTTGGGGAAGGTCTATGTCCAACAACGGACATTAAAAGACTGTTGATGATGATGAGAAGGAGGATTGCACAATGCTCCATACCTACAGGATCCAGTGATATTCAAACCGTCTATCAACAGCGTGAAATGAGACTGCTTACCATCATATTACACTAAGCCTTCAAAATAAATGTGTTATTTCTCAGATGAGACAAACGCATATTACACAACAGTTCAGTGAACGTATTATATGAAATATCCGAAACAGTGTAATTGTTGCAGCTTAGGATAAATGCACCAGGGTCATTATATCGAAGCAAAAAAAAACAAAAAAACTTGAACGGTGAAGGTTGTGCTGCCTTCTTAGATGAACAGTTCGGGCTTAAATTCATATGATAATTGAATGCATTAGGATGACATAAAATGATATTTAAGAAAATATAAGAACAGGGACGACTAGGTAGGGACAGTCATTCTGTGGAAACTGTGCAAAAGACTTGGCTTCAACCAAGTAGACAAATGTACCAACTCTTACCAGAGATTGTTCGGGTTATTTCCAATCTAATATAGAATAAATCAAAGTTTTCCAAGAAAAAAATACAAATCATTCTTTATTGATATATTAATGAGGAATGTATTTTGGACAAGAGACAGTTTATTATTAAATTTCTGAAACAGATGAAACGAATAAGAGAAAAAGCTTCTAATGACTGCAATTATCTAAATAGAATATTGCAAATCTTTATTAATTAATGTCTTGGGAATTATGTAATTAGGATTAAATCAAGGGAGTGCCAAGAAGGAAGAACAATGTGAGAGGAAACGGTAACGGGGATGGAACGGAGAGGAAAAGATAAATAGAATTTGTCTTTGGGAAATGTAAAGAGAGGTGGGAGGATGAGGTTGAGGAGAAGGAAAAGAAAAGACAAAGAAACAGAGAAGTGAAAGGGGAAAATGGAGAAAAATTGGGAGGGAAGATGAGCTCGGAAGGAAACGATTGAAAAGTAAAAGGAAAAGAAAAAACGAAGAATTAAAGGCAAATGGAAGAAAGAAAATATCGAAAGACGGAAATGAATAAGGGACAAGCATCAAAGAAAGATGAAAGAAGAAATACAAAACGAAAGAAGAAAATTCTGATATTATGAACAATACACCAGATGACAACAAACAGACGAGAAACAAAGAAGAGAAAAATTGGATGAAAGGGAAAAAAAGGCACCAAATCTTTAAAAAAAAAATAATACAATGAGACAAAAAGAAAGAAGGAAAATGCAGAAGAAATGAATCAAAAAAGAATACAGCTTTTGAATAAAATGAACTGCGAAGAGAAATCAAAACGAAGAGAGGGAGAATAGAGAGACTGAGAAAAGGAGATAAAGAGAAGCAAAGTAGAGATTAAAAGATGTTTTTTTAAATTGGTGAGTTCGATGAGAAAAAGGCAAGGCAAAGAGATGTAGGGAAGAAGCTTGTTGGAGAAACAGACGGGAAAAAAGAGGGGAAAAACAAAGCGAAAACGGAAGATTGTGTAAATGAAATATGAAGGAAATGTAAAAATGAAAAAAGGGTAAGTAAAAAAACTAGCCTATCAGCCAAAGAATGAATAACGAAGAAAAAAATCTGAACATAGAAAAGCGTCTGTACGAAAATAATGGATGAATTTGAATGAAAAGAAGTAACGAACGAAAAAAGAAGGAGGGAAGAATGAAGCAAGGAAAGGAAATGTGAATAAGAGTTCACCGTGTTAAAATAGAAAAAAATATTAATTACTGATTCATTGATATTATAATGATCTAATTTTTGTATAAACGTATGTAAGTCCGCTCAGATGGTGCAATTGATAAAACATTTTCCTCCCACGCTGTAGGTTTCAGATTCGATTCACAGTATGAGTGCAGTGAGAACAAAATTTCCCGTACACTCTGCAGCTAATTGAGAACACTAAGCTGAATGATTGAGATGGAGGTTTGATTTAGGGATAGGAGTGGTACCCAACCCCATCTGAAAGGATTGTTGCTAACGAAAGGGGAGCTACTAGGTTGTCTCCAACTACGATCGGCAATTTTCTTTGTATGAATATTTGGTAAAATAACACTGCAACAGCGCACATCGTTGCGAGATTTTTGTCATTGCCATGCCACCAAAACACCTAATCCGGGAGAATGAAGTAATTTTCAGTCGAATATACAACCTAGAAATAGTATTGTTGATTCAAATTCTACAGGGAGATAACTCTTGGTATATTTTTTCAACAAACCCTTCACGAGACATGAAAAATATGAAGGATTGGTTATTGCTAATGCAATGATCAAACTGTACACAAACACTACAGACCAACAGCCCCGAAATGATAGTGTCTTTTCATGCTTGTGCCATATTGTTCTTGTCGCCTTGCTTTCAATTTACATCAAAGACGCAAGATTAGTTCTCGAAATTTTCAGAAAAAGCTGAATAGTTCCCGGCAGACATCCTAAGCCGAGCTATTCTACAGCCCTACTCAATTGTCTCAAGTTCTAAGATTGGATATTTTTATGATTCCATAATTTTTTTTTGGACGAGTAAGTTCATTTTTACTGTTTTCTGACATCGCTTTGACCAATGCAATAGGAGAAAGCGGGGTATTTTGACGGGTATAGTTTATTATTAATATCTGAATTATAAAGAATCTAGATGTTTATTTGTCTACTCTGTTTCAGGTGTTTTCACTTGGAAAACACCAGTAGTATCATAAATATTATTCAATCTGGCCATATTTATCCTCCGATGGGATTATATTTTCATGACTTCAAATTTTTACGCTACGGTTGTTCAATTATTGACTGTGATTGAGAGTTGAAATTTTTTACAATAAAATTTCGATTCAAAGTTATTCTTTGTAACAAGAAAAAAAAGCTGTGATTTCAGAATACGTCTCTTTCTTCTTCTATAAATCGTGTAAATCTTTTCTCTACATATTCTAACAGAACCATACAATATCCTGCTTAAAATATGGATCGCCAAAAACGCTGTAAAATACAGCGGTCTTTTGTTTAATTATACCATCGCACGACACAATTTTTATTTTTTCTGCCATTCGAGACAAAAATATAGGGGAGGCCCTAGCGGACGGTAATGACTTTCGATCACTGACAGTCGAGAAAAGGAATTATGGGATATTGTGCGTATAAATATGTCCTTTCCCGTCTTTTTGTGGAGAGAAATTTATGAGTCGGCTGCTGTTACTGCCTCCAGTATTCGAGATTTATTTTTTTAATTTTTTTTACACATCTAATCCTGGTTACAAAAAAATTACTATAAAAAGAAAAAAAAGGGAAGAAATATTTTGAATATAGAGGGGCTATGCCATTTATTCTCGTGAAGATATGGGCTAATATTTATGATCTAGTCACCGCAGATTTACCGCTCCCAGCCACCTTATCAAAATAACAAAAAAAAAAGGGTTTTGAAAAATATTTGAAAAAAGAAGTTCCAAAGTCAAACACTGAATATATACTGCTTAATACAAAATGTTTGAGGCATCCAATCGATTTTCGATGATTTCAGTGGTCCAGTAGGTAAAATAAATCGGTATGAGTAATTTTTCATGCGTTTGTAGAAACATGAGTTACATCGAAAGACGGTTAACATGCATTCATCTCTCGTGACACAGTTGCTTGTACTTAGGTTATTTTCGTCATTTTAGATATGAACTTGCTTTGAAGAGTTTTTAGTACGGTAGATAATATGAACGGAAAGCGATACTATTTCTGCAAAACCAATTTGAACGTTTCAATTTTTTATATGTTTGATGCTATTTATGAAATAGAAATTGGAGGCTGAATAGATAAAGTTGTTGTCTGTCATGAGACATAAAAGTATTCTAGCCCGATGTGCAATTTGGAAATATTAGAGAACATTATTTATGTTTATTGCCGAACACTTATTGCAAACAGAAATAACGTTGCCAAAAATAAGCAGCGGTTAGCGAGCATATAGTGCAGAGCATTATTCGCAAGTAGGATCAATCTACAATCCTTACCCAAGATTAGTCACCTTGTGTAATTCAAAGCTTAGGTGATTCATCATCACCATCGTCATACTTTTATTGTTCGTCGATGGACATAGACCCTCCCAAGGATTCGCCACATATCTCTATCATGGGCGTCATGGAGCCAGGATTTTTTGAATTTGTCTAGTTAATCTCTCCATCTTGTATTATGCTGGCTTCGGTTTTGCATGTGATCTCTGAAGATCCTTGTTGTAAGTCTTGATGTCAATCAATTGTCTGTTATTCTTGCTACATGACTCACCAATTATCATTTAATTTTTCTTGTATATTCAATGACATTCTGGTTTCCTGTTTTTTTTCTGATATATATTGTGCTGTCTTGTGAACTTTCCATGTGAGGTTGGCTATGATTACCTGATGTGCACGCTACCCGCTTGTCAGTTTGCAGGTCTGTCTCTTGGTTCACTTCCATGTTTTAGCTTCATAAGAGTGCATTGGTTGTATACACTTCTTTTTATGATTAATGTGATTTTCTTACCTTCCTAGAGGGATTATTTGCTTGATTTATCCCTCTTGACAGTTTTGTTCTTATTTTCGGTGTGGTTGTTGCACATGACCATCGTTTTACTGACCAAACTTTCCTGCTTTCTTTGTCTACTTCATCTAGTATTAGTATAAGGTTATGTAGGTTCCCTGCAAAAAGGACAATATCGTCTGCAAATCTAAGGTTGCTCAGATATTAGCCGTCTATTTTTATTCCTCTATCATCCCGAGGTAGGCTGGTATCACCTTGTTTCACTCTCTCTTGGAGCTGGACGGGTTTAGAGTCTTTATGTAGCTTGATAAAGGAGTTTCTTTAAATGTATATAGGTTACAATACTTGGAAGTATACAGGATGTACACTTTGTAAAATGATTGCCTTCATGACCATGGGAATTTCCAAAGAGTTGAAAGACTTCTTGAGTAATATAAATGCAACAGCAAATGGCATTCTACATTCTGCTGTTTTCTCTCTCTCATTTATTCAATGGAGATGGTCTATGGTCGAGTAACTTCTTCTAAGTCTGGCTTGTTCCCGTGGTTGATTTTCATCTCGTGTTTCAGTGATCAAGTTGGTGATGATTTTTGTGAAAAGTTGGTACATACAGTTGAGTAGGCTTATGGGTCTTTGTTTTAGATACAAGTTGAATAAAATAGCTTGGGTTTTTTTAATGATGTTTTTGCCAGCTTTTTTGAGTAGATCGATGGTGATGTTATGATATACAGAGGTTTTTTCCTTGTTTGTTTGATGGCTTGTTTTACCTCCAAAAGTGCAATTTCTGATTGTTAGCGTCTTGCGTATTCTGTTTGATGTTTTGTAGTCCTTGAAGAGTTTTTGGTAGAATTCTTGGGCGTGTTTGACATTTCTGTCTCTCTCTCTCTCTCTCTCTCTCTCTCTCTTGTTATTTCTCACACATTAATGAATAATTGAATTAACCCTTTACATACCAACAAAAATTTCAAGTACCACATGTATCATCGATTAATTTGAAAACTGATAGTCCCGGACAGTACTTGCAAGTCAATGATTTTTTCAAAGTCAATTATAGCTTACGTAAATGTTTCTTCATTACGCAACGTTAGTTTTCTACATGTTGCAAAAAATAGATCAGAAAATATTATTACAAAAATCAAAAATATTTCTAAAAATCAGGACTGGAATTTTTTATGGTGTCCGGAGGTCATTACATAAAAGTATTTTGAAACTTGTTTTGCAGACCATTACTTAAATAGTTAGTTTATCGCCTATTTTGGGTTAGTTTCTGTCTGTGTCAGCATTTTATCATTATAGTTAGAATCCATCAACCAAAAGTGTCAGCATAGATTTTCTGTTTTCAAATTGGTGTTGCTGGCTGGCTTTGTGTGTATTACATGCACATGCCACTCCAATGGAGCCAAGTGGCTGAAAATTTTAGAAATTCACACTTTACCATATTCAACAATATTTTCCTTAGAAATTGAATCCAATAATATTTTGCATGGGTTATATTTGCGATGTAAATTCACGCTAAATTGATCCCTAAGGTTGCAGCCGGCAACTTTCTTGCTTGTTTTCTGCATATTCTGACTTTTTTAGTGATCACTGTCCGACAATAAATCATGAGAGGTAACTAATTTTCAATTGATTACCCCAGACACTGCATGCTGCTAAAAGATATTGATCACCTGACAGTATTAACTGAGTGACAAACCAGACTTATATCTCTCTATCATTGTCCTTTATCACGTCATTTTTTTTCAATACACCCTTTGACCACCCAGGTAAACATTGCCAAATCAGAAATAAAGAGTCACCTTGCAACGAAATATTCACTGGTATCTTATATTTCAGGGGCCTGTATTTCACAGATTTTGCCTCAACTTGTTTGGCCACAGGAACATAGTAATTTAAAAGGATGCAACATTTAATCAGTTCTCTTCCCTTTCCAATTCTTTCATTAGTTATGTTTTTATTAATTCATTTTAGTCTTTCCCTTTCGATTGATTTTTCTTCGTTAATCTTGACTTTTCGAGGATCTGTCGCGCTTTGAATTGTTGGACTTTGTTCTGCATGAAATGTTTAGAAGAATCAAGGTACGAAAACCCAGTCAGGAATGAGACAATTGACATAATGAGCATATATATATGATCTGATCAGCAGGCCAAGTATAGATATCCATAGCAACCACAAGCCATTGAGTAAAAACTGGGGAATAAATAATGATCTAAAAACATGCACAAAAATGTAAAATTCAAGTTGACCTGAGAGTCGTGGTTCCAACACCAGTTTGCAAGCAAAGACTTTCGAATGGACGTTGATGGCGGAGGAATTACATGGCAACCTCAAAATTGTAAACTTTCCAACACTTTATTATGCAGTTTGTCGTAATGTTTTCGCTCATTGACAGAGAGACAAACACACATACACACACAAAGGTACACGCATATATATATATATATATATATATATATATATATATATATATATATATATATATATATATATATATATATATATATACATACATATATATATAAGGAGAGAAAAACAGATAAAGAGTGAAACAGAGAGAGAACTTGAAAGAAAAACAGACAGACAGAGAGCAACTCAGCTTATTCTGGCCTCTGGCCAGCATCGTTTACAAAGATTAGCCTTGTCCAACACGAAGCCAAATTTTGTACAAGTGTAAGAAATCTGCCCCTTTTGAAATTCAGCATGAAATTTCTTGGCACTCTACCTGGTCATAAGGGTACTATCGAAATCAGTAAAAGGGCATTTTGTATATACAATAAACAATTTCTGTCCAATTCCTTTATAATAATATTGCATTTGTGTTTTCAAGAAACGTTGAGAAACTAACAACAGTTGTAGACGGTGAATATATATGTATATATATATATATATATAATTTCCTGCATATATATATATATATATATATACATATATATATATATATTTCCTGCATATATATATATATATATATATATATATATATATATATATATATATATATATATATATATGCAGGAAATTTACGTGGTTGCAGGAGGAAATTTGCTGTAGATAGAAGCTCCGGCATTTCAGCACTGCTTTCTCTCCTTTGCATTTGCTCTGTGGTAGTTTGTTTATCATACATTCCATCACCATTCATCCCAGTTGACTGCTCTTCTGTCCACTACTGTTTGTTAGTTTTGCTGGTAATAGTCTGGTTCTCGGAAAGGGGGGACCTTTGTTACTCAATCTCCCTCCCACACACACACATTCCCAAAGGGACTGCCCAACACTTTTGCAGGATGTTCTTGCGTTTGTGCCTGTGCTTTTTTGTGTGTCTGAGTACCCCATTGCTTTACATGAAAAAAAGTCTAGCATACCCTGAGGATAAAGTAGCGACAGTGCTGGTTTGAATACTATGGTGAGTGTAAGTGACACTAGTATACGACCCGAAATTCGGCATCGGACAGGCGGGTTGGCAATACTATTGCTTTGCAGTTTTTCATTTCGGTGCCTTAGGTTTTTTACCATCCGACATACTTGTGCAGTCTATGTAAGGCTTGGTTTGCCGTAGCCATACACTACTACTTTTTCAATAGTATTATAAACATTACATCTTAGAACTTCATCTTGCCCCCACTTACGTCACTGCATTTTCCTCTTCGTATTAGATAACGGGAAAGGATGCTAAAACCAGTGGTCGAGAATCTATTCTCTGTGGCATTTCAAAGCAGAGCCCTCCGCGTAAAGGCTGGACCATTAAGTGCCTCCGAATTTTCGTAAATGATCTTGGTGTAACTGATGTCAGTGCAGAGCTGGGCAGTACATACAAGTTTTTTCCACCAATTTATGGAAGTTGCGTTGAAGAGTGTAACATTTTCGGTGGTGAGCAGTTTGCTTGCATAGGTATGATGTTTTGATGAGGCATACCTTTCATCATCATCATCGTCACCATCATCATCATCATCATCATCATCATCATCAGTGTTTTAAGGTCCGTCATTGGACGTTGACTTCCCCCAGGATTTGCCACAATTCTCTATCATGGGCGGCACGGAGCCAGTATTTCCTGATTCTGTCCAGTTCATCTCTCTTTCTTGTGTTCTAAACTTTGCAGATAGTAATTATTGGATCCGTCGATTGTTTTCGTCACTATTTGTCTTTTTCTTGAGGGAAACTTGATGACACTTCCCGAGGTTCTTGGGTTGCTGGACTTGATGTTACCCGAAATTTCTTCCGGTAAAGCGTCATCAGGGTTGCTGTTGCTGATTGCTTCCAGTTGAGATTCCAGTTCCTTGTGGGATTCCAAAAGAAAGAAAAATTTAATTATCGTGCATAACATGGAAGATGATATTATGGCATTTGAACGCAGATATTAGCATATGGTGGATTGAACGATACAGACATATGAATTAGATATTAAAGATTAGTATTTTTGTTTTAATCATCTTCAATTCAATGAATACAGTTATTCAAAGTGTTTCATTCAAATGCTATGTGAATATCTATCATTGTAATAAACACGTCTATTTCAGGTAAGTATTTCCTCCTTGAGTACGTCAATTTCCTCTTTTGTGGTACACATGTCCATAAAAGATGCATATTTTCTTGTGGGGAACATTGAAATCATATTCCGTGTGATGCTCACGGCATTTCAAAAAGGATATCCTTTTGGGGGTAACAATTGGCTTAGTCCTCCATACACTGCCCATTGCTTCCCAAAAGAGGTCTTCTTTTCAACAACGATTTGCCTTATGATTCATGTAGAACACATGGCCTTCAAGATAAGCATTCTACTTCCGAATCCACTATATCAGTTCTACCTGATCGACATTTGAATTAATGATAAAGTACCTGCTTTGGGATACTCGTGTTTCATTTTCCTAAATACACGAAGATTGTAATAGATCTTTTTTTTTAAATTCTTTTTGATCTAAGAAACACAAAACATGAACTCTTATCTTTTCATCATAAAATAGGGCAATTATCTTTTGGATTGTTGGAATATGAAAGAGAGTGTGGATGGTAAGGGAAGTTTTAATTCTTTGGTTATGTAGATACAGATAAAAGGAATTTCAATCAATAATCAAAACTTGATTATTTTATTACATAATTTGTAACTAAAGTATTATCGATGGTTTATCTGGAGAGAATATTTATCTTAGGGATGTCAAAAGTTGTAAAGATGCATATCTTTTCCGAAAATGCAGTAGACTCTAACACTATTGAATATCGCAAGTAGCTTCGAGTTTCATGCATGGAAATTCAATCAAACAATGTACAGAGAATGATTGCATATCATCTTTACTTATCTTTCCTGTTTCTTTGCGTTTCCGTATTTCTCTCTTAAGTTCAAATCCATTAATTTTGACTTGATTGGTGCGGTTGATACGTTCAAATATCGCAATTTGAGGTCTTATTATAACTTAATGCATTTTTGTTTTCAGCTGATACTTAGTTGCATTAATTTGCTCAGCGATACTTTAACCGCACTACACCAAAACACACACGAATCTGAACGGCACCATTAAAGGTATTCCTGTATTTGTAACTCAATTATTGCCAGTGCGCATGTGTCAACAACATGAAAAGAAAGAATAAAAAGAATCGAAAGTAGTAAAGAAAAACTGTGCCATTAATCCTATTATATGCAATTATGCCAGAACTTAGGTCAGCTTTTCTCTCGTTTGTTTGAAATGCTTACGATTCCAGACCATCTTAGCGTAACGATCCTTTCATCGACTCTAATTAAATTAGACGCAAACAATTTGGTTCGTTTTATCAAGGAAAAAAGCAATTCACACTCACGTATGCTCAAATTCAAACCTCCGCACTTGTATGTAGAACTAGCTGACGTATGGCCAATCGGGAGGATACTTGCTAGTATGTATATGCATGTGAAGGAAAAGGGTTAGGTTAAGCATTATAGTTACATTGTAAACAGATCCTGAATTTTTCCCCCTCGACCCTCTCTCCCAAAAGTCCATTGAGTGTCCAAGCCAGATAATTGCCGCCCGGGTGGTACTTCCTATTTCTCTTTTTGAAATTTCTTCAACTAGAATAGGAATCGGGGACGAATTCTAGTCAGGGGAAAAACGTACGACAAGAACTAGAAGCGTGTAATAATCACTAGGTGACAATTTCAAATGAAGGGAGATCTCTGCAAGAGCAAAGTCACCGAAACGATACAAAAGAGAGGACAAAAAACAGAACAGACTCTGGTTAGTAATTTGATAGAAACTGTCACTTAACCAACATCTTTTGGCAGCATACAATGTCGGGGACATCATTTGAAAAAGAAAAAAGAAAAGGCCCTAATCAATGATTAAAATACTTCTCTCACCTTTTGTTGGGCAGTGACCAAAGTTTTTAAAAGACAATAGCGAACGTTCTCAGATAGAAGACAGGAATAAATCGGGCATAAGCCCCTTTGAAAAACCTTTTGGTGAGAAGATAAAAAAAAAATTTTTTTTACATATTACAGACATAGTATGATAACGTTTCAGCTGTCTGGCCTTCACTGCCGCTTGTAATTGCGATACATACGTTAATGCATAAAAAGTCAAACTCAATAAAAAAACTTAAGAAACTCCTGTTGACAATTTTGCTTGATGGTTTATAATAAATAAATGATGAAAATTTCCATCACAGTCAATAATTGAATAACTGTGGCTTCAAATCTTAAAGTCATGTAAACATTCCTATTGAAGAATAAGTACAGTCATTGTAAATTCTTTTTATGAAAACAGTAGAATTCCACCCCTCAGACAGTCATTCAAAATATGGTAAAAAGAGACTAACAAATACATAATTTCTCAACAATCAAGATATTAATGATGAGCAAGGTCTTCAGAAGTCAGAAGAAGTTCATTTTTTTTTAAATAAAGATTTGTAGCAATTTAGTAGTGTACAATTTCCAAGTTTGTAGATTAATGGTATGGCTTGAACACACAAATAAATCACATATATAGACAGAAAAAAAACCCTTAGCCATTTTGATGGTTGCAGTTGGTAAATATTTTAAAAAAACGTACAATAAAACAAAACAACCGTGAATACTGCTGGATAAGAGGGACAACTCAAGCATAAACTCAAAACCCGACCCCCATTAAAAATTTATCTGGATGGGAAACAAAAAAAATGAATATGTTCAAATTTTAGTCCTGTATCTCCATTGCTGCAACTAGTACTCACAATGCAAACTTATATAGCCAGTCAGATTCACTAGAAAACTAAAGAAACGATGTTGACAAGTTTGGCTGCCGGTTTGTTATAGATAAATACTGAAATAGCAAAGCATCTAAAAGCGAATTTCAGATTTTTCCCCTTTTTCCTGTCATTTAACTTCGGTCGATGATAGGAAAACGTCACAATTGTTATGCAACAAGGAAGTGAAAGCTTACCACGGTTTCTCAAGGCTTACACTGCTGTTCATTAATCTAATTCTGCCTTTTTCTTAGAAGTACAGGAAAAATCACGCAGTTGTTTTAGAATACACAATAATAAGATTTTTAAAAGCTGTATTTTTTATAAGCACCTTCAACGTGACGAAATTCAAAAAGATCTATCTGATGACCCAAGAGCTCAAGCTTTCTATTCCATTGCCAATCGACATTTCCCGTTAGAATTATTCCGCTTCATCGGTAATATTAATTAACTTCTGAATGACTATTAATTAATCCCACTAAAGATAACACCTGAAAGATCAATTGGAATGATGAATTGAAATCTGCTTATTTTTGAAATGATAACGGACACGTCGGCCCATTTTCATTCACATAAATTCAGAAAAAAAAACAAACAATCGTATATGAATATCAATGGCCTGGTAAAAAAAAGTAATGTTGGATTGGAATTCTCTACTATAAAGTTTAAACATCGTTATTGCTAGATTACCTAACCTTGAGCAGAAAATGATTCCAGGTAAGAAATGTCTCATCAAAAATTACCACCACATCAAGTATCAAGTAAATCCAACTCTGAACAGCAGGGAAAATCGATTTTAAATCATGAAATATGCATGCCTTTATTGCCAGATCACATGAGCTTTGGTGGAAGATTCTTATTGAAAAGAAGTATATCAACAAAGAAAACTTTCCTACCAAGTTTCGAATAAGTGAATCTGACTTGAAACAGATGAGAAGCAATATGGGCAGTTCGACCAACCGAACGGGCGGACAGACAAAGCCTCTTATACAGAGGCAAGGAAGCCTCTAAAATCCACGGTTACATTTGAATTTCTATGAGATTATTTGGGGGTTTGTGCTGAAGGTGTGGGCAATAGCCCAGAGAGTCGATTCGACGAACCGAATTCCAACTACGCCAAGACGGTTTATCTTCACTTCCCCTCTGGGAATTCACTCTTCCTCAGCTGAATGTAGAATAGCGCAAGTTGAAATGAGTGATGCCATTTGGGTATCTGTGGCCTCTAAGTTTATTTCTAAGTTTTATTGCAAACGGACTAAGTAAGTAGTAATGTATGTGTAGTTGAAGCAAATACAGCTAAATCTGAAGTCAGCGAAAAGGCACTACTTACTTTTTAGGTAATCTCTTTAGAAGAAAAAAATTCTGAATCATCTCAGTGAAAAATTCCATCGCTTATAATGCTTGATGTGTAATTTTATTAGCAAAATTATTATTATTAAACGAAAGGAGTCCAATGTCATAGACAGGAAACAGCAAAACCAGTGTTTGTCATTAAGTATATTATTACATTCAAGGACTGACTAACTGATCAAAATTTTCTAACTTTGTTTGAGTACCCAAAGACAAATAATGATATGCAATATTTTCTTGGCTTTTTCATTGCTTATGAATAAGAGTTATTTTCTAATTGATTATGTATGGAACATGTAGAAAATGTCATTTATTTCTTTCAAACATTGCTTTTGCGACCAAGACAGTGCTGATAAGAGATCCACTTATTTTCAATCTGATAACAAGCGAATTGACAGTTTTTATTTACATAAGTCAGAAAAACAGTTGCATGTAAGTATTACTGCTTTGGGCACAAAAACAAAGTTTGAGCTGAAGAATAACGATTTTCTGTATTTTTTAGGTATGAACTAAACAAACAAGTAAATCTCACTGCTCTGGATCAAAAATTTTGTTGCACGATGTGATTTTTTGTTATAATAATAGTCTATAATTTCGAAGCTGGGTTCGTTTTTAATGATATCACTTTTAATGTCAGGGTTTCATTCGTTATTGCAGCACATTTTTACAGCGCAATAACGAATACAACCAAAATAGTCCGAAGGGGAAGGTCCAGTGAATGCACTGCATATGGTGGCATACAGCAAAATCACCTGTTGAGTCTCCTATCAATGAGTCATTTAAACGGATGAATGGCTTTTCCAGGTTCTGAAAATTCACAGTAAAAAAATTATTCATGAATATCATCGAATGGCATTTTCTCAAGTTGATTCTACTTATGTTAAGATATGGGAATTTGAATTGGATCTAGCAATATTTCCTTCATTTTGGAATCTCGTAAAAAGTCCTTGTTCTTATTCATTGACATTTCTCGGCAATTATGATATTTTTTAGTAAAGTGCAAAGAGGTTAGTTTGCGTCTGCTCATGTGAAATCCATTTTCCAAGCTTCTGAATTTCCTAGGGCTTATAAACATCGTATTATAGTTGACTGATTGTACAAAAGCAGAAAAAGTTGGTTGAACGTTGTAGGGAAACAATATCTTCACTGAAGTTTAATTAGTATAGCACACTCTCCCACACCTGGGTACCTAGTTTTGATGTATCACCCTTACGGTTGCTTCTAACATAAGCTTGTTGTACATTTCCCTACGGTAGGCCTTCTGTTGAAGAGAGAAAAAATAGTTAAGAAATGTATCATATTCGACACAAAGCCAAGATACACAAATACTCTGCAAGGAAAATATTTCCATGACAATTGCTTGTAAGCTGAGCTTGATGACTATCATTCTAAAGCACATCTCACTTCAAGAAAAAAAGGAAGAAACGTATTTAAAGAATATCTGTATACAACACATTAGAGAGTAATCTTCCATGGATCAATTTTTCGTGGGAAGAGAAAACAAACCCCTAATACCACAGTCGATATAAGAATATATTGAACAAGAATAAGGAGTAACCGGTTTTATGCCTTTTCTTCAGGGATTTAAGTTATGCTTCCTTTCACATGATGAAACATTCTGAATCTAGATTCATGGGTTCTGTTCGTCGAGGTTGTTTCCAACTATATAACTTTTTCCACTCCTTATCATTTAACAAACGGTACACAGTGACTGGGGGAGAGAGACAGAGAGAGAGAGACAGACAGAGAGACGGACAGAGACAGAGAAAGGGGCGAATGCTTTTACGTCGATCTTAGAGTTCCAAGATAGTGGTTATCGATCGCACGTTTTGATTCCTTGGGGAGGACAACACGTGATAATCGAAAATATAATCAATCAGATATCAAATCTAGAAACAGATTGCAGTTTCTCCTCAGGCCTACAAAGAAAAAGAAAAAAAAACAACTCTTCCCTCCTCTATCACACCGTCTCTCCCTTTTTCCGAACACTTTATCAAATATCCTCTTCCGAAGCAAGTGTTTTGGGATTCCGAGAGATAGGGTAATGGGGGTTGCACTCTGATCGATTTGCTGAAATTTGGTGACATGTCCAAGGAAGAAACGAAGAGGAAAATATTGTTAAATGCTGATCAATACAGTTCAGCCGTATATATCGATCGTTAGTACGGGTTAATGGATGAGACTGTAAATTGGACGACTGTTCGTGGAAAATCCTGTTTACGCAATTGCAGCCAAACAAGAGCGTAGGAACCGAGGTAGGTCAAGTGAGCATGCGCGGAAGAATTTACAACTGCTACGACCACTTACGTCACAAAAAACGACTGTTCTTGGTACTTTTTTTTTTAACAATTTGAACAATTTCATTGTATTGATTTTGATACCTTTTTATCTCCATATCGATTTTTAGTTGTTTCATCACAAATAATAAGAAAGGGAATTACAATTAATAGAATGCTGGGTTATAATACTCAATCTAACAAGATAAGTAAGTAATAAAAAGAGTTTCTTTAATTTTGCTCTTTCTCAGCAGAATTTATGTTTACTTACCATTTGTTGCCATTGATTTTTTATACCAACTTCAATTATTTTTCTCGGTTATTTCTTATTCGATTTTCCCGTGCAGTCTTCTCCCTTCATGATTTACCTCACATGCTTTTTCTAAATATTTGGGCTTTTTTCTTCCCTGTTTCTTCCCCGATTTTTTCATGTCATTTTTTTTTCAATTACACATTTATCTCCCTTTTTAAGAACGTTTTTCCTATGGACTCCATATTGTATCTGTTTTTTTTTTTCAAGTTGACTTCTATAACCTTTGTATTCTGTTTCTCTCGCTCTTTTCCCTCTGATACTATTTTGTTGTTAACGTCCTCCTATACACCTGTATCATACCTAGTCAGATGCACTTATTCATTTCTGATTTTGTCCAATCCAAGCTGCAGTTGACTCTGTTTTCTCCCATTACAATGAAAAGAACAAAACCAAGAAATTATCTTCACTTGAATTCGGGGGAATAAACTCTTCGCTTTTTTTCAGTCTTGTCACATTATATCAATCATATATAAAATTAACGATTCTTTACCTCAATTTGAAATCCCAACTGAGTTATTAGCCTGGCGTTTCTCTCATCTACAGAGTCATACTAACAAATATTAAACCTCTACGAATTTATTGATATACAAACGAAGAAAGACAGAAATTACAGTAATCATCTTTAGTCTCAATAGAAGTTGAGTATGACCCTTCAGCAAACAGTGTTGTTCTTCTGCTTCTTTGTGGCCTTTTTCTACTTTCTTTTTCCTATTTTGTCTATGTCTATTCTTTCCATACGGTCTATCGTATCTTTCTCCTTGTTTTTCTTTTCTCCATTTTTTTCTCTCTTCCCTCCATCGTTCTTCCCCACTATCCTCGGTCTGAACACTCGTAAGTACTAAGTCATGTATCCGTTTTATATTCAACTTCCAGTCTCCCTTGCCCAACTAGTGCAACCAATATCCTCGTGAGGAACACGGTCAATCATTACGAGCACTGGTGTTACATCGGTGATCTTCTGAAAACTAACTTACCTTTATTGCTCGTTTCCATTTCTCTTAGTGTCATATTTGCTATTGCTTGTACACTCCCAGGACTAGCAGCATTAAAATTATATTCATTTCCGTTTTGAGCTGTTTACTCACTGTCAAAGACTGACGTCATGAGCAGAGTATCAATAAAAAGCAACCAAGGATCACTTTCGAAATTATTCTACTAAATGACATTAGCCACAATATGTTTACCCAAATATTCAATTATTAATTATCTCAAAATCCATCAACGAACTGAAGACTAGATGTGACTAGCAAACAAAGGAAATATTATCTGCACTGGTGCGATAACCCTTTTTGTTTTGTTTATATCAACCAGAAATAGAGATAATTGAGGTAAAATCATTAGGGTGAAAAGAGATGCTTGTCAAAAACTGATAATAATCCTATTTCCAAATTCAGACTCAATCTATTTCGGACAATGGAGGCTCCTTTTTACAAAATGGAAAAGGTTTTAACCGTATCGTCAAATTTCGAACTCATATAAAGAAAAAGATCGGAATACTTATCACTCTGGACAACATCTGAAATGGATTGAAAACAAATAAAAGGTCCTGTTTCTAAAGAATTCAGGTATCAATATTAAATCTGCTAGAATAAAACACCGAAAGGTCAAAAAGCTTTCTTTTTTTTTTTTTTGAGGGAGACATTTTTAAAAGAGGCTTACTGAAGTTTCAATGCATATTTTAAGGTCTGTAGACAAAACAGTATGGCCAACAACGCTTGAAAACACAAACAAAAGTACACAAATACCAAAAAGGATATAATCCATTGCCATTTTCTGCTAGTTACAGTTATTCAAATGACAGCTAAAGTGGGTATATTTTTTTTTTTTTTCTGACCCGTAACAGTTTGTCTCGAGAGGTTCCTAGATTTTCACTTGGATTTGTATGGATGAAGTAGTTGTTGATCCTTTTCAAAAATATGTACCAAAGCTGGATTGAATTCATGCAGAGGCCAGTAGGATATGTTAAAGAGGGGTCCCAATTTCTTAGAAATATATACTAATATTAAAACATTTGATAGTTTAACTGTATTGTAAACAAATTATCTTTCTCGTATCTTATAGCCAGGTAATGCGACAAACATTTCTATCTTTCAGTAATGTCTTTTTTTGGGGGGGGATTGTATTGTAGAATTTGGCAACAATGATTTTAATTTCAAGGATTTCTATATTTCTGCGTTGTTCTTGCATCAGATAGATACCACTCTTCCCTTACTTAGTGAGTTTAAAAGGTAATGATTGGATACATTCGCTAAATTGAAAACCAAGTTATGCATTGAATTTGAGAGCAACATAAAGCAAGTGCATAATCAAGGTATCAGAATTGAAAGCGTGCAAGCATTTAATATGAGACCCCTTGAAAATGAAGGATACGTAGCGTATGCTACTTTTGCAACATAATTGAGTCAGCCCTGTTGGGTGTTTATTAAAGAACTGGCGTCTCAAATTCTGATTAGATTTCAGTTCAGTGCACATTGCTTTGAATTGAGGGTCCTGATTTCAATCATGAGGTACTTGTTCCTAGATAAGAATAGACACTTTTGGGTTATGAGGTGTACAGATATTAGTGGGAATTCTTCTCAAGAAAAAATACGATCAACTTTAAGGAATGTTAAACATGGAATCGAAAAAGAATTAATCTATTATAATTTATTCATTATCTACAACACACAATGGGATTGAAGTTAGTACGTTTCTGCTCACAGTGTTTGCAGTTCATGAATGGCCTCGTTTTCGTATATTCACACTTGTCTGTACATGAGAAAAATATTGTACTTCACATCTTGTGCAATAGGAACGGAATAACTTCAAAAAGGGTTATAGCTTCAAAATCACAACGGCTTATCAGTACTGACCATTATGATTATCTTTAAAAGCCTTGAGTGATCAGGGTCCTCCGCAGGAAACTCAGTGAACAACAATGGCACAAGTTGATATCACCAGGGAACCACGTGTATGAAAGTATAAGATCCGTCGACTTGTGACTGGACAATGGGCAATCGAAAAAGTCTGTGAGTGGCCGCATTCTGGTCGTCCGGTAGCTGCTGACCTCAGTAACAATTAGTATATATGTACATATGATATGAACCATTGCTATTCAACAGCAACCAAGCTCCAAGTATTTCTGAAAGCTGTCATAACAATACACGATTAGAACTGCATAGAAGGAAGCCATTCCGAAAGATGCTTATAATAAACAGGCATCGCCAAACATGTCTGTAGTGAGTCAGATCCCATATGCGATGGATATTGCAACAATGGCTGACAGTGCTGTTTCCTGATGAGCTCAAAATCAATGTGCCACATCAATGGTCGTCAACGGGTATCGAGAGGTATAGATGAGTGTTATGTGCGTTTAACATAATCCCAAACCATCGAGCTAGCGGTGGCAGCGCAACTCTCTGAAGTGGAGTAACCAATAACAAGAATACGAACCCTAACCTTAACATTGAACGGGTCATTGGTGATGGAACTATTGCTGACTAGTTTTAGCTTTGGGATATCATTGACTCCATTGTTATTCAATGGTCCGAACTTCAACTTGATGAATAATGATTAAACCTCGCATCGTGCTCGCATCGTTTCAATCGAAGTAGCACTTGATTAGCAGATAAAACTTGTAAACCTACTCTGTCCCTTTTGGTGAAAAAGCAACATCCATAACTCATAAACTGAAATTTAAGCACAAGCTAAAAACAACCAACAGATGTATATCCCCAATAATCCAATATATCCCTAAAGTAATGTGAGTAGTATATTTCAATATTTAGAATTAAATAACACTGTGACGATCAGGAAAAGGATGCGTGGCTGTGTCTGGGGCAGGTAGATATTTACCATTGAAATAAGTAGCTTATAATCATTTAAATACACAGTAACTCTTTAAAACTATCATCTCAATGATGATTTAGGCATCCATTAAGTCAAATTAAGTTTGGCACAGTCCCCAATAGCGGGACGCTCAGTGGAAACTGAACTCACTAATAATAGTCTGGAAGTCTTCAGCTGGCACACAACTAAACGACTTTGTAGACTAGACATTGAATATGTGAAAGATTGAGCTTGTATTAAATTAATATGGAATGAACTTTATTACGAACGATTTAATGTAAATTCATCGAAGGTAATTACATTGGTGTTTTAACGTTAATTTGTACAATCAGAGGGTTAATGATGAAAAGTGTCTCTTTCTACAATAAATTTGAAACTAAATGGCAAAAAAAAAATGCAAAAGTAATGTCTTTACAGTAACCTATGAAAACGGGGAAAGCGGAGAAACATGGTCAATTGCGCGAACTACGTTTTAACTGAATCGTACAAATATTCTATTTAGTCTCGAAACCATTTCTATTTTGAGAGATATTTTGGCTATATATGTTTGTATTCATAATCAAGTAGTATGATAATGATGAATCAATATTATTATGAATCACATAGACTGAACATTAAATAGTGCACATTTCAGCTCAGATTTCACGTATGTGTCAGGCCACGGATTAATTGTTCCCACACCATATTTTGAGTGTAACAAAAAGAAAAACTGATTTTTTTCTTCTAACTTATTTTTGAGACTTTACACTTCAAATAAAGTATACCAAAAAGTTGATTTGGTCTATCAAATTAGATTAAAAAAACAAACTCTTTTTTCCTATTTTTGTCATATTTAGGCGGAGATACAATTCGATAGTTGCACAAGTTTTTTATTTTCATCAGCAAGAAAAAAGGGGAAAAAAGCTTTAGTGCTCTCTGCTTTCTTCCAAAGAATTGATTTTTCATGAATAGAATTCTGTAAAAGTCGGAATAAATAGTAATGTTAACCCGAGTGTCGTTGGCTCAATTTAGATTTACAGGTCACTCTATATCTATTCAAGGCAGTTCCAGTGACTGAGGACTTGGAGATTCTTTATTCATGGCCAAATCTAATCTACTAAATCAACATGGCAGATTTAGGAAAGGTCGGATCTGAATGCCGGCATTAAAAGAAAGAGATCAGCCACACGAAAAGGGTGAAGTTAGATTTTGAACCTGGACGAACGAATCAACCACACGTTTGCATTCTCTGGAAAAACTCAGCGTTGTGTAGTGGTTAGCAGATCAATTATACAAACTATCAATAGTGAGTTTATCTTGTATAAATATATCAGAATTATATATATATATATATATATATATATATATGTAATGTCATCTCCATACAGCTGTTTCGATGTATTACAACTTTTCAGTGTGACTATAGACTTTCCATTATCCCGTCTGGTACTGCTAGGCAGGATTGAAACCTTAGCTTCAGACCTGGAGGCCAATATCCTACCTCTGGGCTACGGAACTGACAGGTCTGAAAATGGCTTAATTTAAGCGATATATTCATTTACAAATAAATTCCACACTCACCACAGTGCTCTATTCGTATGGAGAAGCATTGCATAAGCTTACAATGGATGAGTTACCTCACTTAAAGAGTGCTCAGCCCTGAGTAGAGTAGAGTAGAGTAGAGTATATATATATATATATATATATATATATATTGGTGACCATAAAATATGATGCATGTATAGACATCGTTTAATCTCCTTTTTCCAGACAATTCATTTTTCAATTTCTATCTACCTATCCCTCTCTAGCTCGCTCGGTAGTCGAAAGAAAAACTTTCCAAGGAGTGCATTATGCAAGAGAAGAGAGGATTCTCATTTTCCACAAATTTGAGACGAACAGGAAACGAGAGAGCGTACAAAATCGATCTGCAACGTTCATTCCAAACGAAATTTAGTCCCTCGGTAGATGAGGGGTTAAAACATTCGTTGCAAATGCTGAAAAAAAGTGCAGTATAAAAACTGCTCGTACCCTGAAAGTCAGACCAGACTCGAGGAACATAACTAATGGAAGAATAGAAAAAAAATCTGCTATGACAGATAATATCAAGATCAGGGGTCGAGAAACGTGTTTGGAAGTTGGCCAGAATAGAAATGTTTTTCTTTTATTTACGGGCCAAAATCAACTCAAAGTGAGACTGCGTGTGTGAGTATATATATATATATATATATATATATATATATATATATGTGTGTGTGTGTGTGTGTGTGTGTGTGTGTGTGTGCATGTGTGCGTGTGAATATATATATGTATGTATATATACATATAAATATATTTATATATATATATATATGTATGTATGTATAAGTGTATATATATATATATATATATCTAACTCAGATTATAATATATTTTTGATCATTTTTAAACATCAGAGAACTTTTCATTATGAATAAACATGAACTTTAATGCAATATTTTAGCGATAATGTTCAAGATGAAGAATCAATATTTTCAACTATATTATTATCAAGTAATTTCTTTAGAGATTTATGTAAGAATGGACATTCAAAGTTTGTAGTTATTAGCAATTTGATATATATCTTGTAAATATTTAGAATCGTTGTTTTATGTTATTCGGTAGTCTTTTTCGATCATGATTAATAACCATTTTATAGAAGTAATATTTTGAATAGTTTTTTGTACATCATTCATCGTATACTTTAATTTCTTTTGATACTTATATAAACATATTTATATATATATGTGGGTGTATGTGTGTGTGTGTGTGTGCGTGTGTGTGTGTGTGTGTGTATCAGATGCCTTTATTCTGATTTCAAGAAGATATATGGAAGGGAAATGATATAAAAATCATTTAATGAATAACATATTATACATGGTCGGTTGGTTGGACGTAATGTCACGAAGGTCCAGATTTGATCCACATACCATGATTTGTTGATCTCTGATCTAGATGCAGAGAAGGTCAGAGATGCTGCCTCAAGGCTGTAGCTTTCCGACACCTGATTTTGATGTAGAAGCTTTCATTATAATCTCTCTAGGCTGAGGTCCAAATAATAGATTGGGAACATGGCTGAAGCATTGGACAGTTGGAAGCTCTGGCATACATTAAACTGAAAAACATGTACACTAGTCTGATCTGTGGTGATTACAGCGCTGTGCAAAAATCTTTGACTAGCAGTAAAGAAAATTAAGAATACGGGCTGCACTTGAGAAAATAGGCAATGAAATGCTGGATGACAGAGCGGGTAACGGCAAGTACAATAAACGTAGTGAGTCAAATTCAAACTCTAACAGCAGCAGCGCTTGCCGACTAAATCTCTATCACATATTGCAGAGATGATGTGATATGCCTAAGCTGGGACAGCTGAAGCAATTGTTTTTCTATAACTGCACCTTGTACCTACCTACCATTGCTGCATAGATTGGACATCAATTCATTCAATTATATGTACTAGCTAAAAGCCTGCTCGACGTTTCTTTTTCTTTTTTGCTAGTACCTACTAAAATCCTTCAGTATAATATATACATTTTTTTTTTTTTTTGCATTTTTCCTAAACTGACGTGCTCAAAACATGCCTGGAGTTCCTATCAGAACTTGCATAAGATTTCTTGGGTATGTGATGTGTGGTCACGGAGGTATTCAGTCACATACAGTCAATTTGGTGAATTACACTATGATTTATCTATTATTATATAAAGATGCCGATGCATTTTTTCAGAGCAGTTCTATAACAGGTCAGATCTTCTGTGTAAAATTTATTTTCTTGATGATCATATTAACTATGATCTTTCCATTTTTTGTCCAAATCATTACGTCTCAAACGAGTGAATTTATAGATTTTGTTGTACCACAGAGAAACAATAAATTACACACACACACACACACACACACACACATATATCTATCTATCTATCTATCTATCTATATATATATATATATATATATATATATATATATATATATATATATATATATATATAGATATCTAGATATAGATATAGATATAGATATAGATATATGAACTCGGTCTGCCAATTCTACCTTGTCTTCTAAATGTCATAGGTACTTGCTTTGATTTTCTCGGAAATAAATAATTCTTGTAATCAAAACTAACGAATTGAGGGGAAAATAGTTTAAATCTTTTCACTTATACAAACCATGGAAGTCATCATCACATATCTAATGTTGATTTTACTCACTTGTAACCCCGGGGGGACAGTCATTCGGAAGTCTATTGGACGCATACGTGAAAGCCAGCAAGATAATCATACAAACTTCGCAGCATATACGCACACAAACACACACACACACACACACTCACACATATACATGTATGTATGTATGTATGTATGTATGTATGTATGCATGTATGTATGTATGTGTATGCATATATATATATATATATATATACATATATACATATATATATATATATATATATATATATATATATATATATATATATATATATATACATATATATATATATATATATATAGGTGGATCAATGGGTGGGTGGACTGCTATACAGCTATCAAATCTTGGAACATTCGAACTCTATTATGATTGTTCAACGCTAAATAAAGCTAATCGAAATGAATAGCAAATGAATATTTATCATTAAAATAGAATGTTTCTACTGACATTTTGATGAACCCCCATTTATATATACGTGTGTGTGTGTGTGTGTATTACAATTTTTATCATCATTTTTCTTTCAATGGATGAATAATTCGACGGAATATTTATGAATACGTTATATCTTTCGAAAAGATCCCAGGTTATCACAGAATAGGTCACTCAGGTAACAGTGTGAATAAACAAAAACAATAAAGAAAAATGGAGCTGCTGCGAAATCGAACCTTTGACCGATGAGTTAGGTGCTCAGTGATTCAGAGCGGCGCCACTTTGAAGCGGCTACCTTATCGGTTAGTTTATTCTATTTACTCTGTCTAGGCCGAGTGACCAATTATAGACATGTACGCGCGCACACACACACACACACACATACACACACACATACACACACACACATACACACACACACACGTATATATATATATATATATATATATATATATATATATATATATATATATATATATATAATATACATATTTATCCAAATTATTGAACATGTTTTCTTTATCAGGTGTGACAAATGATTGAGATTAGGTCTCTGTGGCTTTAGCAAGAATTGGATTTTTTTAATTAAAACTTTTATCAAAACATATTTTCCCCTCATGTGGTCTCGAACAAAAAGATAAACACGAAGCTAATATCGATGTGTTCAAGAATACTTCTCTGTTAAAAAAGCAACCCAAGCCAAATTTGATCGGAGATTGAAAAATAACAAACAAACAAACAAAAAGATGTGTCTGCAGAGATATTAAACGACGAGAGTTTCAAAGAAAAACATTGATGAAATTGGATAATCGAATTCTCTATACGCAAACATAATTTTTCTTATCACAAAACATAGTGAAAGCAATTGCATTAAAACATAGTCTCAGTAGTGAATGATGGAAGTGAATTTTTTATGAGGAATTAAATGAGGACTATGAAAAATTATATGATTAAAAATTGGATTCTTTATCTTATATCTGATATTTATTTATCATTGACAGGACAAAAAAGTCGGAAAATAAGCCTGGCCACTGCAGGGTCAAACTCCACTCCGATTTATATTCAGTATGAAGACGATTACTGTGTTTTGTATTGTTATGTTTATTGATACATTTGTAGACATAACAAAATTGTCAATCTGTGAGAGAGCCTCCTTGCGATCATTTAGTCATGATATCAGATCAGGGTTAGGGAATGTTATTCTCATATATCGATTCGGTTCAACGAGATAGGATACACAAAGAGTGGACAGTTTACCACCCCCCAATTTATATGAGAATTGTTCTTGTTGTTCGTGTTACTCAGATTCGGACTAGAATTTTATAAAAATTGGTCGATAAGGATAGAAGGAACAACCAGAAATGATATAGCCTTCCTTTTGTAATCTTTTTTCTTTCCTGTAGAGATTACCAGGACGATTTGTGCCATCGAGATTATTTTAATCAAGCCATACCAACAGAATACGGTTGTCTGAAGCGAGATTTCCAATTGTCAGTATTGTTTGTGTAGTAAAGATGCTTGTCTTCTTGAAATTATATTTGTTATACCAGAGAGTACTATTATATATTAGTTTAATCGTGCTGCGAAAAATGACTGCGTTTATGAAACATAGATACACATTTCATTCCCTATACATTGATAAAGGAAATTTGCTTAGCAATGAGCTAGGAAAATTTTTTGTTTCCTGTTGATCTTGTTCTGGGGGAGCAGAGGGGTCTGTCAACTACGAACGGATATTTTTAATTCAAGAAAAATCATTTTGAATCTCTAATTTTTCTTTTTTTTTTTTTTTTGATAACTTTTTTTTTATTCTCCATGTACAGAATTTGGACGACATCATCAAAATCTGAAATTCAATTTTCTTACGTTGGTTGCGTCCTTGTGCGTGACAGATTCCAAACACACGTTGCTTATTATCGTAAGCGTTGATACGCTGGTAAACTCACTTGGAATCGAACGTCACTATTTTGTTTCGTTTGATTTTTAAGGTCACAGAAATTCTCCGATGGAATTTGAGTGGAATGAAGTATTGTCCTTACGCTGGTTACAGCATCAGTCATCCCTGCCTGGGCTCCAAATTTCACAAGATTGTCTGGCTCGGCTGGTTGTGAAAGCCAGAAGAGAGAGAGAGACAGACAGACAGACAGACTGACAGAGACAGAGAGACAGAGAGACAGAGAGAGAGGGGGAGAGAGAGAGAGAGAGTGATCAGGGCTTTTAAATATACGGACAATTCAACACTTTCCTAAACTTACGAAGTAATGTATGCTGGGTGTAGTACGTACAATCACATTGTCAAGAAATTTTTGGTAATATTTGCAGAGGAGATAAGAGCTATTTTCTGTATTTCATATATGCTTTTCTTACTTCACTATACGCCGAAGGCATTTCTCATGCGAATATCCTTCAATGTAAAACTAGATAATTGCCAAGCCAACACTCTTAATTGATGATCTTTTTTGCAATAATCACCTTTGCTTACTCACCTAATCACCTGAATATACTTGGGCAAAAAGACACGTGTGTAATCGTAAGTAAAAACCAAGTATCTAATGAAGATTTTCAGAATAAGCCAATCCACACTTATCACAAGAACCTCGTAGTGAAATATTCCTTATTGACTACCTACTTTCTCTTGGCCCAGTGCTGGCTCTGTGCTATACGCAAATGCATACAAATATCATAATCTCTAATCAATAATTATACCTTTTACAAGAACACTTACGCAAGGTACAAGGCATTGAATTCTACAATGACACATCTGAAATAAAATTTAAACGCCAATTTTGCCAGATTAGTTGACCCTGTGTAGAGGATATTCTTAGGTAAGAAGGAATATCTTCCATTCAAGTTTCAAGTGGATTGGACTCGAAATAGCTGAAGAAATCGATTCTCAACATAAGGTGTAAACGCTGTTATTGCCAGATGGCAATACCCTGGTTGACAAATCTTTATACATAAGAAACATCTCATCGAGAGACATCATTGTCACATAAAACTTACTTCAAACATGAAAAATTGATTTTATCGATTATAAAGTATCAAGTATAGACGTTACTATTACCTGATCACGTGACCCCCATTGGAAGTTTTTTTCTAGCTAGGGGTGGATTTTTTTCCTATTGGGATGATTTATGCCTAGTTTCAAGTAATTCTGAAGAACTATATGAGGACCAACCGACTAACCAACCAACCGACAGAGCTTCTTGTGGAGAGGCTAAGATGTATTTAAAAATCCCAAAATTAGGTACCTACCTTCTGGACATGAAGAAAGTGGGTGTCATAATGTTTGTGTAATGTTACTGTGCACATAGATTCCTGATATTTGACACACTTCAGTATATATACAAAGCAAAATGGCGGAGGGAAATAAAAGAAAGGGAATGATAAGACCAAGAAATAAACCAGTTTTCTAAAATATATTCAGGAGAGAAAAAATGATCGTTTGTCACGAATATGTGACTAATTGACATTGTTCCTTATTTTATTTTTTGATTTTTTTAAACCTTGACAAGAAACGATTTGCATTGGTCTTTATCAAAAAGAATTAATGACAAACGACTTGAAACCTACGCAAAATCCGCGCTCGTCACACAGCAACACTACACAAGCAGACAGGCTTGAGACAATGACTTGAACGTTGAATATAGGATAGGTAGCAGTATTGAATCGAGAAAAAGAAAAAAAAAATCGACGTAGACAATGAGAAAAAAAACGAAATAAAATGGATAGTTAACGAAAATATGATCTGAGTCCATTATGCTAGCATTGTTAGACAGAATACCAAATTCGGAAGGGAAAAAATTCCTCACAGCCGCAGAGTAAAGCTCCACCACTTTCTTCTCTTTCGACTGAAGATGAACATTGCAACGTTTGTATTGCATATATCCCACGAAATATGTATTCATAAACTTCTAAAGACTACTATTTGTCAATACCAAACTTAAATAAATATACAAACCACAGCACTACTGGGGGCTGCATGAATGCTGAGGAGAGTGCTAGAAGTATGATATCTACGCCACCAGCCTGACAAGGAGAGGAGGAAAACAAATGATGGATGGAGTGCAAACCACAGTGCTGCAGTTCTCACACCAGATCTTCCCTGAGGATCACGTCGTGTGAATTTTTGTACTGATGAGGTCTCTACAGTTGACGTCGCAGTGTCTGGCAACGGAATTCACACCACAGACGAAAACAAAGTGTTGTGATGGGATCAAGCGGCCGTCGTGAAATTCTCAATAACAACTGATTTTTCATTTAGATTGATCAGAAAAACCTATTGATTGATGCGTCCTTGGCAGCTTACAAGTAATTTGTTCCAATATCGATTGAATAAGGCTTGGTGGGATTTAATTGGAGATTTCAGAAATTTCCGGTGGAAATTCCCATTGTTGCTCAGGAGTCAAAATGTCTGTCCCAGGAACGAACCGACTGTGATGAAATATTCGGTGGCTGACTCTCTCTGGCCCGCAAGTTAGCATATATTTATTTCCCCCAACCCGACTGAAGGAATATTACCGTCTATCCCAAGTGGTATGAGTAAGTAATCTAGGGAATTTGCCGAGTCAATTTACATATTTAATGCCAGCTCCATTTGCCCATGCATTCTCAACTCCTGGGTAGAAACTTGGGTGTCCAGCACTTTTCAGATCTAAAACGAGAGGGTGTTATGTCTAAGTGGTACCTGGAGTCAGCCATCTTTAAACAAGAGTTATTTTGCTTCCTAGAAAAAAAGAAGACTCGGAATTAACACGTATTCTAGCCAGGTGAGATAGTATTATAAAACATGTCCTAAGACAAAAATAAAACCGCATTTCATCACTTTTCTAACCAGAAACTTTTGTATTTATCATATACTGGTCAAATCAGAGATATCTGTAGTGACATATTAGCATAAATTTGGATTGCAAATTGAACCCTCTGCTGGAAATATATCTAGGACCTGAATTTTTTATAACAACATTTTTTTTTAGATGAGTAAATGTTTAAATAAACAGCCTTGTAGCTTCGATGATGCCTTCCGTACGCGTGATGAATACAAAGAAAGCCCGATGGAGAAACCTACGTTGACAGTTTTAATTGAAAGTTTTCGGTAATTTTGGCACAGTTGCGCGGAGAGAAATAAAATTGCTGATGATATCAAGCAAGAAAAGGATTATTTAAACAAAGTATATTTGAACTAAGTACAAGGTCAACAGGAAGTATCCCAATCGAAGAATGAATTAAGTGGAGAAAACGGTGTATGGACAAGATTACAATGGATATCTTTGGATTTTGAAAGATAATTCAATAAAAGAAAAACTTGTCACTACATTCAATAATTGAACAACTGTAGCGATAAAGTTGGAGTCATGTAAAAAAAAAAATATCTATTGGAGAATAATTTTTTTCAATTATCTATTCATGGCTTTCCCATCTGAAAAAATCTAAAGTACACTAAAAAAAATCAAGAAATATCTTGGTTCTGAATAATGTAGATATTATTAGTAAACCCAAATCAGAAAGCGGCACCAAAAGATCAAAAAGGGCTTTTTTCTTTTTTTTTAAATTAAAGATCGTTTCTAGAAGGGATATAGGGGGGGTACCAATGCCAATTTCCTAAGCTGGACAGAAACGATATGACCAGGGGCTCTTGATCAGATTAACACACACATATATAAACAAACATGTACTTATAAAAGAGGATAGAATGCTTCGGTCATATTTGACAACCATGGTTGTTCAGTGAAAGTGAAGGAAAAGGTCTTGTTGGTCACTCAATAAAAACAGTCCCATGACCTATGACTTTTGGCAGTACCCGGTGTTTTGACGAAGGATTAAAAAATTGAAAGAAATGGTGACGTTGAATAAATTACATCTTGCATTTTCTAGCCAATGATCTGTGAAAAAAAATCTGAAAAAGAATGAACAAGAGGTACAAGGTCGAGGCAATTTAGCATAAACACACATTGCAAACTGCCCCCCATGAAAATCTAATCACGGTGTAATTTAAGAAGCGGAAAAACCTTTTTTTACGCATAAAAAGTATGTATTGAATTTATTTAGCCCTCTAGCTCCATCGATTGATAAGTGTACATATATATATATATATATATATATATATATATATATATATATATATATATATATATATACTTTGCTGAACCGACTTGAAAGCTTAAGGAACATTTGTGGACAGTTTTGGTTGACAGTCTCCAAAAATCTCTCTGGAATGAAATTGAAGGCGATAAGGAAGAAATTTTATTGGTTGCATAAACTTTTGTGAGGTAGCCGTTCCCAAATATTATAGGTCCTTAATAAGTTTTACAACAGAATTATGGAAAAAATGAACGTGAAAAAAAGCAAACTCGAACATTTGTATTGGTGCAAACTGAACCAAAGAAAAAAATGACAAACGTTAACAAAATTGCAAATGTCGTTTGCGCAGAGAATGAGATCGAATAAAAAAAATCAGATAATAACAGAGAGCAGTAAATCTCTTCAAATGGAAAATGAAATGAAATGTGGAGCATTTGGAACCGTGCAGACAATTTAGATTAGAGCAGGCAAGCAAATAGTGTAAATGCCGATTAGAGTCTATATTGGACAATTAAATATTGGAAACACAAACAGATTGCTCTATCCAGGCTAAAAGACCATATTTAGTCATCATAAAAAAAGAAAAGAAAACCTGCTGAGGCAGATGTGGCAGTTCAAACAAAATGAAAGAGGAAGGTAATGTCAGTCAATATAAATATCGGGGTCCTGTTTAAAAAAAAATCTGAAACAGTTGTAGAATATGGAAATAACGATCGCAGTTCATTGGAGCACTTGACACCGTCCTGAAGACCATATCAAGACATTAGCAGAATTTGAAATCCTAGAAATAATTGAAACCTCCGAGACAACACCACTGTTAGAAGCAGCAAAAATGAGAAGACCAGAGTTTTGAGGTGACTTCCTGTCACGATTTTCTGCAGTGAGTACCAAAAACCTCTAGCATAAAGAAAATGATGAGAGTAAGTTCAACAACATAATGATTAAAAACAATGACAGTACAGTGATGATTGGTTTCAAAACGATAATGTCTACAGGAATGTCAGTAATGGAAAGACGAAGACGATGGGAGGGTATAGTGAATTTCGTCACTCAGTACTTTTGCCCATCAGGCTCCGATGAACATTGCAATTCCTTTGCTGATATTAACGGTGGAGAAAGATGAAAACAAAAATGGCTTCAGGTAATGACTGCAAGAGAAAAATGAAACGTATTGCTTGTCAGTCAGGAAGAAACGAAAACAATTACAAATCATGCCCTGAGCGTCCACGAACAAGCAAAGTTTAGAGACATTAGAATCAGAAATATTTATGTTATTTGTCAAATAATAATAATTTTTCTCGAAACATTTACGGCTATGAAAATTACATTAAAGTTGTCGCAGATATAATGGAGTACTCCATCAAAACTCAGTTGTTTCAAATTATATGCCTTCACTAATCTTAAATATATATGGGGAGAGGTGTTTGTGTCTTTGTGTGTTTGTCAGTCGCAATATAAACAGTACTTAATCATGCGTGTAGTTCTACCGAATTTGGAATGCTTACTCAATAGATCGGGTTGGAGGGGATTTCAAAACAAAAACGTGGGGTTAAAGATGTTTTGAAAGTTTTAGATGGGGGTTCTATTCACAATGTAGCTATAAAGTAAAAGTGGAACCTACATTCCACTCATGCACATATCTACTTATTCAAAATGTTTATGAAAATAATTTTTCAAGGTTTTTAAGTGAATGAAAATTAACTTCTTAGCATACCTAAATGATTTAGAAGGGTACTCCATTTATAATATAAGTATAATGCAAAACTGAACCTTTATCTCCAAATCAATATATATATATATATATATATATATATATATATATATATATATATATATATATATATATATATATATATATATCACCTCTAAATCTAGCGAGGAACTATGTAGACTCAGCGATTAAGAGAAATTAATATGCAGTTGAAACCAGAAGTTAGTTGATTTAGGCCATATCAGAGAATGAGTTACGAAGTAAATAATCACAACTTACTCCAACCATCACATTTAAGATCAAAGTGAAAATATGCACTCATAGTATATAAACAATTTAAAGGCCTAATTACCTTGTCTGTTGAGCTGGACACAGCAAAACTGAGGTTAACCATTGTTATAAAACCGTTTTATGCACAATATTGATAAATCTTTCCTAGACAACTCGGTAGTATGGGAATGCAGTTTTTTTGCAATAATATATACTTGTGGTGTATATTTCTCCGAAATGAAGTTTCTTGTGGATATTCACTCAGTTCATTTTAGTCTGGCATGAGATCATAGTAGACGAATGCATCTTACTAGAATGTATTGAAAACTGCCCAACCATCTGAAAATGGTTTACCTTGCTAACTCTCAATAAGCACCCTTGATATTTACCCTGCCTGGCTCAGTCTAAATAGTTAGGGAGTCATGACGATCTTTCCTGCTTTACTAGATACCAACAGAATCAACGCTCTAAGGTAGGGGTCCTTTATATATATATATATATATATATATATATATATATATATATATATATATATATATATATATATATATATATATATATATATATATACATTGATCTTATATGCATCTTTTCTGATTATTTGATCGTTGCTAATGCATATCAATGATTAATTTACCTCCTTATCATGACATACCAATCGCATCTTATAAAACGTCATACGAACGTTTAAGACTTGTAATGTCTTATCACACATTACTTTAACTTGATTTGAGTTAAGACTCGAAAGAAAAAACTCAAATTCAGGTTACATTCATTATTCTCTCGAAGATACCTAATTGTATAATGCTCAATGTCAATTGATAAATACATAACCCTTATATTTAAAGATTTATTCTTATGTACATATATATATATATATATATATATATATATATATATATATATATATATATATATATATATATATATATAATGTGTACTTTAGAGAGTGAGACAGACTCGGGAGTGAGGTTTTTGGTGGTAAGGTTTATCAATCGTTATATGTCAATAGTCCATACATGTTTCGGGATTCTTCCCATCATCAGTGGTGTGTGTTGTGTGAGTGTGAATTAAAATGTACCATATGGAACCAGAGTCCACTGCCAGGGGCTATGCATATATATATATATATATAAATACATATACAATTATACATATATATATATATATATATATATATATATATATATGTATGTATGTATGAATGTGTGTGTATATATATATATATATATATATATATATATATATATATATATATATATATATATACATTGCTAATGACTCTCTTCAAAATTTGGACGATTGACTCAGTTCATTTTAGCAAATAGCTTAGAATCATACTCACCGCATTAGATAATGGTCAAGCAGACTATCTAGCTAACATTTGATACAGGGCTCCCCCTAATATTTGCTCAAACTCTTTTGTCAAAGTGATTGAATAGAAAGGAATTTGTGGGAATCATTCTTGCTTTATTTGGTGATTTAGTTCAGGATTCTGTTCGGAAGAGGTGCAAGGAGGAACTAATGTATTTCAACAACAGTAATGTTTAAGTCAGATACTGGGGAGAATGCAGGATATTTTTCACGACATACAGTAACTCAGCTCGTAGCAGTGAGTATCATTGATGCGAATTTCTATAAAGAAATATACATTATGTTGGAAACATTATTTAAGCTATAAAAGGAACCAAACATCAAAGCAAGCAAACTGATCTAGCTTGTTTGAAAAAAAAAAGTGAAGAATGCAACAAAATAGATTCCGTCAAATTTGGCTCCAGCTGTTCTAGCAGACCCCAGAATAAAACTTGAAAGAAGATTCAGAGGGAAATAGTAAAGAATACAGACCTAGGCCGAAATAAGAAAAAAAAAGGGTTGTACTTTTATCTTAATGGTGTATTTATATTCATGGGTAAGCTGGGTACGATACTTAATATAATTACAAGGAGGTTGAATGAATTAGAAAACCACACCAAGAACTAAGACGATTCAAACAGCTATCTTTTAGGTCTATGAGAATATAGAGGAGAATGTTTGAGATTTAGGGGAATTTGTAGGCATTTGGCTTCCTGTCATGGACAACAGAATTTTTCAGCGTGGAAGAGTGAAAATCACTAAGTGCTGTGGGATTCTGATATGACCGACCCAACCATCCAGGTAGGAATGCCAGATCTGATAATTATGATTGAGGAGAAAAACGACAGCCTACCTTAGGCGTGCCGTTAACCTTATATGAAGGAGAGTGAAAAAAGGGGGAAAATTTTTCATTCAATAGGAATCGTCACGTGACCAACGTTCCTTAGTCGTGTTAGCGATGATCAATTAAACATTTGTCATGGGATGATCGATGAATATGTTACTTCTCTCACCTTTTGTTTTGGATGAGATCACCAATTAAGGTTGGATTTAAAGGGAAATGTCTAGATACAGTGGATCTTTCATTTATCTAGCTCCATCAATGCAGTTTGTATGCATGATAGCCACTAATCTAGTCAGGCAGGCCAACTTGATGTTGGAAGTTTTGGTTTCTGTTTCAGCTGGCTGTTTCTAGTACCAGCACCTCACCCGGGAGTCGAAAAGATGTAGAAGGTGAATGTTAGAATTGTGCCCAGAATAGTAGATGCAGTGTACACCATGTCGAAAAAAAAGTTGGAATCAAGATCATTAGAAACCTGAAGAACGTTTTGATAGACAAGAAGCCGAATTGCAGAAATATTATCAAGCAGACATTCTTAGCGAAATAAGTCGACCCCAAGCATTTTATCTGATTAGAAAAATTATCCGTTCACTATAATCAGTGCTCTACTGTTGTTTTTTTTTTTTCTAATCTTTGGGCAAACAGTATCTAGGAATGGCTATAGGCAGTTATAACAAACCTTGGTTCATCATAATGACAATTAAAAGAAGGAGTGTAAAGATTAGTTTATTTCATTAAAATGAGAAAATATTGGAATGCTTAGATATGTTGCCCTGAATGAGCAAAGACTGTGCTACTAGTCATTTAGAAAAAAACTCAGCCATTATTGCAAACGATTCACAAAAAAACAGATAGAACATTGATCTGCATATACTGATATAAATAAATAGCCCAAGAGAACACGATATGATAAAGATAGTCAAGTTGATTCAGTATTGAAAATTTCGTTCGGTAATGTTCGTAAAATTTACGATTAATGCGCCATTGATTCGTGAAAAAAATAAAATAAAAAGCCAAAGAAATTGGTCATGACAGGCTTGACTGCTGTAGGGCCAATCTCCACTCCTACTCAGATACCGAAGATGTAATGAATAATTTTTTAGATGAATAAAACTTGTCAGTTTAGCTCAGTGGTGAGAGAGCTTCTTAGCAATCATTTGTTAGTGATCTCAAATCACGGTTGGGAAATGTTCGTTTATGGGCTTGGTTCAATGATATGTGACAAACAAACGGTGTATACTTCGGCCCCTCTGAATTACATGATCATTAGTTTTCATTCCTCTTGTTTTTACGGAGGGACATAACGTCCAATCCGAACACAAGTTTGACAAAATCTTGGCTTTTGCTTTATTGCTAACAAAGACACAGATATTTGATACAACGATGAAGTAGGCACATGACTGCTTGGGTTAGTACTAACTCTACCCTTTCGCCGCAAAATATTCAACATTCCTCAGGTCCTATTTCATGGGGAAACAATAGTCGACTGTCAGTATTATTGAAATCATCAAATCAATAATAATTATTCATCAATCACACCAGACTTATTACAATGTTGAACTTATTTCCAAGGTGTGGAGGGAAAGAGAAATCGTGGCAAATCTGAAAAACAAAGCTATTTTCAATTAACTCAATATAGAAACAGCTGTAAGCATTTTCAGATAAGGGTGGCTGCCCGTTAGGTTAGAACTTTACGAACAAGTTAAAAATAAAAGTATATCTACCCTTATTGTCAAAGAACTGGAAATATAGGGAGAATAATTGGTCTACATGGTGTCTGTGTTCTAGTGAGATCAAGGGTCTGGAATGTTAATTTTCAAAGCAAGCAGGCGGGCTCCTTGATTTGAAAGATTAACGCAACACAGGGTCTATAATGCAATTTCTAGAAAATGGTCCAGTGGCGTAATAATTAAATTCTCGTAAGCATTGATCATTTCAAATGATTTAATGTACTTTTGCCTATGTTATAGTACAATTACATATTTGTAGATTCTAATTTGGGAGTTCAAGGGGTCATATAAGGTTTACAAACTTTGTGCTGCTTAAATCATCCAAGTGGGAAAGGGTCTGCCTGAAATAAAAAGCCAGCATTTGAGAACTTGGCTTTCAATTAAGATAAAACATGTTTGGCGCCAATAATTAAAAAGCAATTACCTCAACTATACAGCAGGGAAAGGGACAGGGACAGGCAAACTCTTACACAGACGAACGAACAACAAAAATACACAGAGATGCATACTCATACACATACACACATATGTATATGTGTGTGTGTGTGTGTGTGTGTGTGTGTGTGTGTGTGTGTGACTGCGTGTGTCTTATTTAAAGTATTGTTTAGTCCTGGCAAAAGACCACGAGTTAATCTATAACAAAAGAAACATTGTATTATCCTCAATGTACGTTGCTCCGTTATGGAGCTCAATCGGTAGAGGATCTCTGAACTACCTGATACCCAATGTAAAGAAGACGTCTCGTTCGTATATGGAGTATAGTTAAAAAAAACATGCTGATCATGAAGACCCCTAAAAATGTAAACAGGCTGGACTCATATACTCAAAAAAGTGGCACTGATCCAAAAGTTCATAAGAAAATTTGGGCAACGGGTGAACCCTATAAGCAAAGAAGTTCTCGAATCCTATATTGCTCACAACCTTATGAATACATTGACAATCATGATGGATCATTATCTATTAAAGATCTTATTGTATTATTTCATGTTCTGGCGAGCAATGTCTCACCAAGGTTGCGCAGAAACTCCTAAACAAAGACAAAATCTTGCACATGAAACAAATTTTGAAGTATCAAAATCTACAACGTTAAAGGCATTACTGATGATCAAAGACTAAAGCAGACGATGAACAGACAGGAGGATATCAATTGCATATCGTAGGCATTGGTGACACCCACAAAAGGGGAGATAATCTTTGATATTCAAAAATGAATATTCCTCTATTCTATCATATGGAATAACAAGTTCACTGGGATATAATTTCCAGTCAATAACAGCATTATAGGCAACGTTATAACTTTTGGCAGATTTTTTGATTGAATGATGTGGATTGTGATTAAACCAAGCAAAAGATACAGACTAAAAATATTCCAAGTATATGGAAAACTTAGAAAATGAAACTGAGGAATTTTACGATGCTATTAGTAAGATAATGGATCAAAAAGTTACACCATACTGTCGAGTGAGTTCAATCCGCAGGTAGGCAAAGATACCATTAGGCAATCGAGTGTACAAAAATTTCGAATAGGCTACAGAGACGAAAAACGTGACATGCTTGTCAATTCTGTGCAATACAAAAATAAAACATGAGTAATGCATTCTTATAAAAACGGAATAGCCGTAAATGTACTTTGAAAAGCGAGAATAGTATTACAAAAACGAAATTGACTTCAAAATAGCTGATGTGAGCATAACATTAGATATATATTACTGTCATAAAAAGTAGATATATATGAAGTGACCCCGGTGTGTAAGCATGCAAAGGTGAATTTAACTTTAAAAGTGACAAAAAAATAAAATGGATATCAAGAAAGATGCTTCAATAAGATATAGATGGAGAACATCATTGAAGCGACGGAGAAAAGATCCAAGGCTTTGTGAAATAGCAAAAGTAATATAGATAAGAAGGGTGAGATTCTAATGAATATGATTGAAAAAGCTGCACGTATGGAAGACAATGAAGGCAATAACATTAGCACAAGGAAATACTGGAAGGAAACATAAAAACTGATCAAAATGAAGGGATTTTGGGGGATAAAAACGGAAGAGGACGGAGCCACAAGAGCTTAACGCATTGACTTATAAAAGAAAAAAAAAAGGAAGCAAACGTAAGGACAATCGTGCAGGATATAAGAAAAGATAAAAGTTTAAATCACGCCTTAGCAGCAGTATTCAATCTGCTGCTAAGGCGTGATTCAAACTGGCAAACAACAGATACTTCTACTTTGATCGAAACTGAATTAGCTACGAGCATACAATGTTCCGAAGGATATTATAAAAACGTTTCCGCTCAGATATCGAGTGATACAAAGCAAGACTGAGTAAATAATTTTAGCTCCGTAGTTACAGACCTTCCTATGTTTTGCTCAGTCGAACACAAGACTGAATATTTATATTCAAAACGTCGTCATAAAATATTTTTTAGTATGGAAATGGAAATTTCAAACTTAACAGCAGTGTACATATAAAGAAGGAGAAAAATATTTATGATGTTCGAAACCCAAAGAATATATATATATATATATAAATACATATATATATATATATATATATATATATATATATAAATACACATATATATATATATATATATATATATATATGAATACATATATATACATATATATATATATATATATATATATATATATATATATATGTATATACGAAGTATATGTATACATATGTTAAGAACGTAAAAGCATCGAATGTATACATAAACATACACATATCGTATATATTATTGTAAAAATATGTTTCTGTTATACATAACTTTACTGTGATATATATATATATATATATATATATATATATATATATATATATATATATATTTATATATATATATATATATATATATATATATATATATATATATAGCGTGAATGAAAGAATATACATAAACTTCTCTCTATGAGAAGAAATGGCTAAGATAAACGCGTATGCACGTATACACAAACATACACACACACACACACACACACACATATATATATATAGATAGATAGATTGATAGATAGATTGATGGATAGATAGATATATAGACATACATGATATTTCATGGCTTTATAAACATCTAAATGCAACTGAAAAATCTTAGTGTACTATTACTCAACAACTAACCGTCTTGTGAAGTTAGTATTTACAAGATATATCAGTGTACGCAGATGGCAATGCACTACTGAGTATTGATTTTAAGTGGGGGTTGCAGTTCTTGAGATTTCTACAAAATAATGATTATTAATCTTTTTTATAGTTTCTCAAATTATCTCTTCTGACCTAAACCTTTAGGGAATCTAAATTTGGACATAACATATCTAAATTGATGATATTTAAGAGAAGTATCATAAATACTTTGAAGCAAATATTCTGTACTACACAGTAATCCATAGCTCAGTTATTGCAGGCAACTGAAGTCCAACCCCGTCAAACCATGCACCTTTAGAATAGGCACAGCCTCAGTATATATAATTTCACTGAACATTACAGAACAATAATATATGTATGTATCACTTGATATTGTAAAAATGCACACACACATAAACACACACATACACAAGCACACACACATATATATATATATATATATATATATATACATATATATATATATATATATATATATATATATATATATATACATATATATATATATATATATATATATATATATATATATATATATATATATATATATATATATACATAGTATAGGTCCTTTCCATAAAAGAATCAAACATTCGAAACAGCATGCCAGTGAAACTTTTAAGAGTCCTCTGACTGAAATATTATGACACTGACTTCGTTGTTTTGTGAAAAAAAATGCATCAGGTCACGTTGGATAGTATTTGAGCTACACGTGTCAAAATGAACATTATTCTAGTGCATTTGTCATTTTTTTTCCCTAATTAAACAATAAATGTTCTATGAAGATGTAGGAATCAACAATAGATTTTTTCAAAGATATATATATATATATATATATATATATATATATATATATATATATATATATATATATATATATATATATATATATATATATATATATATATATATGTTCTCCACACTAGATGTATGTACAATGAATTATACCATTGAGAAATTTTCTGATTTTTTTGTCCCTCTATCAATCGTACATACTGAAATATACCCATGCTGTTTATATATGGATTGTCATAGAATACTGATTATATACTACTGCATCAATAACTTTTATCTATTTTCAGACTATTTCGGAAGATCAAAAACAAATATATATTCATGCAGTAAAGAAATTACACTTTGTGAAACAATATTGTCTAATTCTGCCACAGCCTTCATTCATTGCTCTTCTCCCTAAGTTGAAATACTCTGGAAATAACTGGAAAGTATTGAAAAAGGCATGTACCCATATGTAATTCCGTGGAGTGCGATGGTTCAATTTCGTCAATACATTTTTGCTCAAAAATATTATCATTTTTTCCTACAAGACGATGCTACAAAAATACGGAGAAGAAAATCATCAAATTAAGTTTCCTAATTAATTCATGTTATCAGCTAGCGCACGAATGATGAGAAAAAAATACAGCAATATTTTAATTATAACCCCGAGCAAGAAACTTCGATAAATCAACTTTTTCGTAACTGATACATTATCTGGGGAAACAAAATGGTCTTATAGATTGACTGGGAGCAGAATAATTACTCACAAAAATTTTCTAATCTATTTTTAAGAGGCAAGACTCGTTCAGTAATGCCCACTTTTTCTTTAATTACATTAGGTGAATCAATTAGTAAATGTGTGAGACCGGTTAATCAAATGCTTTCTAAAGATTAACTCTGCTGTATTTGGGAAAAAAAGCTGTTTTCTGAGTGGATTCTATCGATCCCAATACGGACATACTGAACATGCCAGCTACCGAAGCATATATGCTATCAGGCGTATCTATTTGCAATTACAAACCCAATTTACCGCGGTTTAAAAATATGTTCCTATTATCAACAGTGAAACTTTTGTTAAGTTCGATGAGTTGGAGTTTCTTTTCAGAGATTGAAACATTAGCAGTATTGAGAGAAAATGTGTCGGAAAGTTAAGTGCAATTTGATTGGTGGTTCAAAAGTGATGTGCCTTTATATCAAATCCAAACTGAATATAAATCTCTTAAACTTTATAGAGCTCTGGAGCAATTTTCGTGACTTGGTGTAATTAAAAGAAAGTTATTTGCAAAAGAGATCTCTATGATATGACGTAAGTTTCATCAACATTGCTCAAGTTTTACACAAGTTATCACAGAACTAAAATCGTCGGATTGTGTAGAAACAAAGGGATTATTAAACTAAATCCAGCCGAACAGATTCCAAACAGAAATGCAATCTGGGGAGTAACTCGTCAGTGCATCCCCTCCCATCAAACAAATGAAACAAGCAAAGAAATATAGAAGAAAAGAATATATATATATATATATATATATATATATATATATATATATATATATATATATATATATATATATATATATATATATAATCATAGAACAAGAATACATTATGATATAATGTAATATCCAGTGTGAGATGGGCTATTTCATAACGTGTTCGATAAATTTGACATGAAGCAGTAAGTTGACTTGAAGTGAAACTTTAAATTGTGACATAATATAAAAATTGCAACACAAACACGTTTATGTCTCTGCCTTGTTTGGGGTTCTTTAAATGAATGATTCGATCGAAGACAGAGAAAGAAAAGGGGAATAAAATAGGATTCTGCACAATGATTGGCTGGAAAGCACTTGGTTTCGATATATAAATAAACCGAGAAGCGAATCGCCAATGTGATTGATGGGTGAAGTATACAACGTACAAGATACCAGCTATGACATTCAAATGCAAAACCAGGAAACTGACAAAACCACCAGAAAACCGACTCGAAACTGCACAGGGAGCGATAGATAGAACAGTAGGAATGAGATATTTTACATACAATGGAGCAACAAAAATGTACGAATTTAGCGGAAAAAAAACACCGCAATTAGGGCAAAAGGTTACCCGATCAGTGCTGTTGGACGGCGGCCGCTGCGGGAAAAGATCTGACATAAGATGCAAGGATTAGATTTTTAGACATTCAGAAATGGTCACAATCACACTCATCATAAAGAGAGACGAAAAGGCCTTTGTCCAGCTGCAGAGGGATAACGATGATATATATATATATATATATATATATATATATATATATATATATATATATATATATATATATATATATATATATATATATATATATATATATCGTCATCATCTACCATTGTGTCCATATATATATATATATATATATGTGTGTGTGTGTGTGTGTGTGTGTGTGTATGTGTGTGTATGTATGTATATATACATATATATATATATATATGTATATATACATATATACATATATAGGAATAATATATTCATGAATCTGATTCACCCGAAAAAGCCCTCAAAAAGCAGAAACATAAACGTGTTTGTGCAGCTAATCAATTATCACGTCATAATCAAAGCTCCACCTAAATCTAACTCAATGTCGAATATATCGAGTGCTCCATGAAATAAACCAACTACACATCAGATATTTGATTTCTGACTTTATTTTGAAATATATATATATGTATATATACATATATATATATATATATATATATATATATATATATATATATATATATATATATATATTTGTCTCTATTTGCACACATATGCATCTATACTGTGAGTATAAAAGTATCCAATATATTTAGAAATATTCATTTTAAATTATTTACACAGCACTAAAATTTTGAGAATTCTGTTTGAAATTTTTTCGTAAATACAAAAGTGAATAACACATCGAAACATGGTCGAATATTAGAAAGTTGCGTACAAAAATCATAAGACACATGGTCCAACTTCTGTCATTTTCAAGGCGTATAACTATGTTAGAATATACTTTTAGAAATGTATTGAATATGTTTTTGCAATTATTTTATATACATAAAATTTTGTCAATACTTTGCAGATGTATATTAAACAACTTAGACACAGCAATATACATACATACATGCATACATACATACATACATACATACATACTTATATACATACATACATACATACATACATATCAATATGCATGCATTTGTGTGAAATCAATCTTTTAAAGTGAATATTTTTTTGCCGGTGCATGGAATAGAAATTCGCGATTTGTTTATTTTCCTGTAAAAGAAAAGTCGAAAAGAGCAGGGAATTGACTTCTAGATCAACAAATTTCCTGCAGAGAAGGAAGGGAATAAAAATTGAAGTTCAAAAATTTGATTTGTGGAAAACATGCATTACTTATTTGTTGCAAGCTTTCTGTTCTTTACTTATTTATGTATTATTTACTTATATAAATAGCATTCAAAATATTTTGAAATCATCCATCAGAGAACTTGTAAGACAATTGGGAAAAACAGGTGCATCCACAATCGACGAAATAGACTGCTGTTTACACAGAGTTGGTGTTTCATGCATTAAATATATATATATATATATATATATATATATATATATATATATATATATATATATATATATATATATATATATATATATATATAAGTGCGTGATTGCGTGTCTCTGTGTCTTTGTGGCGATATGTATATGTGAGTGTGCGTTTCTCTGTGTGTTTGAATATATCTAACTATTCTGTACCCACCAAATGTATGAAGTATCAAGCCATTTTGACAGTCTCAAGAGCCGATTTTGCAACCTCGATGTAACTTTGCATCTATTTAGAGGGGGACATTACTGCAAACGTATTTGCAGAAAATCTATCACAAAGTTATTCAATCTGCAGAGAAATCTCATTGACTCAGCTTGTGTACTGAGTTACTATTATTTTTTCTGCATCTTCATTTCGTTTTAATTGACGAAAAAATACATTATCCAAGTCTGACTGTAAGATCCCTACAGTCCTGATTTGGCTCTTTGTGGCTTAACTTCGAACGTGTGGAGATTTCAGACTTGCAATGGAGAGCCAAATGTGATCGTTTCGAGAATTGGAGTGGGTGCTGGTTGAAGTGTGTTAGTTCCCAAGAGGAGAAATCTTAAGGGGACTCTTTTGTTGAGGTTAATAATTGGATACACTTCGGATATGCGTCTTGAATCAGTAAAATTCATTAATTATCTCAGAGATAAAATCTGTGCTAAGCTTCATGAAGATGTGTTTATTTTGACATTGGTATGCAATACAATATAGTTATCGACGTGGTATTTGCAATTTTTAATGGGAAAGAGCAAACCAAAAGGCATACGAGGACTGTGATTGAACTCCAGGAGAGAATATTCATATCATTTTCTTATTTACTCCCCCAAAGGAAACATGTATCAAGTCACCCGGATCACTTTTAAATAACAAGGTTTATCTGTAACTAAGAAGTCACAATACTACACTGCAATTACATTGTACTCCAAGGTAATGAGTACAAATCTCTTCAAAATATGTTGTCAGCGTTGCCAGGTGAAGCTAGTGTGACAGACCGATTGATATAGACTGTAGAACAAATAGATACAAAAAATGTAAATGGTTTGAAAAGTATTTGTAAATACTTAAAAATACTTGCATCGGTCAGTATGACTAATAAAGTTTCAATAAGAGATAAAATTTGATTCATTCTAAATGAAATACTTATAAATACTTTAAAGTACCTGAGTTTGCATCGGTCATTAAGACTAATACGACTTCTAAGTGAGAGATAACGTCTGATTCATTCTATATGAAGTACTTATGGATACTTGAAAGTACTTGAATTGCCTCGGTCATTATGACTAATGAAGTTTCTATAAGAGATAACACTTGCTTGATTCCAGAGGAATGTATCAGAATGTACTCGGCTACAAATGTATCTGAATGTATTCAGCTATTTAACATAAGCAATAAGAAATATATTGAATTTGCTTGAGCTTACAAAAGCTTCCTGTATGTTGATGTTCTAGAAATCAGTATATTTATAATGGCATAGACAGCTGTAGTATGTACATCCATAAACCCAATTCACAGGGCGGACCAACGTTTATAAAATTTTAGGAATTTCGAAATGTTAATGTTTTTGGAATTTTAGGTTTTTGAATTTGAAGATAATCTATGAAAAAAATGTATAAAACACTGGAACTAGGAGAAAGTATTTCGATTTTATTAGTTTATACTTAGAAACTAATGTAATCATGGATATATATAGTAAATAAGTTTATATCCAAAAAGTAAGTAAAATAAAATTAACTGAGTGAAACTCAGACGGTTGATATATAACTGGTTGATACAGAGGGAGAAAAAATGTGAATAATTTTCCAAATTTTTGAATTCTTAGAAACCGATTTGGGTATATATATATATATATATATATATATATATATATATATATATATATGTATGTATGTATATATATATATATATATAGAGAGAGAGAGAGAGAGAGAGAGGGACACAGAGAGAGAAGTTGAAGCGGAGAGAGATATTGATAGATAATGCGTAAGCTTATATCCCAAAAGTTCTTACGAGAGTAGGAAAAATAAAATATTCAAGGAAAACTTAATCAGTTGATATTATTGCTGTGAAAGGAAATATCTGTTTGTGTGAGTGGTTGCAAAGGAAGTTCTGTCAAGTCAATAAAAATGCCTCTGGTACTGTTATCAAATAACGATTCTCTCCCCGTTCATTTACGTGAATACATATGTATATTCACACAAACAGTCAAAAGAAGTTATGTGCAGGCATGAACACACACATATATGCATATGCACGCACACAACACACACTCAACACGTGTGCGCGAACGCACTTAGATCACAGGGTATTCTATATATACAAATCTAAGAGGTTTTGTACATACGTCATTTATAAATGCGAATGTGTATTGAAAATGACAGGAGATGCTGCCGAAAGCGCTATCTCTTCTCTTGTACAAAAAAAAAACAGAGTAAAGATGAGTAAAGAATGAAAAAGACGCTCCTCGTCCGTCATCTTTAATGAAAGATGTATTAAAAAATGTTCCGTCATTTATACATGCACATATATATATATATATATATATATATATATATATATATATATATATATATATATATATATATATATATATATATATATATATATATATATATATATATATATATATATATATATATATATACCGAGAAAGAAAGAGAGAGAGAGAGTGTGAGGTACAGACAGAGAGCAAATACATGAAAGCAACGTTTGATGTATTAGACAGATATAATGTATGCATTTATGCGTATTCGTGTGTATACACGCAAATTACGTAGTGGAGAATGGATGATACTGACACACATATACACCCAACACACACTCATACACGCAGACAGACACACACACACACACATATATATGTGTATATATATATATATATATATATATATATATATATATATATATACACACACACACACATATATATATATATATTTATATATATATATATATATATATATATATATATATATATATATATATATATATATATGCATTCTTTAAAGTTTAGTCGTAAAATGTCCCGTTGATCATTTCTACTTCAGTGAGTTTGATTCTCTTGGTTTGCACTGTTGCTGTGATTTGTATAAGAGTTAGTGTAGCCTAAATGATAATGTCATCAATGATATTTCGTCTATAAAAAGTATCACTCATTTTATTTTTATTTCTTACAATTCCAAGGACAATTAGGCATTTTGATTAGAGGTGGGGATCAAAATTGACCGTAAACTTTGATAAATTTTCCACAAAACAATCTGAGTTCACTTTCTCAATCTCTGTAATCGATTTTGAACTAGATTTCAGCAGGATAAAAAATAAAACTGTTTTTCTTCATTCAACAATTTAATTTGTTGAAAAAAATATTTTCCAGAAATTCAGTATTCAAAACCACAAAACATGAACGCCCTGTTATTTTTATTGCAAAAATTAGTTCTTCTGGTATACGGTTCCCCTTTTTAACCCTCAATCCCCAATCGATTTACTAAAATTCTGTTTGTTCAAATATGGGTAATATATATATATATATATATATATATATATATATATATATATATATGCGTGTGTGTGTGTGTGTGTGTGTGTGTGTGTGTGTGCGTGTGTATATGTGTGTGTGTGTGTATATATATATATATATTGCGTTTTATCATATATTTTTTATTTGATCAACCATTATTACATGGTGAATATACCATTTGGTCTCGACAGAATAATTGATTAAAGAAAATTTGGTTGCTGCTGTTATGGTACATTCACTCTGCAAAAATAGTTGTTCATTTCAGATAAGTGTTTGTATATAATATACAGCAATCTATTATCATTATGTCGAACCATTCATCCATTTCCTAATTACACACACTCATTCACACACACACATACAGCCCCCCCACGTGTGTGTGTATGTATATATATATATATATATATATATATATATATATATATGCATGAAAGCTATTTTTTATGCCTATACAACACGTATCTTGAGTGTGGACATAATTTGGATATGCGTTGTGTGAACTTATGTCGACATGCATATGCAGTAATCAAATCTTTTTTAAGTACAACATGCACGTACCTGCATAACTGTATTTAGTTCGAATTTTCTTTCATTCTTTTCCGGGCATCTTGAAGCATTGTCAGCTTTCAGAAAGGAAAAAAATCAAGAAATATATTTGCATGCATTGGAAATTTTAAACAAGTTGTTTTTAATACACGCTTTCCCCTGTCATACTGTCTTGACGATGATTTACTTTACAATAACCAGCCATAAGTCTATATTTTGAATGTATTGTATCCATAGAATATAACTTACATGAGGCGATAGTTTACACTAATATTCTTCTGAATGTAGACATACTTATCCTTGTTTAAAAACTGCGTTTGACAGAAAAGTCTGAATTCATTAATCAATGATCAACATTGAGTGACATTTATCGGTCTTGATTCTACGTTTTTCTTCTCTGCAAGACCCTCAGAATTGAATTCAACCTTTGTGGTCATTGAATTCCCTGCTGTTTGCGGTTATATCTCGGTTATAAGTCAGTTTTGATTGCATTAGACAAATGCGCCAGTGCTTTAATCGAGAACCAATAGACATGAGATATAAATGTGTTCAGTCCGTCGTCCAATAGAAACAGTCATGGGACTGGCGTCTTCTGACAGCATGCTGCGTTAGGGGTGATGAGTTGGGTGATGAGTTACAAAAATTGGAAGAGGGGCGATCAATGAATAAGTTAGCTCACTCAGATTTTGTAAATTATGGATCCCCAAAACGTCTAGTCTTACAGAAAAGAGATTAGTGTGTATGCTTACGGATACAAAACCAAGGTTTCAAGTAAGCATAAATTTACATTGTAAATTCAGCTCCTGACTCTAAACCTCTTCAGGGGAGGAATTCCCTTAAAATCTTCACCCCTCTATCTCAATTGGTACATTGTGTAGGCGTGACAAATGCAAGAATCAATAGCCAGCCAGCCAGCTAGACCAACTGAAAAACGTTAGAAACCTTTAGATAGTTTTGGTGACAGTTTTGGTTGTCAGTTATTACAAACAATAATCGTGCATGCATACACACACATTGATGAATGGAGAGATAGGGCCAGACTGAGAAAAAACAGAAAGAACTAACTGTTAGTCTGATTAGTAGATATATACAAATGTATAGACAGAGAAAAGGATTGAAAAAAATACATACATAAGTAGATAAGCGAATTGAATTATCGGTTTTTTTTCTCAACGTGTCTAGCACAATCTTTTCCTCGATCAGAGACTGTGAAAAAGTTAGGGCAATTATTAAAAAGTCGGATAGTGTAATGGTTAGCACGTCAGCCTCATGCACAGAAGTTTCCGGGCACGATTCTCGTTACATGCAAAGTGTGTAGAGAACCTTCATTCGGATAAATTTTCCTGTGTATTCAGCAGCTAATTGAGTGCATTTCAAGTTTTGTGATTAACGTATCCTTTTGGTGAACTTGCAACCTGTTGGTCATGAAAAAAGGATCAGTATGGTGATGCATATAACAGAAATATAATTTTATCACCGACGATCATATTCCATTGGGGTCTATCTTTTTAGAGGCATCACTTTGTACTTGTACCTATGAGGATAAGTTGAAAGAGTTGAGATTACCATTGTGAGAAAATAAGAGAGAACGGGGAGATTTATGAAAACAAAAGCGTATGAGTTGATCAGGATCAATAGACCCTCATGTTTTTTTATGGTCTTATAGTGGATACAGAGGACTGAGAAGCCACAAAGATACTGTAAAAGTAAACAGTACAATGATTATCAGAGTACTCAAAGTGCAATTGTATTTGCACGTGTATACAATCTGACCATACGTCTCATGTATGGTTGTTGGTTAGTAGTTAGAAAGCCCGAATATCATTGAACTGGTCGTAAGTTCAAATACTGATATGGTCGTGAAGTATTTTAATTATATCTTCGGATATTTGTGCATACTAAAAAGACATTTTATATACGTAAGGAAGTGCAGGTATATATAATTGTATTTCCCATACATGCAAACACTTGAAATATATTTCATTTCTTCTTTTGCGAGAATATGATCAATACACACATATTGGTGCACCAATATATATGTCTGCATATGCAAATTCCTGCAGACGAATGCACATGCATATATACATCACACTGTAATAAAGTATATATAAATATATATATATATATATATATATATATATATATATATACATATATATAGACAGAGAGAGAGAGTGAGAGAGAGAGTCTCTGAACTCGTGTGAGCAAATATACGCACGCACTTGATATCTGTATTCAGTCATAATCTTCTTACCTCTTTTCCGGTGCACCGTGAAGCATTGTCAACATTTATGAAAAAAATATATGAAAATGATATTTCGTATGCATTCAGATCGTCTAGCTTTTTATCTCTAGTGCATGTTTCTCCTCTGATACAATGTTTAATTCACTGTTAACGATACTTAACAATAGCCAGCCATAAGTTTACAGAGTGGATTTATCTATCAAATGGCCGTGTACAGGGGTTTGACAAAATGATGAAAACCCCTGCAGATTTCACTTGTTGTACGTTTGAATTACATTGATATTATACAAAACTCCTAATGTCTGGGAAACCTCTTTGTGTGTTGCAGATTATCACAAATTCATCATCATCATCATCATCATCATCATCATCATCAGTCTTTTAACGTCCATCAATGGACAGGGACTTTCCCCAGGATTCGCCACACTTCTCTATCATGGCTATCGCAGTATTTTCTGAATTTGTCTAGCTCCTTTCTCCATCTAATATTCTGTTGGCCTCCGTTGCGCATGTGATCTCGGGTGTTATCCCAAAACACTCATGGTACTTAATTGAGCTTCATAGAATTGGATTCTATAGACATGTTGCAATTACTAAACTTTTATTTTGCAAATCAACTTAGAACATCGTAAACAGTAGAGAATTGGCCATAAGAATAAGGGAAATTGACCAAGAATGGAAGGATTAGATATACTTAGACGAAACTTTTACATCATTGCCATGTTTTAGCTGAGTTTAAGTCTTCAGATAGCCTAAAGAAGCTTATGATTCTGAATATTCAGCATATAAGCATGGAAGTAGATATATAATGAATTGGGCGGTAATATCATGGATTTCTTTTGGTACAACGTCCATGACAGGATGAGTCCTCAGGATTATCCGTCAATTTTAAGTGACCTGCTACCTTCAATGGTGTACTGTCTTCTAATGGCTATGCTGTCTTTCATGACGATAATGCATCAATTAACACCACTAGAGTTATTGAAAACTGGTTCAAAATGTATGAAAGTGAATTTCAACATTTGGACCAGCTTGCACAAATATCAGATTCTAATATAATTGAGCATGTGTGATGTGAAATGGAGCAGTAACTAAAGAGTCAATTCCCTCCACGGCGGCCCTGAAAGAGTTGGAGCAATTTTCGCCAAGGGGAAGGCTCATAATTCTTCTAAATATTGTCTAAAAGCTATATGAATAAATACCTCGAGGTATTGAAGCTGTCATAGGAAGTTAGAGGAAGGTTAACTCCATATTTGAAAATAAATGGAAAAAATAGTTAATTAAAATAGTGTTTCCATTATTGAGTCAAACAAGACCACAAGAACATATAAAAATGAATTAATCCTTAAATATTCAACATTGAGTAACAATCATTATTCTTGACTGTGGGCACGTCCTTTCCTAGGATATCACCTCTGAATTATTTTCAACGTTGCTGGTCATTGCATTCTCTGATGTTTGCAGTTATACCACGGGTAAAAATTCAGGAAACGAGGGATAGGACCAGCAATAGTTTCCTGTAAGTTATGCACAGCTTACCCCTACTATGGCTGGCCCTGTCTGTCACATCCTGAATGCGTAACTAAAAACTGCAACTAGCGCACAAAAGAAATCAACGTGCGTACAAAATGTTTCAAATCCTGCAGATAGTCAACTGAATTCATTGTGAAAAAAATTGATTCACCACGTTGAATCAAAAAGTGTGCTGGTATATCTGTCACAGCAAAGAATTACAAAATATAAGATTATTGCGTCCACTGACGTCAAAGATTTAGGAAAAAATATTGTCAAACTGAGAAAAAATGGAAAGCACAAACTGCCTAATGAGCAGACAGGTATGAAAATAACAACAAGGGAGAATTTTTCAAAATACGTAAACAAAAACACAGGTAAAATATAACTAAACTCGCCATCACAGCCCACAATCAAATAACTGAAGCATTAAAAATTTAAGTCACGTAAAAAAATCTTCCATCGGAAAATGAATACGTTCACAATAAACTTTGTTTATTGTATCATCGGTGTTTTCCTCTGGAAACGTCTAGAATAGTGTTAAATAATATAAAAAGAGATACAAACATTCCTAACGTTATCTTGTACACACTATAACATCATGACTTTTTTAAAGCAATAGTAGTATTAAAGAACAATTCTGTATTCAGGAAATGGTTTCCATCTAAACCAAAGGAAAACTAATATCGGTCTTCAGACAATGCTAGATAAGCATCGGGGATGCAGTTAGACACACGGCTGATAGACTCGGCAAAGTTCAAATTCTGTCTGAGAAAGGACATCAATAGTATCTGGGAAAGGCATGAATCTATCATGAATTCATCTATATGAAGCGATAACAGGAAAAACGAGTCTCGTTGGCATTCATTACTAAACAATAAGTGTTTAGGACGATTCCATTTTCAAAACGGGAAAGTTTCAACCAGCGTCTTGCATCTTGACAGGCTAGCAACTGCTGACATCCCTGTTCCAAGAAATATACGGTTAACGGGACTCTGGATCATTGATTATAATGAATTACTCAAATATAATAAAGGCCATTAAAACTGGTGAACAGAATAATGCAACCGAAGTCTCCAAAACACTGTGAATGTGGATTGCAGATATTTAAAATCAAAATAGGCTGAACGAGGCATCGGCCAAGAGGGAGAAATCTAAACGACACAGCTGCTATTAATTGTGCACAACTTCCGTCGGGATTGTAGTAATGCATGTTTTCGGACTATAGGTAGGCTAAAGAATGCATCGGTCAAAACATTGTGATAAAAGCACAAACTCATCGCAGAATTCCAGACAAAGATTCTGTAGAAAATACCAAATATTTTCTTTGAAAAAATGGCAACAGGAAAAACGGTATAGTTCATTTTAGTACCAATTCATCCACAAACAAAATAATTCAGTCTTTTATCCATTAAGGCAGGTTCAACTTATAGACAGTGGGTTATCAAGCCCTCCTTTCAAAGAAAAACACATGTGTTGAAATCATGAATATCCTAATGTGCACATGGTTGCTGTTTCTTTTAACTTTTTAATCCTCAAACTGTGCTCTCTGTCAATTATTCGTAAATCGTGCTTGTGCTAGTAGTGTATGCTTTTCTCTGTAGAGTTGTTATAAATTCTTTTCACACTAAACATGAAGTAAAAACTCACGGTTACACTTTACTTGGAAAGTAAGGAAAATTATTTCCTACTTGTTCAAATATATATATATATAAAATGAACTGCTACATGCCGTACCCTTCCGTGTAAAGCACAAAGAATTCATAACCAGTATCTGAGCCAAAATTGGGGGGGGGGGTTTGAGCCGTACACATATGTGAGCAGAAGAAAAATACGTTAGTAAAATTAGGTTGATTTGATGACAGATGATAACTTCTTACCCAACCTAACCTGAGAAATAAATTTGATTTATGCAGCGAACCAACAGTAAGGATGAAATTAATTAAGTTCGAAGCCCTCAAGACCCTATTTAATCGACGTCAATGAACAAAATATCCAATACAATACGCATCCTTAAATTGAATAGCCAATGATCAAAATGAGAAAAATTAGCATTTCATGCTGGCAAACATATCACTTTGTTTACATCTTCGAGTGCTGATGTGTACTTTGTGATGTTGATGAGAGAATAGCATATTCAACAGTTAAACGCTATTTCATAAGTGGATATTTTGTTTATTCCTCGGTTGTCGTGGTATGCATCAAGATACGTCTGGGGGGCACGAGTTTGGTTGGGTGCACGTTCTGTGAACCACTGGTCTAGTCACTGCTTCCTGTACCAAAATTTCCAACGAGACATTTGGCTATGTCTTTCCTAAATCTTTAAATCTGACTTCTATGAGACAGCTGGTTTCCTTTATATAAACCTCTCTACGTTCAACATGGGATGTTATGAATGCAGAATCAACTCGAATCATTCCCTTGCAAAGGATAAGCTAAAGTGGATTTCTTGAATAACTTCACTATTGTATACTGTTCTGATGTTGCAATGATGCCAAACCTTCCAGATGTTCTTAGACACCTTCACATATTGGATGGTTACTATACATACTCAGTTGATGATACTAAGGTTCTCCTATTCCCCTCCCGTAAGACGATAGGATTTTAATAGGAAAAACAACCCTGTGAAGTTTCTTCTTTGATCATGCCATTTCTAAAGGAAGCAGTTTTGGTCTTTAAGATCTCTGATACATATCTGCTTTTTGAGTGTTTTTTCTAATTATTCGATTTATATTTTGATTTCTGTTGAACTCCGCCGCTCAATTTTAAAAGAAGAAAAGAAGTGAATAATGCATTCAACGATTTCTAAAGACCTGATAAATCACACACCTTGGGAATTTTGAAATATTAGGGCCCACCTGGGAATTACGTAGCCATTTTCAGTATTTCAGGATTTGATCATGTAGCTGCAATATTAATTTGCAACTGGTCTATGCATGCATGAACAGGCACCTTCCTGTGGGGTCACGCAATCAACACTGAAATACCATTTAGTGAGCAGTCGCATTCAGAATGATTAAAAAAAAACATTGCCAAAGTCCGCCTGGCTAAGCCTACTATCACGATCTAGCCCCCCTTGAAATTTTGACTTTTCTCAAAAAGGTTCTACACTATGGATTAGATTAAAGGACCACGATAAGTCAATTATCCTGGAAGGTTGTTTTAGAAGTGTAAAGCGTCCCGTAGAAAAGGGAGTACCTTGAAGCAGGGCAGATCCGTAATTACCAAGGAAAACTTTCTCCTCGTTAATAATAATCAGCTTGATACTAAGTGTTTGTCTGAATTTTTGAGATGAGGTATTATTATCATTTCTATCATTATTTGAACTATCCACATGGACACATAGCGTAGTGGTTAGAGAATCAGAATTACTGCAAGTATTCTAATGGTTCCAGGTTCAATCCCAGTGTGAGACAATAATAATTCGAAAATACAACTACTGCTACGAGGGGAGTGCAGTCTATATACCTCCGTCGGTTAAATAAAGGGTTTGGTTCGTTACTTTCCCACACTTACCAGATGATACCTGATGAAAGCCGAAACGTTGTACGAAAAACAACCAATATGAGGATAGTCCGAATTATAATAGAAAAAAGGCTTGATACTTCCTATACAGTACTTGTATATCAACCGAAACCTTGTTGTAATAACAACACAGAGAAATATACACTGAACAATTACTTTGATAAATCCTAAAACGCAAAAGGGGGTTTTTGGTTATTCTTTTAAAAAAATCAATTTTGCCTCTGAGTTGTTTCCACAGCCTTTAAAGGGATCGGAAAGAAAGAAAAAACGAAAAAAAAAAAAAAAGCAAAGAAAATAAGAAATGTCTGCTCAAAGAAGATTTTTTTCTGCAAAAAGCATGCTCATTAGAACCTCGCTTGAAGTCCATTTATTTTGAGCCGAATATCAAAGACTACGAAATTTATGCTTTAACAAATCTTTTACCTTCAGAGAAAGAGAAACTAATAAGCAAAATAAAAAAAATGTACCATCTCCGTTTGGAAATCTGCCATTATCGGTTTTTCTCTAGTACACCCTGTTTCTGCATTCTTTGAAGAAAATTAACCTAACCTTTTACTTGAACCGTCTGCCATCACGGGCGCTCTACACTGGCGCCTTCTATTCGCTTCAAAGTTGGCGGGGAGCCAACTCAGTCCAATAAAAGAAAGTTCAACGTCGAACCATTAAGATGCTGCAGTCTGTCCGTAAAGTATCCAGACATTCAATATTGACGGAAAAAAATAGAGCTTCAGATACCCCGCAGGGTAACAATGACTAACAGTACAAGAAACCTTTGCCATTATCAATACTGGACCTATGCCCCCGTTCTCTGTCCCTTAATTCTGGACATTTGCTCCTTTCAATACAATTCAATAGTTTCTGTATACACCCTGTCTGATCACAGAATTCACTGAATAAATAAGCGTTTTGAGTGGAGGTCCTTTACTTTGACTGAATATGGGGGCCCTCATTTGCCTTTCTTTGCTAACATTGGAGATTGAAAGTCCCGAAAATTCGCCAGATCTCTCAATCGTGGGTATCACGGTGCTAATATTACATGAACTTGTCTGAATTGTCCTGCCATCTTTTTTGCCGCACACGATTTAGTGTATGATCTCTGAAGATTCACAAGTGATATCCAGAGGTTGTCGGACATTCTTGCTTTGAAGCTTGCCAGTTGGCATCCAAAATTTCGAACGTATTTTATTCCTCACTCCTGTTTTGTCTGTAATATACAGTGCTGTCTTGTGATTTCCATGTGATGCTTGATAAGACTTAAGAAAATAAGAAAATATCCCACCTCTCTCCTTTAGTCCGCCTTCTCACTTTTATTATTCGTCAGTTTTTAATGAAATGACCAATCACGACGTAAATAATGCTGATCACATCGAACTTATCAATAGTGTACATGAGGAATATGAGTATTTCACAAAATCTTTTAACGACATACCAGTTAATATTGATAACAAAAATCATTACCATATAGTAAAAATGTTGATGGTTATGATAAGATCAGATAGTCCAAAAAAAAAACAGACTAATTCTTGACCAAAAGCTCTTTTAGAGGACCATTCACAGTGTTTGATTCGAAATGTATGGCCTCCTCGAAGATTCTTTTGTATATAAAGGGTAGGAAATCTTAATATCGGAGTATATAAAAGCGCAGGTATTTTTTGCTTCATGTTGCTGAACCACCTATTGGTCTCTTTTGAGTTTATTCTCTTCTTTGGTTGTAATTGTCATGTAATATTATCATTTATGTCATCTGTATCTTCTCGTAGATCTTTCCTATTTGGGATTCGGTGCAGATAATTAGTCTAGTGGTTGGGTTATTCATGAATTCCGGTATGTGGCCACCCGTTAGTAATATGGCATCTTTGGGGGAAATTTCCTACTCTGTTGCTGATATACAATTTGTTAGTGATATTTTCGTTATATTCATTTATATTTGCGTCATAAACGTTGTTCTGGGTGTTCAGATTTCTTGAATTGTTTCTGATGTTTTTATAAGTTTGTTGTACGTTCGATATTTCATTTCATATAAGTTGTTAGTTTTGTCTCAATTCACAAAAATGTTGTTTGATTTGTTGATGTGTTCTATTTAGTTTTTTTCCCTCTGGTATGGGCTAACTTGCAATTTAAATCTAATATTAGTGATTGTCATAAGTAGGTCCTGATTGAATTTATCCCATAGTTTCCTATGTGCTCAGCTCTTTTGCGTTCGGAAACCGAAATAATCCTTTTTCTTCATTTTGCTTGTTGAGTTTGCTAATGTAAAAAAAAAAAACTCCCCGCCTCATGCGTCCAATAAGGTCTTCGGTTTTTTCAGTATCTGTACCCGGTAATAGTAATTAAAAAGGATTGTAATCTCCTTAAATGAATGTTCGATGTTTGAATTTGCCATCTGTGTTGCTTTTAGAAATAACATTCGTAAAGGTGTTTATCATTATAAACCTTTATAGTGGAAGTATTACTAGTAACATCACTATTATTGATATTTCACATATCCAACCACTTAAACGACAATCATAATAATGTTAGATACATTGAAACATATCAAACCCAGAATCGAATATTGTATATCAAGCTGAAATATCTACCTTGGAGAAACACTTATCAAGGAAATACTACGTAGTAATACCTAAAACACCTATTAAACTAAGATTAGCCAACTATATATCATCATTTACGAACAAATCTTACAAAAATAGTACATAACTGTCAATATATTATTGGAGACTAACCGATGGCAACTTTACACCCACAGCAAAAAAATGAAAACATTAAACAAACATAGATATATCAAAATATTTGAACCCCATGTTACCTATTCCTAAATGAGAAATTTGAAACCCACATTTTCGCAAAAAAAAAAAAAAAAAAAAAAACGGCGAAAAAAATAGTGGAATTAATAAATCGTAAAACAATGAAGTTGCATTAAAGTGCCAGCACTTCACAAAATTTCAATCAAAAAACATAATTTTGCACCCTACATACAGATTTACAAAATTTAACTACCATAGATTTTTATTCCTCCTGTTATCATTGATAATAGTAGTAGCAGCACTACTATTATCATTATCATTATTTTATACATCAAGCTACCTCAAGAACAACCCATTTACCTGCCCATAGTTGTATTACATTTATAGAAATACACAAAACCAAGAAGATTTTTTTTAAAATTATAAACAAGGTCACGAAAAAGTCAACCCTATCACTGGAGATCAGATTTCAGTAAGAATAAAATACTCTCAAGGAGAAAACTTATCACGAAAAGTTGATATTTTAACAACATACTGATAAGGAAAGAGCATACAGGATCTCCTGCTTGTTCATAATTTATAACTGCCGGACTATAGGGTATCTGTACTATGTAAAACAAACAGAAAAAAATAACAAGCAGTGATCAATTTCTGAATAATTTGCGGAGATCCACACTAATATTAATAACAAAGATATTGAAATAATCAAATACTGCAGACAAATGGAACCGTTCAATAACGAGGAACAATGGACTAAAAGAAACTATGTCTGTGGTTGGTATTTTTATGGGTAGTCCTGATTCAGACTGAAATGTCAGATTTGATCGGTTTATATATTTTTATAACCTCAGCAGAGACTAAACTCTAATAATATAGAACTCTACTGGGATGTTGGCCTACTAATTGCTGGAAATAGCAACGCACAAAAATGAAAAAAAAATATAGAAAAAACATTATAAAAGAAATGAAAAAATAAATGAAATGTAAAGCTGAAATTAAGGCCAGTGAAAAAAATTCTATTGTAGATTCAAATAATAATGCACATAATCCACACAGAGGAGAAATTCTTAAATTACACATATTGACAAAAATTCTAACCACTCAAACAAAATCATTGAAAAGATTGCCAAATCCATAGAAACTGGGCGAATAAACAATTCCACAAACGAAACAATACTCAACAATTTCAGGAATAAATATGCTGAAGCAAATCAAAAATAGATTTAGATATGATTGAAAAAATAAATCCAACACAGTAAAACATAGCAACAACAAAAAAGTAAAAGTTGAAAAAAAATTATCTGGTATGCATCACCATTCATCCCACCGAAAAAAAAACAAACAAGATAAGCAGAATTATCGTCCGATCAATGAGAAAAATATTCCCTGAGCAACGCCTTGTGTAAAATATTCTATAAAGATAACCTGAGAATTAACTTGTCTCTTAACAATACCTGACAAAAATGTAATTAGAAATAATAATTATGAAAATAGCATAAATAAATCAGATTGCAATAATACAAACAGAAAAGGATGTCCTTCTGCAAAAGAACGACTCAAATCAAATATCATACATCCAGCTAAAATATCAACCCAAAAGAAAACCATAGCAGTGAAATACTATATAAGAGTAACTAAAACTCTGAAGTAAGATCTGCAAACAATATATATCATCATTTACAAACGTCAAATACTAACACAAGCACAACACTGTCTATACTGATAACATCTGCACATCCATAGCATGATAGAAAATATTAAAAAAGACACACTTATGCAATAACATTAAAATCCAATGTTATCAATGTATAAATAAGAAATTTGAAATCTTCACCTTTGCCATTAGAACAGAAAAACAAAAAGCAGGATTATTATGTAAAAAGTGAAGTAGTGACAAAGTGTCAGCACTGCTAAAAATGTCTATCAAAAAAGGTAATTCAACATCCCGCTAATAGGTTTGCTTCAGTTAAGCACAGTAAATATCTTATTCCCTCGTCAATAATAATTATTAATAGTAGTAGCTGTACTACTATTGGTATCACCATCATTATTATATAATACCACGAATTATTTTAAAGACATCTCACTTACCTTATTAATTTAGATATAAATAAAAACCCAGAAGAATTTTTAAAAGAATTACTAAGGTAATGTTAGAGTGAACCCAAACACTTGGAAACAGCTTTGAGTGGGTATGAAATACCCTGAGAAAGGAAATGTATCTCAAAGAACTGATGTTTTAAGAACACACTGATAAAGAAAGAGCATACATAATCTCGTGCTCAAGTGAATCCACTATGTAAAATAGAAAACAAATCGTAACAAACGGTGACCAACGGCTAAAAAAAGTAAAGAAAAAAGAAAAAGAAAAGATATATAAATAGAATGAAATGTTAACCACTCGCCCCAGAAAACATTCCAAATAGGGATAGATGAATATATATATATATATATATATATATATATATATATATATATATATATATATTTGATGAAATGAGGCTGCTATGACATAGCAATAGGGGGTTCATGTCTAATCGCACGTTATAGCAATAGGAAATATAATTGAACTACATGAAATATTAAAGATGAACTTAATATTAATATACATTTTGGTTTCTTAATGCCACTCGATAGATAAATAATAAATAACGCAGTCGTTGCTCACGGGTATATGATAATTTCTCTTTCCGACCCTCTCTCTCTCTCTCTCTCTCTCCCTCTCTCTCTCTCTCTCTCTCTCTATATATATATATATATATATATATATACATATATATATATATATATATATATCTTTCTTTTCTCTTTCTTTCTCTAGATATACATATAGCGATGGCTATTTGGTCACTTATAAATAGGAATGTGTGTGTGTGTGTGTCTGTGTGTGTGTTTGTGTGTGTGTGTGTAGATAGATAGATATATTTCCCATTTGCCTAGGCTCCCAGGAGTGATCCAGGAAGAGAAACTTGAAATTGAAACTTTGCAAATTGTGTCAGATGATGACAGCAAAATTGTATTTGAAGAAAAGCAGTGGCAAAGCAAAAACCAAAAAGACGGAAAATCAAAATGCAATATCTTTCCACTGAAAATCCCATCTGACAATTCGTCCCTATCATTTCACGTGATCAAGTGACAATCCCTGAAAGATGAGGGAATTGAGATCACAGCTTCCCGATTCCCGTTCCAGAAGTTTCAGAAATTATTCAGGCTTTTTTTTTCGGTTGCTTCGGTATTTTGCTGTTTGGGGGTTTCTTTCATCGTTTGTTGGAAACTGTAAACAAAACCTACCCCCTGAACTGTCGACATAGGTTTCTATTGGTTTTTAAGTTCATCTGACTGGCTATGTATGTATGTATGTATGTACGTATGTATGTATGCATGTATGTATGCATGTACGTATGTATGAATGTATCCATGCATGTATGTATGGATGGATGCATGCATGTATGCATGTATGTATGTATGCATGCTTGCATGTATGTATGTATGTATACATGTATGTATGCATGTATGTTTGTATGTATGCATGTATGTATGTATGCATGTATGTATGCATGTATGTATGTATGAATGTATGCATGCATGAATGTATGGATGGATGCATGCATGTATGCATGTATTTATGTATGCATGCATGTATGTATGTATGTATGCATGCATGTATGTATGCATGCATGCATCCTTACATGTATGTATGTAGGTATACATGTATGTATGCATGTATGTTTGTATGTATGCATGTATCTATGTATGTATGCATGCATGTATGTATGTATGTATGCATGCTTGCATGTATATATGTATGTATACATGTATGTATGCATGTATGTTTGTATACATGTATGTATGCATGTATGTATGTACGCATGTACGCATGTATTTATGCATGTATGTATCTATCTACAAAGATGCTGCAATCATCATGTATGTATGTATGTATTTATTTACCACATGAGCAAGCCATGTCAATGGAGGTAGACAGTTGAAAAACTGAATATTCAAATGTTAGGTATACAAAAAAAAATCTTTATTTTAATACAACCACCCTGTTTCTAAGGGGGTTAGTTTTCAATAAAGATTGAAGCTAAATTAACCCACATTTTGTGCCCGCTTGTTTTGTTCTGGTTTTACTTTTTTTAATTCATACTTTTTTTCAGTGGTCATTGCATGGTCAACAAAACTGGAAATGGAGCAACTGATTAATTCATCGCCAAATTTTCCAATTCTTAATTGATTACCTCCAACACAGCAGGACCCCTAAACATTCTGGCAATGTGATGGTTTCTCCTTAGAGAACGACAAGACCAGTCCTTCTCTTCTCTCTCTTTTCCCCTCTTTTTTTTATCTCCCTCTAATTTCTATCCCCTGCGTTTTTAACCTGTTATAAGCGTAAATCAAAATAGTCATTAAAACTTCCATCGTCAGATTCTTCAATTTTTAAGCTTGTTTGGCTGGCTTGTTGGCTGATTGGCTGTGTATGTATTCACCACACGTACAGGCCGCACTGATTGAGTTAAAAACTGACCCCCCACCAGGTCTGAAAAAAATTGTTTTATTCTTTTGCCTCGCCCCTCTGGGGAAATGTTTTCAATTGGGGGGTTCAATTTACATAGACAATTTGTGCAAAATTGGTCCCTCTGTTTGTGTCCAGCAGCATTCACGATCCTTTGAAAATTTAGACTTATATTCTCCAGACATATGACAGGAGACGTTACGCATTTATTGATCATCTCATTCTATTTTTTCTATTCATCACCCCCACCACAGCATGCTGTCGAAATATATTGGTCACGTGACGTTTTCCGTTGGTTGACTAAGCTGACCTTGTGTTCTATATTTTCAGTTTCTGAATTGATTAGATCCTTCGTGGCTTTTTTCTTTTCTTTTCGTAATTCGATTTACTTATTCACTTCTGTATATTCGGATTTTTTTTTTGCATTAATTATTTATCTTTCATCAGTGAATGCATTTATTCATGAAGCAAATATCATACTTCTCTTGACAATTCTTCTCTTTGGTTTTTATCCATTTTTTTTCTTTCCTACTTCTTTTTTCTATTATATTCATTTTGCGTTATTTTATTGTGATTCATTTTTTCATATTCCTTATTTTTTCATGAGGTTAGTAAATTCTTATTTATGATTTTAATTCGTTTTTTTATATCTTATTTAGCATGTAGTCTCATTTTTATTCACTTTTTTTCTCCTAATTTGATTAAGATACTTTCATTCTTTATTGTTTTATTTTTCTTTTTCCCATAGAGTCACTCTTCAATAACTCATCTTTGTTCAAATACACTATCTTCTGTCCTATGTCCGATTTCCCATCATTTTTTATCCCATTAATTAATGTTTTCTTTTACTTTTCTTATTTATTTCCATTTTCTTTTTTTTTTATTCCCTTCTCTCTGATACGAATTGTTATTCGTTCATTTTCTTTCTCATTTTTTTCATTCATTTTTTTACATTGTTGTGCTTTCTTTTTTTTTTTTGTTCCTTTTTCTCCCGCTTTTTTTCTTCAATTTTTTTCTTCTCTCCTTCCCTCTTTCATTTTTTTTCCTTCTTTCATATATTCTTGGGAATTTTTCTTTCTCATGCCAATTCTTTCTTCGTTTTTATTGACACATTGGTTTCCTTGTTTTTCCTGGTTCACATAATGTATTGAATTGATAAAAAATGTCTCTAAAAACCAGGGTCGTCACGGAATTATATCGAATGAGTTCGTATAAGTGCAACTGAAATTTCATCTTTGCAGCAAAATAATCGGACTAAAATGTGATTTGAATACAATCTGAACTATTCCAGTTATTATCAGAATAATTGAATTTTCTTGCACAAAAACAGAGTAAGGATTTGCCATCCAAGTCAATAATTGAACTACCACAGCGTCAAAATTCGAAGTCATGTGAAAAAAGATTACATTGGAGAGTGAATATGGTCAGAATAAATTCTGTTCATGAAATCACTGGTGTTATCAACGGTAGAAATTTTTTAATTGAAATATGTAAAATTGTCCAGAAACTGTCAAATCTGTCAGAGATAAGGCCGCATTGAGGTTTACAACACTATTAATCCAAAACTCAAAAAGACCTTTATAGAAATGGTGTACAGTTGAGTACTGATCCCAATTTCCAAGTCCGTGGAAAAAACAGTATGGCCAGGAGCAATGAAACACACAAATAAACACATGAGTATGCTGAGATAGAACACTTTGTCATCTTTGACGGCAACATTCGGTTGATGATCGATTGGCAGAAGAAACGCTGTATGTCATTCGAGTACAAACTTGATATCCTCATGATTTTATTGGGTAACAACACATTGAGTTTGGTTCCTTTAACATTTGAGGGGTTTCCAGTCCAGGTCGAGTGGAAAAGGCTGATAGGACAATTTTATTTCGTATCAAGAAGAATCCGACCAACTGAAATCGATGTTTACAAATCCTTGAAGGACATGTTCTCTTTGATTTGATAATTCTTCCTCTTTCCTTTCTATTTCTCTCGACACAAAAACACACATTCTCATATAGATATGTGTGTGTGTGAACGTGTGTGTGTATGTGCTTGTGCATGTTTATGTATGCAAGTGCGTGTGTCGATAGCTGGGTGACATACACCAGGTCGTCAATGATGCAAACATGGAGATAGTTTGCTACAAAGTGAAACCTTCCACCGAGACCACCCATATCAACTGTTGTGCCAGATCCTGATTTCAGAAAATTAGCGTGAGTTTTATTGCTAATCGAAACATTATTTTTGTCTTCAGAGAGATTCAGAAGAAGAGCTGAGAATGAAGAAAGGACTTGTTGACACCGTTAACAGACAGGGACTCTACAAAATCCGGAATAGGCTTAATTTGCCACCCAGAATCACGTTCAGGATTATTTAATCCACTCAAGCAGAGCTCGTTCAAATCAAATACAACAAGATCTTCTCAAAACGTTTTTGCTAACGGCAACCCTCGCTATTTTCAGTAAAATTTATTAGAAATCGTCATAGGTTTCTTCAGCTTTTGGCTGGCTGGCTTGCTGGCTGGCTGGCTTGCTGGCTGGCTGGCTGGTTACTTAAGTAAGCATCGTACTGAGGGCTGAAGATTTTAGAATTTACCTCTCATTATGTCTAAAAAAAACTGTATTCTTTATAGAGTGCTACCTAAATAGGTTTCAGAGGGAAATCCAGTTAAAAATGTGAGCGTATGTTAATTAGATCTCCGAGTTTATTTCGAGCTAAATTCTTTTTAATCTGACTTTTCAAGTGATCACTCTACTACAAGGGCTGAGAGAAGTATCATTCTATTTTCATCGTTTTTTTTTGTTTGTTTTTTTCTCCTCATTTTTATAATCAATCATCCGAACACAACATGGTGTCTGAAAGTTTGGGCCACGGAAATCTTTATTGAGTGTTTAATCAGACCTGTTTAATATGATTTAGACGGACTGCAGATGGGTTGGATGGTGAAAACAACTACTGATGGCATCTACAACTCCTAAAATGTTCCCATCAGCAGCGTCCCAACCTCACCTTCAGTTCACACCGGAGAGATTTCATCATACACTGAAATCTCTAATAAAAGAGTTGGATCCGGAAAAATGCTCCAGCATCCTGAAAAGACCTTTCTCTCTTGTACCAGTGTCTAATGACAGTGAGCAACATAAGTGCTAGACGGAGAGGTTGGCAAAATGGAATTTTTCAAGTGACTTCACTCTCTGAATGACACTGCAGAACCTGTAGCAAACAAGCTGAGCCGTACAACTTAGTATACTTCTAGTTAGTCAGACTTAATCACTGGATGATCAAGAACAGAGGATATCCTTCTGAATTAATTGATCGTAGAGCCAGCCAATAATATAGAGTAAAAAGGAAACAGAGTGAAAACGGGAAAAATACTAGGACCTGGCAAGAGAACTGAATAAGGCATGGAACATGAAAGTCAGGGTAGTAGCAGTAATAATAGGTGCATTCAGAACCGTACCAAAGACACTGAAGAAGAGATCAGGGGGACTAGGGATAAAAGGAAGGATTGAGACAGTGCAGACTGCACAGCTATGAACTGCATGGATACTGAGGAAAGTGCCATAAATATGAGATCTACGACAGCAGCTGTAAGCAGTGGCCTAACAGAGGAGGAGGGAAAAGTGTAGGAGGTTGTAACAACAGCATTGCCGTGATAGGTGAGAGAGAGAGGCTTAAGACCTGTAAAGAATTATCATCTCTCAGTTTCCAGGGGTAACCACCAGGTACGATCTATCTATCCATCTATCTATCTATCTATATATATATATATATGTGTGTGTGTGTGTGTGTGTGTGTGTGTATGCATGTGTTACGAGTGTGTAAGACTAAGTTTGTATAAACTCTCATTTGCGACGATTGAAAACATTTTATAGCTAAAAGATACTGACCTTGTTCAATTCCTAATTTAATTTCTCACTTATAGCTATATTTATTTTATTTGTCTTTTTACTGTCCGGAATTATCTTTGTGCACCTAATCCGTTTTTCCTTGATGTTTCTTTCTTGTTTGTTTTTTATATTTCCTTTTTGCTTTCCCGATTGCTCAAGCCAGTCGGTTGTTTATGCACGCTTCTATTTTAGATCACTTATGTCGACAGGGAACACTGTTTGGTCAGATCAAATTAAGGCTACAGAAATTGATGATGTCCACTTTCAGAAAAGTACGTCGGATCTAAGTCGATTTGGATTCGATTATTTTCTGACTTGCAGCTCTGAATCGTTAAGTGCCATTATGAACATTTTGCTTCCCGTGTTTCATTGACTTACACAGACAGCTGCTCTGCAAGTAAAAATGCGATAGTGGAATTATCGTTCCGTCTAGACTAAATGTGCGCTCGATTCTTTGAAAGAAAATAGTCATCTTCTACTTCAGAAGGAACAACTTACATTGAGAATGCTCCGAAGCCATTAATTACCGTTCAAACTCGAGATGAAATTATCAAATAGAGAATTCTCTTCATTTTTTTCATTTTGTGTCGTTTTTTTCTTACAGATGTTGAGTTTTGCTTTCAACTCTCACCAGTAAAACTTTGACCCCCTCTTCGAATTCACATGCCAAATGCTACTCAAGGTCTGACTGCAATATTAGCAGCCATTTTGAATAAACTGAAGTGTCAAAACTTTAGAAATAGCAATAACTTGTATGGTTTTGTTATCACTGGCGACCTTTTTACGTCAAAGATGACTTCATTTCTTTTTCCTAAAAGAAGAGAAGAATATGAAACCCAAGTTTAATCGCTGACAGATGTTTCTGTCTGTAAATTCATGAAGAAGCCATCATCTAAGTGGATTTTTTTTTTTTTTTTTTGCACAGTTCAGTTGATTGATTGTTCAATCAGTAAGGAGCCGAGGGAACATCAGATTCAATTTTAGGATTTCCTTAATATTGTGCAAATGATGGAGCTGGAACTTTTGCATCTACTGATACTCTTGAATACAACCCAATTATTTGGGTCGTTATGGCAACGGTTTCCATTTAAAGTTTTTTTCTCGTAAAAAACAGTCATTTATTGAGTTTCCATTGTTTTGAGTTAGTAACAGGCAACACTTGTCAGTATTATTGGCTAAAGACTATTTTAGTTAATACAATTAGGCATTGATTTCAAATCCCTGGAATTATTGTTTCTTTATAGTTCAGCTAAAAAATCCTCTCGTCTTAAATGTGAACTCATGCATGAAAATCTACTGCATGGGCCTCGTTTAACCATGAGATAATCATATAATGTTAGTATATACAGATTGAATTAGGCCGGCAGCCTTTTATCTGGGCTTCCTGATATGTTTATTTTACTTCAATACACTTTGTGGGTGCGGTAAATGTTGTGTTAGCTCAATGCTGGACTTTTTTATTTTTAAAGGTTTGGTATATATTGTCATCTACCACTGAATCCGGGTAACTGTTAAGTGGGTAAACCAAGTGACACGCAAAGAAGTGCCCTATAAAGCTCATACTTAATCTTACTTTTTCTTTCCAGTCTTAAAAAAATGACCTCGAAGGATGATTTTATTTTCCTTAACAATGGAACTGTCTGTGTTCTATTTTACGCATGGTTTTATGCTAATATAAAACATATAGAGTGACAGACCATCAGATATTATGGCATTAAAACATATTTTAGGAAATTCATTTGAACTCCCTCACGCTTTATCAATACAGGGTCATTGGTCCAGAAGTACTGAGCCACTTGAGACTTTCAAGAGATAAACAAAGTAATCTCTCGGCTTAATTAAGATCTGTACTGTTAATCGATGACCGTAAAATAATACATGTGATTAAAAAGAACCCTGGCAAAATTGAAATGAAAGAAATACTTCACAAAAATTGATAATCTTTGACAGAGTTTTGTTTGATTGAAGAATCGGTATAATATGATTATCATCGATGGAAACTTGATTTTCTGTCATCAAATTTGCGTTTGAAAATGATATCTATACACAAGCTTGAACGCTGAATTTTATGTTAACATTCCAGAAGGTATGTGAAAATTTTAAAAAAAGTAAGCTTTCTTCGGGAATGACTCATACTTTTTGAATTCATAGTGTTTTTTTTTTCTTCTCATGGATGATAAGGACTGCATTCTTGATGAATACATTTGAAATGTACTACATTCGAAAAGGTTTTCTTTTTCGTCTCCCAAAATGCAACATTAATCACCTATCAATCTATCATACTGAATCTCATGATCTGGAGTTGAACAGACAGATATGGTTGATTGAGGGGAAAATCTTCAATTTTTGCGAGATATAATAACTCTGGAATATTAGAGGTTAACCTTTTATTTCACGGTAGAAAATGTTTGAACATGAGTATGGATTTCTCATTTACTATATACTATATCGATAATTTGACTGGTTGACTTGTATCTTATCTTAATATTGTTGATTTCTGATGTAACTCTCCGGTACTTTACGTTCTATGAATTTTTAGTAAGCAGCATAGGTTGGAAACATAATAGTTGCTGGAGTGAACATTGCGACGGTGTGAATTGGTCAGCTTTGATTCAATAGGTTTAGATCCTAAAATATGGATTACAATTACAAATATAGAAAGGACCGTAGCCTGTTCCAAACTGTTGAGGAATATTTGATAATAATGGCTAACTACCCAGAATGGCACTATCTGGGGACGTCAGGGCTCAAACTGCGACAATATAGCGTGATCTTATGGTCCCAGGAAAGGATAAAAAGTTGTAAAAATACGTTGCACATGAAATGAATAACATGTTTTATAGTAGTGTCTACACCTTTCAGCTGGCCATGTCTAAGCTTTAAGAATCGGCATATGAAGTATCAGAAAACCTCCGTCTCCCCTGGCTTTTCTGTAAAGCATCTTTCCAAGCATTTTTAATTTCATACCTGTATTTAAAAGGTTTGGTCTCATGAAAGCCATAATTTATGCTCATAGTTGATGCGGCCATTAAGAGTAAAGAATCATAAATATGGCAGATAATCATTTGAGGCTCATTAGATAAAAGGCTATTGCTTCAATTTGGTTATATTTTGATTAAGTAGACACCGTTGATCGTATCATCCTTCATCTTATAATTATAAAACGACTTTTCATATATAACAACTTGGTAATGTGGTGTAAAGCATTGAATGAGAAAAGAAATTGCTATATGACTAGGTTTTAGCACTGCTTGCTGCTTTGCCTCAGTTGCTGAATCGAAAAAGCGTCGTCTAGGCTAGTTATAGTATTTTAAATCCTCAAAAGAAATACTAGCACACTTAGCGAGTCGCTTGCAGAGATGTTGTAGCACTATGTTGTTCTATATGATTTTGACGTGATATATCACTTGGACATTCGGGCTAGACGATGCCTTTTTTGTCAGACATAGATCAAATTCAAAATCCAGAAGATTATTCCATACGTTCTATCACGAACCGCGATATCTATATTCTTCGTGGAGATAATTCTAACGCGCCTTCGTATCCCAATGTTTGCTATTCAACCGCTTTTTCGTCTCTTTTTTGTTAGCATAGACGCAGTTTGTCCATTTCAAGTAACGTCAGCTTTTAATGACAACCTGACTTGATGGATATTTTATATTTTTCGGCCATTTTATCTTTTATGTCGTCTGCTATCTAGACAACTTTTGGGGATGGATGAATCTTTTTGTAGCTTTTCCCATGATCTTTTCTCTGGCTAATAAAAGTTTCAGTTTTCCTCCAAAAAAAGAATTACCTCACTTTCCGGCCCAACTTGTTTATTTCTGGTCATTTCCTTATCTTTCCATAATTAGTGATGTTTTTATTCTCATCTCTCACAATAACAACATCGTTCTTTACAAATAATAAATCATAATTGATTCTTTTGAATTATTTTTTCAGTGAATCAACATTTAATATTCATTCTATGTATGCCCATAACCGTCAGCACAATCTTCTTTCCATTTTCCTTCCACAAACAATATTCGAAATTTCATATATTAGTTAGCCTGTTTCCTTCATCTTTTTTTATATTAAGACAATGTTTTCCAGTCGAACTAGGCTCATCAGATCCGGCCTTGTAAACTCATTGTGTACTTTTTACTTCTCAATTTCTTTTCAGTTTATTGACGAATACAACTGGATTAGTAGCCAAAGTATTGAAGACTTATAAGAGGGAGGATTCTGTGGACTTATTGACGATAATAATAGTTGTGAGCGTTTTTATTAGTGTGAGTTTATCCCAGTACCTCGTTTCAATAACAGGAAGAGTAGAACAATTGTAAATTCATGCAACGTATATCTTTGGAAGGCTCGAAAGTTCATTAGCCAAATCTTGCATTATTAATGACATGAACTCGACAACTCGAAAAATTTATGGGAAACAATTCAAAAAATATATAATTAATCTTTGTTATGTTTATTTTCAACTTTTTTCTCATTTTTCAATGATAGTCTGGTCGATTTTTCTGTACGGATAGTAACAACAAAGTCTCTTGTTACTGTTACGGAATTTATTGAACAAATCAATGGTAAGCATATGACCGTTAATAGCTATTCAAAATACTAGAAAAAGTATTATGGTTTTAGAAATGGGTCTGATATGACCTGCTCGTAGATTATTGCCAGTTAAATGCTAATTACCGTGATTCAATGCATTTTTGCAACTTCCAGTGCCTTTTTGAGCATAGCTGTTACTGGTGATTAAAAAAGGATTCCATTTATACAATGTTAAGCACCGATATGACCGGCTGATTTGGAGATTATCGTACCGTATTTGATGGAAGAAATCACCAATTTCAAACTTTCTGACGATGACAAAAGAGTCTCAGTTAACAACTTCAATGTCCGAAGTTAGCATTGCAAAGGCAACGTCCATCTTTAGTGAATAGAGAGGAGTTCATTCTTCATTTTGATAATGCATTTTCTTATACCGTTTGTAACCAAATATCTCAAAGAGGCATTCAGTGGGGATTCTTATTCATTCACGATACTTTCTTGTCCTACTCAAATTGATTATCATCTGCTTATAGAACCATTTTGAGGGATGAAAGGTCATTTCAAAATTAACGCTCTTATTTCAAGTGAAAACTGAAGAATTCCTACTCATCTGGCATCGGAAACGTGTGGAGAAGGAATAAGGTTCTTGGAAACGAAGAAAGGTTTACTGCACCACAATTATATTTCTATATCTAAATGAAATGAAATCTCAGACAAAACTCCCGTCAAAACCTAATATATAAACTTTCACTCAAGTTGAGCCTATTTCTCCGAGATAATCTGTTCTCATTGACATACGCAGTTGAATAAGCGCTATTTTGTTCATGTAGGTGATCTTTTTTTAATTTTCGTTGCTTTTTCTTCTGTACAGTAAGAAAGTCTTCCTCAAGGTATGTCATTTTTCTGGCCAAAGTGTCACGTTATATCTATAATAAAATATCTTTGTGTTTTTTCTTTTCCGTTTACTTTCCCTCTTTTCTTTTGCAGCATCTAGAATATATTCCTTTTTTCTTTTTTTAAATGCCATCTTTGCAAAGTTAGAAACCTTAATAGAACTTTTCTGTAAATGTGTTCCTTCCTTATCCCTATGTCATGGATTTACAATACAGTGCATAATAAATATATATTAATCTACTGAAAGATACATCAGCCATAACCTCTTATTTTGTTTACTGCCATGGTTACATTAGCTGAAAAACGAACGTCACAATTGATGAAAAAGAATATGCGTATACACACATATGTCTGTCTGTCTGTCTGTATGTATGTATGTATGTATGTGTGTGTGTGTGTGTTGCTTGTGTATGTGTGTATGTATTCGTGTATTTACATATAATGAATAGAATGATTTCTTGACAAATACACGCAATAACCACAGTCCTTATTGAAACCGTCTCCATGTGCAGTTTGTTTCCCGAATTCCTGCATCATTTAATTTCCCCCAAAACGTTGGGAAAAATCACGAACACACAAACACACAACCACACACACACACGCACACACACACACACACACACATATATATATATATATATATATATATATATACACAAAATGTATATATATATATGGGGGTGGAGAGACAGACAGACAGTGGTAGAAAGAGAGAGATATGCACATGCTCATATGTATATAATTTTGTAGATGTCTTTTGTTTAATTTTAATCAAGTGTTTACTAAGCGTAGATTAGTCATGCACGAGGTTTCAAGAAATAGACACAAATTTCAAAAAGAATCATATGAACCTGATGGCTGCACAGCTCTCCAAGTATTAGAATATGGTTGCACCCTTTGTATATTTTTTAGGTTCTGCTTAGTCTGGCACAGAACCTAAATTCTGTGGTACCAAAAATGTATTGGACTCCGTAGTAATGACCTGCAAGTCAAGCATACTTATTATTGGTTCATGGCTCGTCTCCATTTTCATTCATTTATTGTGACTTTTATTGCGCCAGTATTTCAGTTAGTTCTGTGTTTCAATGCCATAGGTGACAATCGAATGGATGTATTTACTCAAATGGCAACGGGCAAGCCATGTTGCAAGAATGTCAGGTAACCACTGGCCATCACGACCCTCAACTTGGATCCCCAGTCACCATGTGCAAAACTATGTTCGGAATAATAACGATATGGCAATTAGAACAAGTTAAAAGTACTTGTGTCGCGACAATCACTGACAAATCTAGGGAAAAGTCTATTCCAAATGACGGACGTTAGTGTTAATTATTTTTTAGCAATTCAATGTATTTTTTCTCCACTTGCTATTTTCAGATACACTCTTTTTCCATCTCAATAAAGGTTATATTTCTGCTTACTATATGCCCTCTTCAAAACATATGCTATTTTAGCCCGTTTCCTCGCTCCTAGCATTTTTTAGACAACGGTCAATAAAATGTCTCCGTGCTCTATGCACTGAGATAATTGATTTTGTTACATCCACATTCGTTCCTACATTTTCTGTCATCGTTTTCCAATATCATGTGTCTTGGAGAAGATCAAATTATTAATAACAATGTGAAGCAGGTTGATGCATGTCCCTTGTTCTATTTTCAACTTATTCGGCCATATCCAGGATTTCCCAGTTCGCTTCAAGTTTCCGTTTATATCAAATTAATCATATATAAAGCCAAACAAGCCGGACGTTCCGAAATGTCACGAACAGACACATCTTACATTGGTGTAAAAAATAGTTTGAGCATCTGGAGATTTTGTTTTAGTTTTTCTCTTTGTATTTTTTTAGAGACAGTCAACTGGAACTGTCACAAGGCATCCAATATAGGTTTCTTCAGTTTTCAAGTTGATCTAGTTGTATGTATCAAGCGTATGAGCCAAACCAATGCAGTTAGAGTACTGGAAATTTCAACATTTACTCTTTGATAAGGTCCGTTGGTTTTATTTTAAAAATAGTGTTCTTCTGTGGGAAAGGAGGGTACTTGAAATTAAATCTGGTAGTTTGTGCATGAATGCGTGTGAAATAAACTTCTTGTTAGTGATCACAGCACAACAAAAGGTGAAAGGAGTAAATTATTCATTGATCATTCCTTTTTTCTAATTTTTAATTGATCACCCCCAACACAACATGGTACCAAAAGACCTTGGTTACGTGACAGTTTCTATTGTGCCACTGATCGAACCTGTTTTTTCGATCTTTAAGTCATTTAAGATATTTCAATTTTCATTTCTTCCTTTTATTTGTTTCTTAAGCACTTGCAGAATGTTGATTTCTTTTTTTCAGTTTTGATGTTAATATTCACGACATTTCCCATGAATTTCTCTCAGTTCGTTTCCGGCTCTACTTGTCTTTTTTTTTTTTCTCAAGCTATTTATTCAAGGATTATCCTATCTTTATTCGTGATGTCCTCAACGGGCCATCAATTCTAGCCACTTTCACTAAATTGGGTAGTTTATTTTTTTGTATATTTTCCCGCGATCAAAAAATCTGTGATAAGTATAATTAAAGCAAGATATTTCTACTAATAATATGAACTTCCGGTTATTTCCGATTCCTCTTCCCTCTCTTTCTGATTGTCTTCGAAGAAAAATACTCTGTGAAAAAAAAACAACAAAAAAACGAACACAATTTCTTTCAAATTTTCTGTTCGTTTTTGTGTTTATCTTCCTACTTTAGAAACCGTAAACGGAAACTGTCAAAATATTTTCCTTTGTATTTAAGTTAGACTAGTTAGCTGGCTGACAATGTATTTCTGTTTCAAGTATATAAGCTGCACTAATGTAACTAAGGGTGGAAATTCAAACATTTATTTGTTATTGTTTTTTTAGACGACAAATCCATTTCCAATGTAAGTTCATGTGATATTGGTCCGTTCGATTCTTGTCCAGCAGTATACATGCTTTTTTTTTTCTAAAATATACTTTTTTTAGGGATCTCTATCCAACAAAAGTTTACACAAGTAATCTGTTTATTGATCACGCATCTTTCAACATTTTTAATTGATCATTCCCAACACAGTATTTTATCAAAAAGTGTTAGTTAGGGACCGTTATTTTAGTGACTGACCAGACCAGTTTTTTTCGTTTCGTTTTTCCCATTTCATCTTGTTGAATATTGATATTCCTGGTAAAAGTGAAGACGTATTGGGAATTAAACACATATACAGATAGGTTAAGTGCTATTCACATCCTTCTTTTTTCCCTGGACGGCATCAATGGCGTTTTCATAGACTGTCAGACGAAGACCGGGTATAGAACAGTTTAATTTTGCAAAGGCTTGTGTCCTTTGAGTCTAAACCTTATTTGTGTATTCAAAATAGATCGTACTTGATTTTTTATCAGTGACATCAGGGAATCGGGAAAATAACGGACAAAAAAGACAATAAGAGCTAATTTCCCAGTAGAGAAATAGATTAGTAACCTTTAGGATGAATAGATAGACAGAACCACAGAACTTCAGAATACCCTGATTGGAATAAGGGATTAAGAGGTTAGTAGTGAGTGAACAATAGCAAGTTCAATCCTCACATATATATGTACGTTTGTCTTCATGTCATGCAAATTTCAGTAAAGTATCATTTCGGAAAATGCAAGAATGAAAAGTACTACTTTTGTAAATATTGATAGCTCGGATGTTGAGAGGTGTAACACAAAGCTTCCAAGTGGGAAGGTTTGTATTCCTGGAGGTTGAGTTTTTGAAATCCGGATTCTCGCACTGGTCACAAGATCTATTATGAACTTCTGAGTTAAAAAACGCAAATATCTTGACTAATCGGACCTTGGGAAGAAAGATAGGATTGATAGACTGAAATTATGGATTCATTCCCTCTACTTTCTCTCTTTGTTTCTTTTTCTCTCCCCCTCTATTTCTCTCTCTCTCTCTCTCCCTCTCTCTCTCTCTCTCTGTAAATATGTATGTATATATATTGACACACGTGGCAAATTAGTATCAGTTTGAATGCAGCTGATACGTAAGCATACGCACACACACAAACACACACACATACGAACACACATACACATCTATAGTTAGAGAAGTATAGAGAGAGAAAGAAGGATAGATTGCGCTTTTGCTGATCGGTTCTAGGTAGTCGTTGCGATCGACAAACCGGTTTGTTGATTGCAATGGCTGCATAAAACTGATCAGCAAAAAAAAATATATAAATTATGTAAAATCCTAGAAGTTTGAAACACTCCAATCATAAAGCTGTTACATAAAAAAGGAAATCTGAAAGGCCTTAACAATTACAAACCAATAAGTCTACTCAACTGAAACTACAAACCTTATCATCAACCGAATCATAAATACGCTAGACGAAAAACCAACCACGGGAACAAGCTGGCTTCAAAAGGAGATACTCAGTCATAAACTATCTCCATTCAATAAATCATCAAATAAAAAAGCAACAGAATATAGAATTTATTTATAGACTTCAAGAAGGCCTCCGACTCAGTAGAAATTCCAAATAACAACTACATCTACCTCAGACAACGAGTCTTCATAACATCCTCAAAAAAAGAAGTAATGAAGAATTGCACTAGGATAATAAACCTGTGTTAAAGAAGGCTAGACCAAAAAGGGTACAAAATCCGATGAGTTCTTTAAAAAAAGAGTATAAAAACCGATGCATCATCATGGAAGTCATTTATGAAACTGATACAGAACTCATCCAAGAGGCTGCCCCGCAAACTGAGAACCATGCAACGAGTGCATGAGAGAATCATGAACAAACCACAAGACAGCACAATATATTGAGGGCAAAATAAGAGTTTGAGGCACATAAAAACTCAAATGGCAATAGGATGGCCATGTGTAAGAATGGCGTACAACTGCCAGACATTACCTTCTCACAATATGAATCCCCTGATATAAATGGTAGAACCGAGGCCAGCAGATTATAAGATAGCACGGCAAACCGAACAGTTTTAGAAAATATTGGCTCAACAACGCACACGATAGATACACGCAGCTAATCCTGGAGAAGGTTCATGTCCAACAATGGACGATAAAAGATTGATGATGACGATGATGGTATATACAAACAGATCTAGCTTCCTGAAAGATAGCAGAATGCAAGATTATGAACTATTTGGAGATATTGCGCAGGGCCAGCGGATTCAAATCTCAAAAGAGGATTTTGCTGAACTTGGAATATCAGAAACTATGCAGGAATGTCCAAAGTGGAGTACTTCAAATGGAATGATTGCATCAAGATTTTTCCCGTCAATATCAAATGGTTGGATACTTTCTGGACAGACGTTTACAAAACAACGGGCATCTATGTCGACTATGAAATGAAGTTAAAAAAGAATGCTAAGCTCATGTGACTGAACCATTTTTTTTTCTCAATCAAATAATGGAACGAACACCATATTCATCATCTGATGGTGAGAGAATACATAAAAATGCTTCTTGATGAATAATATAAGAATCAATTGTGATAATTTGAAAAATATAGCTTTTGTTATATCATTTCAATTCTATTCAATGAATGACTGGAACAATGTCCAATTACATGGTGTAAGAAATCATCTAGTTCACAAATCTGCACCTGCTTTATTTTGCTGTATATTTCTTTGTTTTGTATTGAGCTTCAAGTAAAATATATTCTCATGAAGAAAAGCCTTTATGGTTCAACGCATGTTTTTCAACTCATCAAGCAGCAAATAGCACCAAATGATTCTAATACGACATATCTTATGTGTTTTACAAAACTCTGATTGAAATTCTCCCAAAGTCTTATTATCTGACGGTTGCTAGACCCAAAGCACAGGACATCAAAAAAAAGTTCCAGCGGAAAAAAAAAACATTCAAGTCAATTCTGATCCGAAACTATTGCAATAAAGATCATCTTTGTGACAGACAAATTTTCTTTTTCAAGTTCAAGAAAGATTACATTGTAAATCGAATTCAAACTTACGAATCTCTCAATTCTTTTTACGTCAAAATGCTGTCTCAAAGATTTGACTGTGTAGTTTTGTCATGGTGATGTTAATCAAAGGAAGATTCAAACCGGGACTTGAAAAAATAATTTTTGAAACTGGACTTATTTTCATTCTCTAAACTTCATACTTCCTCTGCTATTTTCATTAAGGAACCCAGAGAGCTCCATCTTTTTTTTTTATTGTTTTTACTTTAACCAAAAGTAAAACAAAATGTATTTTTAATGTTCTTTGATTGAAATTTCTCGTCCATTAATGGTTTTTAAAAAGAGATGAACTTGCTTTCTACCTTTTCTAATCTTTTGGGATATCTTTGCTCATCTGATACCAGTTATGAAAAGAAAATATCTCAATTGATCAGATAGGTGTTGCTTGGCAAATAATAAAACAATTTTCTGATGTCTAATGTCACGAACCCGTATATGATAGGCGTTTTCATGGAACTCACTTGAGAAAGAAGCGGTACTGTAGTTCGACGATCTATCCCGTGGGCATCACTCTAATGTCTAGAATTTTAAAAAGAATATATGCTGTGAAAGGTGAGATCACGTACAGAAAGCGTAGGTTTGCAATTAGTTCTCATTTCAGAAAACTACTCAGAAAATGTTGATAAATACGAATAAAAGTCTGTAACTACACCTGTATAAGTTAACCCTATTGAGAAAATATGTCTGTTTGGCTCAGTGATAACGGCAAAATTCCGTTAAAATGGCCACCTCATCCGTCGCTGGTTTGATTCTTACAGCAACCCCATTTTCTTTAATTGTTTATTCTTGTTGAGTTGTTTACACCAAATGATACACCAACCGTGCAATAACACTAGATAAGAGTTTCAATATAACATCATGCATCTATAATATATGTATGTACATATAAATATGAAAACGTTATATCATTTGAAACACGCTTCTTCTCAGTCTATTCGGGGTTATTTCAACACAATATTCAAGATATGGGTACATGTGATCCGACGGAATGATTATGAATTGTATTTTATTATACATAAATATCTATTTTAAATGACTTCCAGTTATCTCACGGAAAATATGTCACTTGGCTTTGACAGCGTAAGTGAAACAAACAATGAATGAAATGGGCAGCTGCAGCTATTGCAGACCATACAAAGAAGCTGTAGGATCGATATTATACGATATTGTTTACATTTTTTCTTAGATGTGTTACACTTTCAGTTATAACATAGAAGAGAGGGTAGGTGATGAGTAAGAGTGAAGTAGGATTTTGATAAGAGGGTAGGAAGAGAAAGGACAGAAAAAAAATAATTTTATCCGACTGTTGGAAAATACATGGAATAACGAAAGTCAAGTAGTTTAATGAGGTTGTCGAGAGCTTAACATGCAAAATTAATCAATGCCTGCAAAACTTTCAGATGAAAACATAGATCAGCAACAAACAATTAGAACGGCTAAGGGGAAAAAAGAAGGATTGGCGACAAAATTTGAGAAAAAAACAGTTAAATGAGAAAATACCTTATTTTTTTTGTCAACACCCGAGGAATTCCTGGGCATAATTTCTTAACTGATTGACTGAAAGAAAGGTGTCGGGAACTTTGATACAAGGAGAAATATATCTTCGTAATTGCAAAATCCTTATTAAATTTTACATATACATATACATATACATATACACACATATATATATATATATATATATATATATATATATATATATATATATATATATATATATATATATATATATATATATGTTCTTTTTTTCTACAGAATATATATTTTAGATGTCTATTAAGAAAGTGTTGTTTCTTTGGGACCATGACTCATTTCAGGAGCGCCAGAATTCACATCACATACATTTCACACAAACTTGCCAAGTACTTCAATCGAAATTTTTGCCTTGTAGCAGAATTTGATCCCCTGAGGCAAATAAAAGTCAATATCCTATCGTCGGATGAATCTCTGAGCCAGACACAGTCTCAGCTGCTCGCTTTGATCGTGGATAAATGAGAGTTGAGTATCATTTGAGTTCAGGTTCTTAAACAACAAATATTGACACCTTTATATAAAATTGAGACGAAAGAAAAATCTTCTCATGTGGGTACTAAATTATTTTATCAGAAGAAAACAAGACAGTGGATTTTTTCTGGTTTTGATTTTCTTATATTTTTTCTGTTTTTTTTTACATTTTGTTCTTGGAAGACACTATAAACACGTAAAAGACGAAGTCACAAGTTAGAGAAACATTGGTGTACAATTGTCGCGACAACTAGGCTCGTCTCGTTCATAGAATGGATATGGTTTTTGCATCAATAACATATAATATTTCATTCGAAAATGAGAACGGTTTATTTCTCAAAATCGGCTTGGAAACAAGATATATATGATGCTGAATCCAAGGGTTCGAACCAAGTTTAGCGAAAAAGACAAAACCAGTCTCGGCTTCCATGTGTATGTATTAATGTCGAATGCCGAAGAAAAGATTATATCATTACGGAAATTGAATTTTCACTTGTTATGCCTTCTGCGTTATTTATGAATTTACTTAAATAACGAAACAATTTTCTCCTTCCGTCATAAATATCATTTGACGTAGACAGAATAGTTCAAATATGTTTTATCTCTTATCTATAATAACATGGGAAATTATAGGACGTTTCATAAAAATGAAAATCCATCATGTGGAACATACGATTTTGACCAGAAAATGTCTGCTTGTAATCATATCTTTAGAATACACTCTTATTTTGTATGATGTATATATAAATTGCTCGTCTGTAATCGTGTCTGTGTGCACAAATAGTCGAAGCAGGTCATAAATGAGAAAGTAGGCTAATGAAAAAAAAAAACTGGTTGATGCAATAGATTGTTCTAGGCCAAACTTATAGTGGTAAAGGAGAGGACAAAAAGATTTTTTTATTATGGGGAAAGGCAAAATATAATGAAGAGGCCCAGCTTTTGATTTTTTTTCTCTAGATCTGGTCAATCTATCCAATAGCTCTTCGTATAAATGGATTTCGCCAAACATTTAGTGCGATTTATATCACTTTATATATGAACTTTTCCACTTTTGATTTTGAAGTTACCATTCATGGTTAACAATGTTTCTCTGTTGAAAAATGTATGTAAATTTATTTTTTTACTTCGAGTTTACATCCAGGCCGGCATGAGTATACCTAGGATGTGTACATACCGGCCCAAGAGTGTGCAACACCCACGCCACGACTCCGTTGTACAACCTACCAGTTACTACCCTGAAACAGTTGTTATGCTCCCAACACTCTCTCTGCCTGATTGCTAATAGTCATATGATTGTATTATTATAATTATCCATACATATATCCAAAAATTACGGGCTCTTCTCTCTATCCCTCTCTCTTTATACATATACGTGTGAGTATATGTTTGTGTGAATATATAGCATGAATATGTGTGAATGCATGAATGTGCTTATATATATATATATATATATATATATATATATATATATATATATATATATCGTTGGGAGAGGTTACAACATCTCCATATATATATATATATATATATATATATATATATATATATATATGTGTGTGTGTGTGTGTGTGTGTGTGTGTGTGTGTGTGAGAGTATTATTTCTCAGACTATTGATACTACACTAAATTCGATCCCCTCTCAGTGAACCACCATGTCGTCTTTGTTCCTCTTGACAAACTAATGCTTTGTAACTCTTGATGTTTACTGGTGTGTGCAGCGGTGTGCCCTAACTAAACTCCACTAAATCACAGATAAGAAAAATCAGTAAGAAAATATTAGAAAATATGAACAATGCATCGCACAACTACTACTAAACCAACGGAATAATAACAATGATGCCATCGCCTTGCCTAGCAACATTAAAAAGAAAAATACTTGCACCTTTATACAATTCGTTCTCATGGACTTCTACCCCTCCGTATCCAAAGGTATCTTTGAGAGAACCATGGAATTTGCCAAAACTGTCACCATTATCATAAAGACATAAAAATAACCGTACACGGTAGACAAACCGTACTATTCCACAATTAAGAAAAATGGACAAAAAATTCGTCGTCTGCAGTTTTGATGTCTCAGCGGAGAGCGTCAATTCAGCCGAGATGTTGGATTTAATGAGTATGTATATTCTATATAACCTCAGCATGAAACTACATTCCAAAAATATAGAATTTTACTGGGACGGCAGTGTACTAATCTTAGAAGATACCAATGCAGAAAAATGTGAAAACATAGAAAATTATATCAAAGAAGAAATGAAAAAATAAACTTCAGAGTGGAAATCAAGGCCAATGTTATATTTCTGCACTTTTTATACGTTACTTTTGATTTTAATAACAGCAACTATGATCCATACAGAAGAAAAAGTTCATCAACACTTGCTCTAGCCACTGTAGCGAAATCATTTAGAAGAGCCCTTAATCTATAAAAAAAACTAGACTGATACACAACTCCCTAAATGGTTTGAAATTACTATACTAAAGCCTGCCTTTCTCCGTCTAATTATGAGACACCTGTAGATGAAACAGCGAAGGGAGAGTAGGATTCACGCCTTTCCCATTGCGCAATATTATGATACGAGCATTAGAGTCTACCTAGGTTTGCTGATTCCTTGTTACATAGGACATAGTTTATATCCACGCGTCATATATAATCGGATGACAGCATATTTCATTATTCAATATAAACAATCTTCGACTAAAAACTCACTATTCATAGCCAGTGTTCGCAAACAGACTGTGTTTATAAATCAAGATAAAGATGTTTAGCGCAAGTCTATTAACTCGAGTTGACGGCCTTGTCTTCCAAAAATGCCAAATCTGCCTAAGGTATTTTTCTTTATTTCAAACTTTCAACTGGACAGGATAAACAATTGCTATCCTGTCTCAGAAACCTCATAAATCCTTAGTGGATAAATTGCTTTTCCTTGACTTAGCAATCTCAGGTTCATGCACATCAGTGATGTTCGTGTAGTTACCAGTAAACATCATGTGTGTCTGTATTCGTGTAACTAAGCATTAACTTGTCAGGAACAAAGACAACATTGTGGGTTACCGAGAGAGGATCGAATTCACTGGAATATCAATGGTCTGTGAAATAAGATCGAAAAGTATCGTTCGCTGGCAAGCGTAATCATCAATAGCTTCATTTCTCCATCACAAGGCGAACTTTTACGATACACAACGACGATCTGATTTACAATATATATATATATATATATATATATATATATATATATATATATATATAAAGAGAGAGAGAGAGATGTGCAATGAGTGCGGTTCTTAAGAGAGGAAAAATTTAAATACTAGATTTAGCTTTTGATTAAAACACGCTTTCATTAACGCTTATTGCACTATGGGACCACACTCTTCGAATGGGATGCAAGACTAGTTTTGTAACAATTGCTCCATGGTAGCCAATTGTTTTTTGGTATCTGGTGAGAATAACTTTGTCTGGAACAGGGTAACAACAGAAGGACCCTGACTGTGGATAAAACTCAGTATAATAAAAATGCTGGGCTAAACGAGCTTCCTTAATATCCATCAACGAAATATCTCTCCATTTTGATATTTACAGAGTATGACTTTGTCTGGTACAAGTTCACAATACAGGAGCACACAGTTGAGATTAGAATCACTGCAATGGAAATGCAAAGCGAAATCAGTTATCTAAACATCTATTTACGGCAACCTTCTAGTGAGGTTATTTACTAAGTATTCCCAACTCTAGTTTAGTGCTGGTCGTTCTCACTGGAATGTAAGTGCTCGGCCAGATTAACTTTCTGAAGAGCCATCTATGACTCAACAATCTCGTGTAAATATCTACTACGTATAGTTTCGTCCAATAGATGGTCACAACAGTAGTGTACTCAATGAGTATCGAACTTGCCAATAATAATTTACCCATCATGCTAATAGCCAATCAAAAGCCGTATACATTTGCTTCATTCTCTATCATCCGGCCAGGGTGATGCATAATAACATATCCATCATTCCTTGAAAGAAAACATGTTTGTTCTTTTTGCAATATTCATATTTTGCTCAAGAATTTATGAGCAAAATGGCCGATATCAAATTTTGTATATAATACGGCGCAACCTTGATTTATGTTCGCGATAAAACTACCTTTTTTTAACCGGCTGCGCACAGCTTAATTTGACATAGAATGCCAGATCCGTTGCAGGGGAAATAGGATAGGAAGAATATGTTTCGCCATTTTCAAACTTGGGAGGGCCATCCTTGCTTTAAAACTAGCATTAAAAAAATAATCATCATTAGAGCTAATGGGATGTACACAACTATCTATCACTAAAAATTAGAAAATACTATTGAACTTCTTTACTGTGTCAGTCTGCAAAATTGGCTTGCTAACCATTGATAATCCGTCTTTCAATGTGTTTACTAAATTACTACATTCATCTGGCTAAGAGGCATTACTTAGGATCGAACTCTCGTCGTTAGTGCAGAGATTCAATGCACGGATTCGCTAATTATTGTGGTACGACAGCCATGATGGCTGCATTTTTTAAGAAACTCTACTAAGAAATTCAAAAGAACGTTCAAAGACAAAGATGGTAGATGGCAGTTTGCATCTTACCTTTCAGTTTAATCTGATACACTGGTAACAAAAGCTTATGCTGACTGTTGAGGGTAAAAATGATTCATGAGTCAACCCTAGACCGATATTTATCTGATTGATCAATAGATTCTCATTACAAATCGTTGTCTATGTAAAAGAAATGTCCAACTAATTATTACCAGTTTTTCATTGCTTCTATGTGAATACTTCTTGTGAATTTTTTTGCAGATAAGGTATGTTTATATTTCATAAGGAGGGAGATGATTGCTGAATATAAAATTCATCCTCAACACTGTCAGAATTTGTCAATGAAAACTGTCACTAAACTGTCAACATTGGTTTCTCTATCTTTCTTAGTCTATTGGATATGTATGAGTTGTGTATAGACGCTGTTCCCAAGAAGCTAGAGGGGTGAGAATTGAAACATTCACCGCTGTCATGTCTTGACGATACGTCATCTTTTGTTTGCGGCACCAAATTGTTTTTAGTAGAGTTTTGTTTACGATGTCGTTTTATGTTGAAGTTGTCCCTCACTTGCACCATTGGATATGCAACAATTTTTATTCGGTGACTGAGAAAACCTGTTTATTTTATATATTTCATCCGGGGGAAAGCGTGCAGTTGATGTTGAGTAATGGGTGGTCACTGAAGCTGATGGTGAAGATGCAGTAGATGCTAGCATGTGTCAGAAACGGTTTGCTAGGATATGAAAATGAAATTTTGAATTTGAAGAAGAATCATGTCCAGAAAACAACAACATAACTTAAAAACTTATAAACCGGGGGAATGTTCATCGGAATATGGAATGCAATAATCGGGTTAGTTTGCAAAAAAATAGAGATAAACTGGTCCATCTATTTGAGGATTTATTTCGAAAAATAAAACTTTTCCTGGGCAATACAATCACTGGTATATTTACAGTCTGACAGAACCTGTTTTGCGGTTATAGAATTGATGCCATATACGACCATGCAGTCGGAAAATGAGTCATCCTACAAGCAGCTTTTCTCCAACCTGTCTACACCAAACTGTCGAGCATTTTACTCAATGCAACACTCCTAGGCTGGCTAGTGGCTAGACAAAATAGAAGATATCAAAAAATTCATCGATTAACTCATCGAAAAAAAATGGAATCATTCTTTTATGATACAATGCACAATTAAAGTGGAAGGTGAAATCAAGCAAAAGAAATTCGGGGAAATAACTTCGATGACTAAATAATAATATTTGAAATCATATGAATGAAATATTTTGTCAAAAAATGCTGCAACTTTTGCATTCAATGAATTAAATATCAGCCCAAAGCCAACTTTTTGAGGGGTGGAGAAAAAATATTGTGTGATGCATTCTTTCGAATAGGAGTGGGCTGCTTTTCACCCCAATATGCTTTGATTCCCATATTGCGATTCTCTGTTTTTGTTTTACTTGGTTTCGTTCGAAGATGTAACTTCCCAAGTCTGCAATCAAACACTTAATCTTAGCCAATCCGAACTCGATTCAGAACAGTGATAGCGAAGTTAGAGAAACCTTTCCTGTTGGAACGAGCCAGCCTAGTTTTAAAATCAACGTTCAAATCCTAGGCTTTCACATGAGCCAGAAAGTCAACTGCAACCACTCGCGAAAAATGTGCAATTATCAATATGGTACGTATATCTTCGTCTTTTTTCAAGACACATTTGTATTGAAGTGTAAGGTACCATTAATGCTGTAGGATTACCATTCTTTTGCGTATGGTTCTGCTTATAATTTTTTTCAATTCATTGGGTTTTCTCTTCTCCGCTAAAAGGTTATGCACTTGAAAAGAGACGGTCGAAATCTCAGGTATTGGCAATATGAATCAATATATATATATATATATATATATATATATATATATATATATATATATATATATATATATATATATATATATATATATATATATATATATATATATATATATATATTACTTTACAGTGCATCTACGTTACAGTTCTTTTATCTGTCTTATATCGGCACCAAATCTGACACAAAAAAGGAAAGTGGACCTGTGAGGTGTCATATCAATGTTTAATCCTCAAGCAATAGCGGGTCTTACGTCTAAAACTTTCTTGCATCTGTTTCTCACTTCTTCCGATGAGAACCTTGATTCTTTGATTTCATAAAAAGTTTTCGTTACTCATTTTCTACCAGTGAGTGTTTCTTTCAGCTGATATTAGCTTAGAACAAAAAATGTACTCAATACAGAGAAGTTTCTTAGAGACTGGACTCAATGTACTCGAAAAATATCAAGATCTGATACTTACTGAGCTATGTTATATATTTCTTTTAAATCGTTCTAAAATCATTTAATTCATCAAAAAATACAGATCATATACTAAGTATTTATTTGAAATAATTCAACCCCTTTTCCACCATAAATATAAATAAAAGATATTTATCATTTAAAAAACAACTTTCGGTTGTGAGAGTTAATTCAATGTTCACGCTGCACTAATGCCTTCATGACCTCTTGATAGGTCGTTCTGAGAATACTCTCTGCTGTAGGTACTATGTAACCAACAATAACCTATCAAATATCACTTACAAAGGGAATGGATGATTATTTGAATGATATTACTACCCCTTTTTCTCCGAAAAGTGAACAACCTCCATGTAGGGGCGATAAAAGATACAGACATACACACACAACCTATTTGAAGGGAGAGTAAATCACTTTCCTGTTTGCATTTTGATGGAATAAGCGAGGTTTTATATTAGACACAAATGATAAGATTGTTTTTTTTTTTATCTCCAAACTAGCAATATTTAGAACGTTGATTCCTACAACAGTCTGATCGGAACATTTTTTTTAATTAAAAACTTATGCTGAGAACATATGACTTCTGGTGATCCACATATGACTTCTGGTGATCCACACAACATTCATTGATTATTTGTCATTGTTGCAACATGTCTAACCAATTGCGCTGTTTTCTAACAGTCTTTTTGATGTCCTGGACTCCTATCTTTTCTCTTATATACGGTGCTATCCTACGGTCTCCCCATGTTAGGCCTAGCATGATTCTCTTACCTGCACGTTGTATGGTTCTCAGTTTGAGGGGCAATCTTTTGGTCTGGTTCCATGTTTCATCTCGATATGAGACAAACAGTAAGATACATTTGTTCAAACCCTTCTTTTCAAGACTAATGGGATTTACTTGTTCTTAAAAGTTAAGCTTGATCTACCAAAAGCTTGCCAATCTGGTGGCATTCTTCTTCTTTTGATGACTTCATGGAGATTTGCTGTCCTGGGTAGATGTTCTGGTCCACTGTCTCCAGCTTGGCATTTTCGATTTCAATCGTTATGTCTTTGTCCGTAACATGTTTGTTTTACATGACATTATTTTTTTTTGCTGAAGTTAAAGAGGAGGCCAACTTTCTTTCTTGCTTCATTTAGTTCGTTGAACATTATCTGAGAATGGCAACGGTTTTTTGCAAGGATATCATCAGCAAATCTCGGGTCACTTATGTATTTTTCGTCTCATCTGATTCATTTGTGCTTTCATTCGAAGTTTCGGTAGATTATCTCGAGGCGGGCTGTGAAGGGTTTGGCTGAGCTGATATCACCTTCCCTCACTCCTTTTTCTAGTTGAAAGGGTTTGAAGTCTTAATACAGCCCTATGAAGGACAGGCTATTTCAGTTGATATGTTACATATACGGGATCTGCACATTGTATCACTATCTCGTCAATGACTTTGGGATTTCCACTGAATCGAAAGCTTTTTCGAAGTCAAAAATGCTACAATAAATGGTATTCTATATTCTGCTGATTTTTCTTGTAGTTAATTGACTGAATTGAGGTGATCGATGGTCTAGTAGCTTTTTCTAGAGTCAGCTTATTCTTGTAGTTGGTTTTCATCACCCGTTTTACTGATTCGATTCGTGATCACGTTGGTGAAAAGTTTGTAAATAAAGTTGAGAAGTCTTATTGGCCTCTAATTGTTAAGGTATTCCAGGTTGTTTTTTTTTCATATACTTACATTATAATAAGAGTGTTCCACTTTTTGGGCACTTTACTTTGTTTGAGGCATAGGTTGAAAAGGATGGCAAGTTCCCGTGATGACTTTTCCAGCTTTGAGCAAGTCAATGGTGATATTATCGGGTCCAGGGATCTTTCTTCACCTTGTGTGTTTGACGGCTTGCTTCACTTCTTGAGGAGTGATTTCTGGGAAGTCCTCGAATTGATTACCCTCAGTTTGTGTTTGCTGTTAATTTTTCTACATCTTTTGTTCATTGGATTTGAAGTCCCTACATAATTTCTGAGTACGCTGGACAATTCGGTCCCTATCCGTTGACAGTTATCGGTTTACTTTGAACACACTAGTTATTAGTTTTCTTTGCGCACTGAAAGGTTTTACAATAGTTTTGAATCCCTTTCATGTTCAAGAGTTCTTTCAATGATTGCTGCAATGATGTTGTTTTTTCTGTCTTCTCTCCGTTTCTTTCGGGTGGTTTCGTTAAGCTCTGTTGCCTCTATCTTTTTTTAAATAATGCTGTTTGTAGCTTGGAGTTCCTACCTTTGTTCATGAGATTTTTGGTTTCATCTGACAGTTTGCTTATGTGTTCTTAGCTCTTTCCTTAAACATAATTTCAATTATAAAGTTGTGATATTGTTGCTGAGCTCGTCAATGTTCTCTGCTGGTCATGAGAGGAGTTCGTATCTGTTTTTCAGCTCCAGATTGACTGATCAAGTGAGTTTTTTTTAACAGTATGTGGTTTCAGTTTGTCGTTGAACATTTTCCTGTGTTTTATCTTGGTGTTTAATCAAATCTAGCATCAAATCATCCTGAAGCCATTTCCAACATTTACTTAATAAATGACCAGCATATGTTCAACAGAGTCTCTATTGTCTGCTAGGATGTAGTATATTTGGTTATTTGTTTCGTGATAGGGGCTTGTTCAAGTTTATATATATATATATATATATATATATATATATATATATATATATATATATATATATATATATATATATCAACCTCCTTTTTGAAGGTGTTCACGATTTTGAATCTTTCTGCCCCTCTCATTCTGCATTCTGTATCTGTACTCACCAATGCATATTTCAGTTGCCTGTCCTACTTGGGCGTTTAAGTCTCCCTTAATGATTTTGTGATGTGTTTTGTTTTCTTGTTGTATGGAATTCAAGTCGTCGTAGAAGTTGTTTATCCCCTTCTCTATTGATTGTGAAGTGGAAACATAAACTTGAATGATGATCAGTTTATACCTTTCTGGGAGATTTACATTGATACTGGCAACACGGTCTGAGATGGCTTTGAATTCAATAATATTGTCTTTAAGTTTTTTCATGAATTAGGAAGCCAACTCGGCTTTGTTTTCTTCTTTTCCTTCCATAGTGGTAAAGACGATGCTTATTGTTCAGTCCAGGATTTTCTCATTTCACTGATACCGATAGCATTCAAATTGATGTTCTCGATTTCATTCCTCAGAGTAGTTACTTGTAAAAATGCACTGATATATCTATCTATATAAAAACCATACATGCAAAATATGTTTATATTTAAAAATATATTAAATAGTCTGTCAAGTTCAAGTCCTATTATAACATAAAAGTCACCATGGATCAGCCCAAGTGAAATAGATTGTTTTTTTTTTTAAACTAAGTAAGCAGAGAAATAGTCACTTATGGAGCTGAGACATAGAATTTAACCAAAGCACAGATCCGTTAATTGGGAACCATGCAACGTGCACATGAATAAATTATGCTGGGCCTCACATGGACAAACCACAAGACAGCACAATACATCTGGGAAGAGACATCATAGAATTCTTTTAGATTTCAAATGGCATTGGGCTGTCCATGTCGCAAAATTGGTGGACAACCGGTGGACATCGCGACTTACGACATGGATCCCGCGAGATCACATGTGCAACCGAGGCCAGAAGAGTATTAGATGGAGAGACGAGCTAGACAAATTCAGAAAGTACTGACTCCGCAACGCCCATTATAGTGAAGTGTGGCAGATCCTTGGAAAGGTCTGTGTCCAACGACAGATGTTGGAAGACTGATGATGATGATGATGATGATGATGATGATGATGATGATGATGATGATGATGATGATGATGATGATGATGTAGCAAAGAAAAAGACTATGAGTTTTTCCGTTTTTTTTTTGATAATGAAACATGCCATATTTTCAATAGAGTAAGTTTGTTTCTACATCTTTCCATATTGCACGGTATCAGTGGTGATTTTCTTACATAACATTCTATCTCCATCGCTTTTTGAAACAGCTTGAGTTGTGTTAAGCCTTGAACAATGAACTAAGATCAGATCACTTGGATTATTAAAAAAGAATAACCTGATAGATTAGCACGCTCCTTAGTCTGGATTGATATATAAAGAGGCAATCCTTTTTAATAGTTATATACTATCATATCAACGATTTTCAGGCAGTAGAATGAAGATCAGCATTAATGCAATCGAAAACTCATGATTTAGACAGCAAAACTTTTTATATTATTCTGGATTTTCATGTAATAACGTAATCATGAATATTTAAACATCAATATAACAAAATTTTAAAATTTTTATCAACAGCATTGGCATCATCTGTTGCAGAAAAAATAACCTCTTAAAGTCCTTGGTTTGACATAAACCTTCCCCAAGATTAACCCGACCCCTCGGTCATAGGCGTTGCAGGGCCAGCATTTATTCAACTCGACCATTTCGTCATGCCAGCTTATTTTTTGCTGGCAATCATTTGATGTACAATTTCTCGGGATCAAATATGTAAACTGCGATCTCCATTGGCTGTCCGACATTGTTGCAGCCTGGCTAGCCCATTGCCATATGAGTTTCACTGAGTTTTCTATACTTTTACCGTCTCATGTCTCTCTCTTTCTTTCCCCCTCTCTACATATATGTATGTATACATAAAATGCTGTCATGTGATCTATCCACGCGATCTTTAGCTCTTTCCTACCTGTTTACGTTGCAGGGTTTTTAGTTTGAGGGCCAATCATTTGGTTTCGTCCAATGTTTCAGCTCTACAGGTAACTATCAGTATGATGCATTGTAGGTACACTTTTTTCAAACTAAGGATTATAACCAATGTATCCTCTCAATAATTACAAGATGTGTGATCATTGTAGCAAGACTTATATTATGAAATATAAAAGATATTTTTGTATCGTATTTGCAATGAAATTGATAAATGATTCATATGTCAACTGGGTTCATTCAAAGCTTTGATTACAAAAATTAATTAGAAGAAAAGATTTCCTCGAAAAAATTCTAAAACGTCCTGGAATGAATGAATGAATGAATAAGAAATCCAGGCAGGGCACTTAGGTTCAAAGAAATCTCTCTGAAAATCAAGCCAAGGTTACATGACATTCAAGAGAATTTACGTTTCCGAATCGAGCAAGAGAGAATACAGTTTACATGATTTTCAAAAAACAGAAACAGCCAGAAATATTTCAAGTGTACACTAATCATAATGAAAGAAAATAATAAGGCAATTAGTAGATAAATTCGGTTGACATAGTCGATTGGAAGTCACACAGCCATACACATCCACACTCGCAAAGATAGATACACACACACACACACAGTTAGACCCACATAAACTTATATATATATTTAAATAAATATATATATTCATGTGTGTCTACGTAAATTGAGAAATTGATAAGTATGATCCGATAGAATGATAATAAATTCCGTTAACCGTGTAAATAAGAGTTTCTATATAATATAACGAAGTTTATAACTATATATATATATATATATATATATATATATATATATATATATATATATATATATATATAAGTACTAGTATTGAACGACAAGAGGTGTCCAATAAATACAAGAGATGTAAGAAGTAAGAAAAAGCTGCACTGGTTGGAAATTGTTTTATATCTAATAAGTTTGATTTTTAGTAAAACCGTCTGTGTTCATAGCTGTAAATTGATTTATTTATATGCATGAATAGTGATGAAATATAAACTATTTGGTGGGTGTAGAACAGAAGAATATAGTTTTACATTAATCTAACTGTGGATTTTGGTGCCTTTCATGTGTATAATCTGCTTAGTAGATCAGAGAGAGAAATTCACCATATTATGTGAGTTTTCCTTGAGATTTACCTCTGCATACAGGTGTACTTGGATATATAGATGGATTGAGGGATAGATGGATACCCAGAGTCGTTTATTCCCGCATAAAGATATATAGATGGATTGATTTACTTAAAAAACTTTCCCTGATCAAATATTAGGGAAATTTTTATCCGGAAGTGCACTAGTTTGAAGACCCTCATACAAGCAATCAGACAATGAAAGAGAGGATAGTCTGGGCAATTGACAAGAAGAAGTGACATTGGATGTAGCAAAAGACTAACTGATTGGTGCCCATGGCGCAGTGAACACATCAGGAAAAGACCAGAGACAAGCCAACAAGTTGATATAGAAAATTTATCCGATGAGACACAGCATTGACAAGGGCAATCGGAGTCGTCGTTGCGGAAGATCAAGAATGCCTTTGTTCATATGTGTGTGCTCGTGTATGCGTTTGTTTGTCAATGTTTGTGTGTGTATATTTGTTTGTAAATGCTTTTTTCTTTCAAACTTTCTTGCTTTTTTTCTTGAGTCAAGCCAAACAGACCCTAATAAGATAAATCTAATTGGCTATTCCTCTCTCTTCAAGAACTCTCACTGAATCAAGCTCATCATCTGCTTGGAACTCCTTACTCTCCTTCCCGTTGTTATAACAAGATTCTTAAAAAAAGAAAAAACTTCCAATAAAAGATTGTTGGCTTTATTCAACAATTTTGAATTGTATATGAAAGTTGATGGAACATTTGATCAAGTAAAAAACAAAACATAGATTTTGTTTTAATTTGAAATATCCGCCTTTTAGAGATCTGGGGTCGGCAAATTACAACTAGATTCATCTCATAAGGTTCGGTAATTTCCATTGTATTTATTATGTCGTAATCAATAGAATTCCGTAATGAGAAATCGAGCGATAGTTTCAAACTGAATAATATGGAGCAGAGGTTTTCAAAGTAATTGAACTCCTAAGTGAAGGATAGGAGTAGCACGAGTTTCCTCCAAAAATATCATCCTATTTAGTCTTGTCTTGTACTAAGGTAAGTTTTGTAAATAACTATACATACATGCTTTCTCTACTCGTAGCTTAAAAAGTTGTGCTTTCCTAACCTCCAATTCTGATCGGTAAAAGCAATGATTTCCAATGAAAGATTTCAGGACAAATCTCTATACATGATAGTCTCCAAATAAAAGTATCGAATAACTTGGTTCAAGTCTTTTGTTGATTCTATCACCGAGTCCTGATGAGATTAAATGTTGATATTATGAGATAATTTCAATGAATCATATCACATTTTCTTATTTTATATACAACAAAGTGTAATATCCATTGGTTATGGAACAGCCATTGTTTTTCGATGTTCTGTCTTCAATCACGTCACAGAATATCAAATATATTCGTTGATTATGCCATCCATGGTCTGGTCTCTTCAAGCTAACGACTTACATATCGCTAACATAAAATATGTGCATTCTAATGTAATTTTAGCTTGACCACGGGAAACAAATATTTCGAATGAAAATTTCAAAGGCGAGGTCTGCTTACTTGGACATTCGCTAAACACAATCATCTTACCCCAAGTTCACCACGATTAATCTCGACTTCCAATAATCTAGACACGATAAATATTTATGAATATATCTACGCAGGTTACCTGTTTGGCAAATAAGATAATTGCCTATTCCCCACCGGTGCCAGAGCGTGATATTCGAGCCTAGGTATAATCCCCAGGATTCGACGTTACATAATCTTCTACCATACTATCATTAGCTTGCACTTAAACATTGTCAACCACAAAACATTGACTTAATTTTTCAGTTCAGTTCTTTATTTCTTAGATATTAAAATACCTTAGTGTCAAGAATAAACCGATATATTGACATTAATACAATTGGAAACAGTGAAACGAAATAACATGAGACTCAATGTGTAAGTGATTCTAACTTGATGTCTGCCTGGCAATGTATGTACGTATAAGCGTGTAATGGCGGCACTAATTGAGCCAGAGGGCTGAATATGTGGATTTATACTTATAATTATGTTTATGTTTATATACGTATCTAAGGAATTCAATTTACAATGAAGGTTTACGATAAATTGATCATCTAGACTGCATTCTTCAGGTTTCACGTCTGTTTTTTTAATCAGATTTTTAATGATCCGACGAAGAGCAAAACAAGTTACCTATTTATTGATTTCTCTAAATTTGTAATTGTTCACAGAATACGGCATGCATATGACGTTAATCCCATTTAAGTTGATATTGAATAACTAACCGGAACAGTTTTCACTTTTATCTTTTTTTTCAAATATTGAGAAACACTTTGATAACTTGGACTCAAGGATGAGCGGATGATGAGTTCTGAGTATCTTTTTTTAGTGTTTTTGATTTCAGTGGTTGATTAATGAGAAATTGCTGACGAATTAACGCGAATTCTGTTTTCCTGTTGGAAGTTTAAGGGTTGATGACCTTTAAGTTGAGGCACAAATCAATAGTTCTCAATGAAATCCCAAAGACTAATATCAATCCGTGTGAAATGAAGTAAATTACTGGATTTCAGTTATTGACTCTAGCTGACATTTATGGAAGTTTCTGGTATCGTTGACATTGCAAAAGCTTTTACAATGTCAAAGAGAAATCCAATGTTAGAAGTAAGGAATTGCTGACCTGTTCTAAAAACTGATTTTCAAGCTTTTAATTCTAATTGCAAGGAAGCTGTTAGTGTCCCGTCCAGAAAGCTCTCGAATGTGATATTTTAGTTTAAAACACACATTTTTTATTTGAATTGATTTCAGGAAATATCTAAATAAGGTGACCTTAAGAAGGCATAAATACATTGTTTGTTCGTTGTCGTTTTTTTTTTCTTTCAATAACAACCGTCGTTGTTTCTAAGAATTAACTAATACTTTCATTTAAAAGATGTTGAAGCACAGGAAAGAAACTGTGAAATAGACAGTATATTTTGCTGATTACCTCTCTCCCCCTTCCTCATCATGCCATGCATTCATCTCACTTGTATATAATAAACTTATACGCTAATCTTTTCCCTGCTTGATTTCCCATTGATAGCATTGGTTAATTAACCTTCCTAATATGACATAACAATGAATAATACGCCATAAAAACTCTTAAGACTTAATGTCTGATCATACATCAAAACAGCAGGAGTTGAGTTGAGACTTGAAAAGAAATTAAAGTCAAGATAATTGAATTATTGAATATAAATGCCTAATAAAAGTGGACATGATGGTTGATGATGTTGATGATATACATATGTATCCATATTAAACAATCTAACCAAAAATACCACACATACCAGCTAACTTCCGCTCTCTTCCTCTCTTTCTTTCATATACATATATATGTACCAACATGCAGTCATAAATGCACCCATACACACACAAACACACACACACACACACACACACACACACACACACACATATATATATATATATATATATATAACCAAAACTATCAACATATACCATACTCTCTCTTTCTCTCTCTAAATGTATCCATCTATCTATCTATCTATATATATATATATATATATATATATGTGTGTGTGTGTGTGTGTGTGTGTGCCAACATATTGGAATGAATATATGTACATACATAAGTATACATCATGATTATACTCATACAAATAGATTTTTCGAATTCCTAACTTACACGGTAAAAATAATCAAGTGCAAAAATGTATACATACATACATACATATATACATATATATATATATATATATATATATATATATATATATTGCATGATTCTTCGAGTCCCCCAAAACGAACTGCGTGATTGAAACTGGCATCAGGCTGCAGCCGACAAACCGTCTGTTGTATTCCATGGTTTACCACTCAGCCATAGCAGACAAAGAAACTCGTTCGAACCAGACATAAAAAAAAGATATCTCGGAGGTCTTGGAGCATTCAAATATTTCTCAGGTAATAATTATTTTTTGTGTCAGAAGATCTCATGATTAACTGAGTTTCAAGGGAGATAATTGAAGTTGAGAAAAAATATGTCGACTGCTCTTTGACATATTTCAATCGGGCCAACTTTTTGTTTATCTAAAAACTAAAGAATTCTTGTAATGTTTTTCTTTCTGTTTTATGTTTTCATTCATTTTGACAAACTCAAAAATTTTGCAAACACAGCCCTGTACTTTTCAGCCATACGGCATATATATATATATATATATATATATATATATATATATATATATATATATATATGTATATGTATATGCATATATATGTTTATGTATATATATATATATATATATATATATATATATATATATATATATATATATATATATATGGCTTAGGATTAGAATTAGGGGTTCATTTTTGGATTAGGGGACAAATAGCAAAATAGCAGATCGATCTCACGCTCGAGCCCGAACAGTGTCTGATTTCGTGTCTAACGGTAATATGCCCCTTGCCGAATATTTGCGGCGGTGGTGATTTAGCAATCCAAACAAGTTCAATAAAACATTAAACAAATATGATCTCCCTTCAATACTCGGAATATCACGTATTTTGTCGACATAGATGTAATAATAATAACCTATTTCACGTGTAAACTAATGTTGATTGCTTCTTGGTTCTCTCCTTTAATCATCACAGAAATACGTTCATATATTCGAGTAGCTCTTTATTCTCATTGGCTATACATATATATTAATAATATTTAACTAATACTGTAGCCGTGTTTCTCCAGAATTTATAGAATTACTGACATTTACTACTAATATGCACGCATATATTCAGAACACACAAAAAATACTGCTTGTTTTATTAGAAAACTGGTCGCCATTAGCAACGGTTGGCATTGTCGTGACATCTGATCACGAGCAACGGATGTCATGACGTCATATGCTAATGAGAAAAAGTAAAATGGCAAAAGAATAATTCGGATAAAAAACAAATCTTGCCAACGGAACACAATAGAGATAGAACTGTTTATTTGCATCTAAAGACGGATCTGCATAAGAAAATTCGTTGTTTGTCTTTTTGCTTGTAAATCTATTTCTCTTAAGGGAGAATATTTGCCGGTTTTCAAGACATAACTATGCATTTATGTTATTTTCTACTGTTTAGAACTATATCCACCCATCTATGTATCTATCAATCTATTTATCTATCCGTTTTTTAGTCTATATCTATCTAACTATATTAACATGTATATCTACACCTAGATGTAAACAGAAGTTTTCCAGACAAATATGTCTTGTCTAAAACAGTGGATAAGTTTTTCTTTTTACACATGCCAAGATGGAAAATGAATATTATCACTATTCTTAAACTTATAATATCGAAAAGTCATGGTTGTAAGCACTAAAACTACCACTGTGATGATCTTGAATAAATTTAATTTACTCTCGATCCAACATTACGTTGATTTATTCACCAGCAGTGGTAATTATGATCAAACAAATCTTGTCAATCATTGTCAATCATTATGGGAATGAATATCTCTCTCTTTCCCCCCGCCTCTCTCTTTCTCTCTCTCTCTCTATACACACACACACACACACACACACACACACACACACACACACACATATATATATATATATATATATATATATATATATATATATATATATATATATATATATACATGGTGCTCCCTTATTCAGGGTTGATCACTTTTCAAGTAACCCGTTCATTATAAGCTATATAGCTATGCTCTTCCAACTTTAGGAGAGAGCACTCTGGTGTACAGGGATTTGTGCGTAGGTAAATATATCGCTAAAATTCAGCATTACTGACCGCCCAGTTCTGCGTAGGGCAGGGATAAGTGAAGGTTTTGATCCTACTTCGTTGATTTGGATGGGATAATGGATAGTCTATAGCCACACTGCAATTATGCATCTACATCTGGAGCCGATATATATATATATATATATATATATATATATATATATATATATATATGTATATATATATATATGTGTGTGTGTGTGTGCACGGGTATGTGTAGGTGTGTTAATCAAATCCATTTCTGGTATTGATTCCAACAAAATCGGCATCAGATTATGACAAGATAGCAAGGCATGCCCCAGGGACTGGAACATCATCATCACCCAAGGGGTTCTCAGGAGTATCTCAGAATGATAACAGACTTTTTAACAAGGAAAATTTCAATCGGGTTGGCTGTGATATGTAATTGAATTTTTCGTTCCCTAATACCTCAAAATCGACGTAGCTATGAAATATCGACACCTAATCATGAGTGGGAATGTATTGATCTTTCAGCTAATTCTTTCAAATTTGAATCTCGGATTTTTTCATGTTTCCAATTCCTACTTATCAGCATTTTCAATACTATGAACAAAAATATCAACTTCAAAATGCATAGTATTTTTGAATTTACCCATTAAATAACGGAATTTTCAGTATTAGAGATTTCGATCGGAGTCACAACGTGACGTTCCATGTAAATAAATAAATAAATAAATATATATATATATATATATATATATATATATATATATATATAGAGAGAGAGAGAGAGAGAGAGAGAGAGAGAAAGAAAGAGAGGGAGAGAGAGAGGGGGTCGAAAAAGCAAATTATTTTATTTGTAACTCTGAATAAACTGTTTTTACACAGTTAGTATGCAAGATGTCGGTTAAATTTGAGTTTCAAATGAAAAAAACGCATTTATGATTATGCTGTTGGATTACATACATACATATATATATATATATATATATATATATATATATATATATATATATAAAGAGAGAGAAACAGACAGACGGACAGATAGACAGAGAGAGAGAGAGACAGACAGACAGACGGATAGACAGACAGACATATAGACAGAGAGAGAAAGAGACAGACAGACAGACAGACTGACAGAGACAGAAAGACAGACAGAGGGAGAGGTAGAGAGAGAGAATGAAATAACTGATTAGCAATAGAAGCACTCTTATGTCCTCATCCCTCGGGAATAAACCCACACATCATATATAGAATTACAGATTTGTTCTCTGATATATATATATATATATATATATATATATATATATATATATATATATATGTGTGTGTGTGTGTGTGTGTGTGTGTGTGTGTGTGTGAGTGTGTGTGTGCGTATGTGTGTATGTGCGTGTGTGTTTACTTGTGTGTGTAAGAATGACCAAGCAAATTTTAATCAACTATGTCCACTCAGCGAGACATTTTAAAAATATGATAATAGATAATTTGTTGTGACTAAATTCAAGAAATACTATTATAGTAAACTGTGAATTAATTATCGTCATCTACAATTTCTTTATTTACGTCGTTGGGCATGGTCCTTTACCAGCATCTTCTAAATTTGTCTAGCTTGTATATCCATCTAGTACTCTGGCGGCCTTGGATGTGCTGATGATCTCTGGGGATCCATGTTGTGAGTCGTGATGTCCATCGGTTGTCTACCATTCTTGCGAAAAGGCCAGCGTATTGCTATTTGAGTTTTTAATAGATTCTATAATGTCCCTGACTCCTGTACTCTTCCAGATCTATGTTGCTGTCTTGTAGTCTCTCCATGTGAGGTTGAGCATATATTTTTCACGTTGCGTGGTTCTCGATTTGCATATCTGTCTCTTGGTTAGTTTCCATGTTTCAGCTCCTAAACCGACTATTGGGAGGATAATTGGTTGCATATCCCTTTTATCAGGATTGATTGGACCTCTTGTCTCTGAAGGTTGAGCTTGCTCTGCCGAATGGTTGCCATCGTACGGTTATTTTTTGCTTGATTTTTTCTTCATTTGAGGGTCTCATGGAGATTTGTTGTTGTCGGTTGATGTAGCGGTCCACTTTTTCCAGTTTTTTGTCCTCTTTTGATTTTAGTGTTTTTATAACTGACGTGGTTGTTTGCCTGAAATTCATCTTGCTAAAATCCATGTGCAAGCCGACCTCCTTGCTCTTTTCATTTTGTTCATCCATCAATAGTTGGAGGTTGTGAAGGTTTTCTGTGAGAAAGGTAATGCCGTCTTGTTCAGATATTCACCGTCTATTTTGATTTCTCAATTCTGCCAGTGTTGTTTTCTGATGATCATCTCGAAACAGTATGCGAAGAGTTTGGGTGAGCTGGTATCACCTTATTTTACCCCTTTTTGAGCGGAAAGGGCCCTCAGTCTGTATGTTGTTTGATAAAAGAGCTGCTGTGTCTGTATATACGTTGCAGTTCTTCGGCGTACACTGGATCTACACCTCGTAGCCCAATGGTCTCCACAATTGAAGTGTCATTTCGAAGTCGATAATTGCTACAGCAAGTGGTATCTTATATACTGCTGCTTTTTATTCCAGCTGATTTATTGTATGCAGGTGGTCCATGGTCGAGCAGCTTCTCTTAAAGCCTACTTGCTCTTATGGCTGTTTTTTCAATACTGTTCAATATGTGGACACAAACAGGATCTTGTTTTATGTCTGCTATAATGTCAAGTTTGTTACAGTGTTACACTATGTATTTAGCTGATGCAAATATTGTTACATTGTTTGGCACACTGTTAGGTTAGTCTTTTTAAAGTGTTTTTTAGGTTGGGTCGGTTCTTAATTGTTCCTGTAACAATAAGTCAGCTGTAATACGTCAGCCAAGAGCCTTAAGAATAATTTATGAAAACCATATGTTATGAAAATGGGTTCCATACAAACATTCAGAAACAATTATCAGTCGGCGTCAGAACATTTCTATTTGTGATGTTCCTCGAGACAGGAAAAGATAGTTTTGGACAGGATAGTCCCTTGTTTGCAATGAGAAATCGATTTATTACGAGAGTTCAAAACGGAGAAAATCGTAGCAAGATCCCGGAGAGCTTACAACATATCAGTATAAATCGAATATACTGCCGAAAACATTTTTCCCAGTGTTAGTTGGATTTCATAGTGAATTCTTTATAACCCTGCTAAACTGTTACTGCACGAAGCTACAGCAAGGAATTGGCTCGATAACGCATTTGCAAAGAGATTTTCTGCTCCAGGGGATGAATTAATGATTTTACTGCATGCCAACTCAAACCCTCACTTTGAAAATGCAATGCCAAAAACTATCAAGGACCTTGGATGGAATAATCAATCAGCGTATTCTAAAGTAATATCAACATCTGACAAACACTTGATCGTCTCTATGCAACAACCAATCAAATTGAAATAATCTGCTGGAAAGTCATTGAACCTACAGTGGACTTGTTCCGGGACAGAATACACAGTTTCCAAAGACATTGCAAGGTCCAAAATATCTAATTAGGATATCTTGATGACTGAATGATTCTATATATATAAATTTTGTTGTGTGTTTTATCAACTGGTACATATATATATATATATATATATATATATATATATATATATATATATATATATATATATATATATATATATATATATATATATATATGTATGTATACCAGTTGATAAAACACAATCAACTGGTATATATATATGCATATATATATATATATATATATATATATATATATATATATATATATATATATATATATATATATATACCAGTTGATAAAACACACAACCAAATCGTTACCTGTGTTAAAAACAGAAAACCTAATATCATTGATTTTCCCCAGAGTTTTTATTATTATTATTCTGGTTATTATTATTATTATTATTATTATTATTATTATTATTATTATTATTATTATTATTATTATTAATAATAATAATAATAATAATAATAATAATAATAATAATAAAAATTATAAAAATAATAATAATAATAATAATAATAATACTCTGAGATGGTTTTCTTTGTAAGTCTGAGAAATTTTCTCTTGCAATGAAAAGGCCACTGCCAAGTCGAAAAAAGTTGTTTTTTGGACCTGCACGTGGGTAAGTGGAATTAAGATTAAATTTAAGATTATTATATTTATAATTTATAATTCAAAATGAGTTGTCCCATAGAAGTATAGAAAAGCGAGGGGTGAGTATATATATCTGTGTGTGGATGAACTTTTCCACTGGCACCCCCCCTCCCTCGAGATTAGTATAGTATAAATTGGCTGTGGTCGCTTGGCCGTCCAGCCAGCCGGCATTGGAAGAAAAAACAAAGAATATCGAAGACAGCCCCCCACACACTTTTTGACAAAAAGGCCTCCTTCCTTTTCAAGATGAATTCTGGTGACTTACTTTGAAGACCTAACTAACTCAGGCTAGATTTTAAAATTTACTCTGTGATTGAATGTCTTATTATTAATAATAATTGAATGTAGCCAACTCGGCCAGAAGGAGTATAAGCATAGACACGATAGAGTAGCAACTATGATACACTGGGAACTAAGTAAACAAATGGGATTCAACCATGTGGAAAAGTGGTATCAGCACAAGCCAGAGGCAGCTTTGGAGAATGACAACCACAAACTACTGTGGGACTTTGACATCCAAACTGACCACCTCATCCAGGCAAGAAGGCCGGACTTAGTAATAGTAGACAAAAAAAGGAGGGCCTGCCAAATAGTAGACGTTGCTGTACCTGCAGACCATAGAGTAAAAAAGAAGGAGGGTGAAAAAAGGGAAAAATACCAGGACCTAGCAAGGGAGTTAAAGAAAATGTGGAACATGAAAACCAGGGTAGTACCGGTCATAGTGGGAGCACTAGGAACTGTCCCCAAAACGCTGAGGGAGAGACTGGAGGAGATCGGGATTAGGGGAAGGATAGAGACCGTACAGACCACAGCACTTCTGGGAACTGCACGGATACTGAGGAAGGTGCTAGAGATATAAGGACTGCAACGAATCGTAGCTCTGTCATGATATGCGAAAGAGAGAGGAGACGTTAGCTGAAGACCTGAGGAGACTTATTGTCACTCAGCCTTCAGCGATAACCACTGGGCAATCGGTGTGAAACTGTAAATCGCAGAATTACTTCGACCAACAAGTACTAGGAGAGGAGGGCTGGAGACTTGAGGAGACTTGCTGTCACTCAAACTCTAGCGGTTACCACCAGGCAACTGGTGTGAGATTGCTGCTAATAATAATGATAATAATAATAATAATAATAATAATAATAATGATAATAATAATAATAATAATAATAATAATAATAATAATAATAATAATCGAACGGTAGGACCGAACAGGATCCGTGGATATTGGTTAAAGAAATTCACCCCACTACATGACAGACTCACCTACCTACTCCAAAGTTGCATCGATGAAGGCGAGGTACCAGAATGGATGACCAGAGGCAAAACAACCCACATCCAAAAAGACCCTGAAAAAGGGAACATGCCAAGCGATCATAATCCCATCACGTGCTTACCATTAATGGGGAAAATCCTGACCGGACAAATAGCGGGGAGAATGTATATATCAATTGGAAGGAGGGGACTATTACCAAAAAGACAGAAAGTTTGCAGGAAAGGAACCAAGGGGCGAATGACTTACTCTACATCGACCAGATGATCTTAATAGAAGTAAGAAAAGGAAAAAGAACGTTGAAGTGGGATGGATAGACTACAAAAAAGCGTACAACATTATTCCTCATAACTGGATTCTTGAATGGCCTAGGATGTTCAAGATCAACAACCAGTGGCGAGACTCGTCGAAAATCCAATGAAAAGCCAAAGGAGAAAATTCATCAGAGGTAACTATAAAAAGGGGGATCTTCCAGGGGAGACTAGCTGTCTCCACTATTATTTGTTCTATGATACCACTCAATAGAATCCTGAAAAACAGGATACTATTTCTCCAAAACTTTCCTGCAAAAAACACACAGGTTGTATTAGTTGTAAGATACACAGGACCATTCCTTGGGTGGACAAAGGAAGAACCCCAATCAATGGTCCAGCAGACAAAAGAAAATTATGACAATGCATAAAGCCTCCAACCCCAGACATGACACGGATAGACTATACGTGGAGAGAGAAGAAGGTAGCAGGGTGCTCATCAGCATAGAGGACTGTGTCCAGAGAGCTGAAGCTGGTCTAGAAAAGTACGTGCAAACAAACAGTGACAACATCATAAACAGCGCAAAAAGCAGTGCAATGAACGAAAAAAAAGGCGGAAAACAATGGAGCTGCACAGCAAACAAGGAAAGAAAAGGGGGAGAAGAAAAAATTGTACTGAAAATCAAAAAGACGGATACAAGATGTGGCAGACGAGAGATCATTGACATGGCTAAGTAAAAGAAACCTGGAGAGAGGAACAGAGTAGCTCATCATGGCAGCTCAAAACAAATGCATCAGGACAAGCTATATCAAAACAAAAATTGACAGAACACAGACAAACAGTAAGTGCCACCTGTGTGGAGAAAGAGATGAGACTGTTAACCACATAACAAGTGAATGTAGTCCACTTGCCCTGAAAGAGTATAAACACAGACACGATAGAGTACAAACGGTGATACGCTTGGGACTGAGTAAACAAATGGGATTTAACCATAGAGAGAAATGGTAGAAGCACAAATCGGAGACAGCTCTAGACAATGGAAACCGCAAATTACTCTGGGACTTAGACATCCAAACCGAACTCCTCATCCAAGCAAGAAGACTGGACTTGGTAATCGTAGAATAAAGAGGAAGGAGAGTGAAAAACTGGGAAAATACCAGGATCTAGCAAGAGAACTGGAAAAGATGTGGAACATGAATG
>OY735228.1:26598599-26606099 GCA_963457665.1 Thysanoteuthis rhombus
GTAAATTAAGAATAATACAATTCGCTATAGCCACAAAGAATATCAACATAGGCAATTGACCTAATGCTAAATATCATGGTCAAAACATCCTTCATCATCATCTGTCTTTTAACATCCATCCTTGGACGTAGACCTTCCCCAGGATCCGCAATATTTCTCTATCATGAGCACTGCGGAGCCAGTGATTTCTGAACTTGTCTAGTTCATCTCTCCATATTGTATTTTGTCGGCCTCAGTTTTGCGTATGGTCTCTGGGGATCCATGTTGCGAGTTGTTTTGCCCATAGGTCGTCTGTCATTCTCGCAACATGACCAGCCCATTGCCATTTGAGATTTCTTATACATTCTATGATGTTTCGGAGCCCTGTTCTCTTCCTGATACATCATGGTGTCTTATGATCTATCCGTGTGTGGTTGAACATGATTTTCTCATGTGCGTATGTACGCTTCTCAGTTTGCGAGTCTGTCTCTTGGTCAGGTTCCATGTTTCAGCTCCATGTGACTATGTGGAGGATGCATTGGTTGTATACCCTTCTTTTTAAGATTTTTGGGATCTTCTCGTTTTTGAAGGTTGAGCTTGATCAGCCAAAGGCTTGCCATCCTAGAGTGATTCTTCCCGTGATTTCTTTTTCTTTTGAGACTCACACCCAATTCCAAAAAACTAGAATCCAAAAACACCTGCCGTCATTTGCTTGATGAGGCCCAGAGAGGGCAGTAAATCTATCTATCCATCTATCTATCTATCTATCTATCTATCTATCAGACCGACATGGTGTTCAACTGGCTATCATATTAGTCACAGCAGTCACATTTCCTTTAATTGTTCATTCTGTTTACGTTATCTACGCTGTCCGTACAATAACATTATATAATCTCTAATAAAAATTCCAATATGATACAACGCAATTATTATTATTCTGCCGGATCATATATATCCATTTCCTAAAAAAATAAATGTCGTGTTGAAAGAATCTTATTGAACAGATATAGACCAAGAAGAAACGGAATGAGAATTCGGAGTGAAAACAGTTATTTGGGTCTTGGCTGTTTAGCTCAATAGAAAGAGTAACGCTATGTACAAGCAACAACCTTATCCGTCGTAAGTTCGATTCCTGCAGCAATCATATATATATATATATATATATATATATATATATATATATATATATATATATATATATATATATATTCCTAGAACAGAAATAAGGTTAATCCTCTGATACAAAAGCAAAAGAAAAACAAATGATTTACATGCAACAAGAATCTAGAATATATAATAGATAGTAGCGAAACTGAAGCCTAGGAGAATACAAGATGGAGAGATGAATACTAGCTCCTCGACACCCATGGCAGGGGAATGTGGCAGATCCTGGGGATGGTCTATTATGGACGTTAAAAGATTGATGATGATGATTATTATGATGATGGAAGATGGCTCGCTGAAATAAAACAGATCAGGTTATTAGTATCTAGTGTTACAGTCGGTTGTGGATTTTTCGGAATTATATGTAAGAATTGACTAAAAAATTAGTCTTTTTTAGCAATACAATACAGAAAATGTACGCTACTATATATATATCAAGGATTACAAGTAGATGTCTAGCAAGTAGATAGATAGATAGATAGATAGATAGATAGATAGGAACGTAATTGGTCATTCAAATATCAAACAACGCCGATAAAAAATGATGTAAATCCAAATACCAGATGTAATCATAGTTTTAGCTATGAATCAGATTGAAAGTCAGATAAGGGTTATGCTCATGACAAGGCATAGATGTACTGCGATAGGTACTGAAAGTATATTGAGAGAGATACAGAAATATAGAGATATAGAGTCAGATAAGACATGAAGTAGACTTGTAAATGATCAAAATGACAGAATGGCAAACACATGTGTAAAGCTTCAATTTCTTTTTTTCATAAATTTCAGATTATTGTGAAAGGAGGGGAAACTCTAGATAACAATTTGTCGCTGATTAAATATTCTTCGATACACCATCTCCTATGGGTATCCTGGAGATTTTTTTTCATTTTGAGATGCATACTTATCTAATTCCCTTCTGTAGTTAGAATATTTTTCCGATCAGCCGATTCAAAGGAGCATTTTGGGAAAAACTGTAATTAGACTAAGAAGAAATGAAGATAAAGAAGAAATGATTCATTTTGCAAGATTAAAATGGATGCTCATAGAAGGTATCAATATTATCCTTTTCGAATTATTGCCTCGAAGTTATGTTTCGTTGGATCAAAACAGGAATTTTATAATTGTTCCAACAGGTTTTGTAAGGATAGCGGGATGAAAATGTGTTTCGTTAATAACAGGGAAGTTATTTTTGCTTCTATCATCCCTATTTTACGATAGAATCTTCCAAAAGCCATTTTATGATGAAAATATTATAAAGCTTGTAATTTACAGTCAGGTTGAAAATTAACTCCCTATCAGAAATTATATGAAAATTTTGTATCCGTGTAAACTTCCACATTGATTAACAAAAAAATCGAAAAAAATACTCCCGGGTGTTTTTTTTTTCTATCCACCCAGCATTAAACAAAAATTATGATACACACTTGTCATATTCATGTTGAAGATGATAGATGAGGTCACGTTACATAACAAATGTGGTGCAAATATTAGATAGAAAACATCATGAAAGAAAATTAGGACATCATACTTTAACCTATTGTTAAGGTGTATATTTCAGTCATTGGAAGAATATTGTCTGAGTTTTGAGGTTACTGAAAAAGAATTGCTGAACTGAATAATTACTGAACCTACGTAGGTTAAAACTGGGCAACCATTTTGTGTGTAATTGGCTCGTTTGAATTACGCATTGGAGTTGGAAAATTCCGGACGAGTAGTAGATAACTGGTTTTGCTGTATAAACTAAAACCGTACTCATGTGGCAAATGTGGCTGATCCAATAATCAGGGCGCTAGTTTGAGAGGATTCTCAAGAGGTGACATATTATCCAGATCTTATTTAGCAAATTATCACATTTTTTGGCTTTAGCGGTTGCAACAGTTGAAGCTCTATGAATGTTACTTGAGAAATTCACCGAATTATTTTTATTCATAGGAAATTTAGAAGTGAATTGAAGTCATAGACAGTTATGTAATGAAATGGATGACAGAACAAATTTGTTATGAATTTATATGAAGATATTTTGTAAAGAATGCTGGGAACTGTTGTGTCAACGAAATACATGTATTGGACTAAAATATGTCAACCGATTTATTTTCTCTGTTAACGTCTCTGGAAGTCTTGAAATGATGATCAACTATGAAAAAGATATCAGGAAAAGATAACACCTTTTCTAGAATCAAAATAGATTGAAAAACTTGGAGTGAAAGAAATGATAGAATGATTTGCAAAGAAAAAGGGGAAAGAATAGATGGGAAAATCCGTACAAAGGAAGAATGGTGGGGGAAGAAGAAGAAGAAGAAGAAGAAGAAGAAGAAGAAGAAGAAGAAGAAGAAGAAGAAGAAGAAGAAGAAGGTAATAGTAGAAAGAGGAATATAGAATGAAACAGGAATATAAATCGAGAGAAGAAGTAAAGAAGGGGACAGAAAAGAAGAGTGTAAAGAGGAAAAGAGTGGAGGGTGAAAAAAAAGATTAGGTGGGAGAGATCAATAAAATTGAGGAAAATAAGTGAAATTGGTCACGGTTCTCAAAAGATGATTACAAACTTCTTATTTTCTTTTGTCAAAGACGTTGAAGAGAAAGAGAGAACGGACTGAACACAAAAACACTCTGTTCTTTGGTGAGATTCTCAAAATATGAATTCTTGAAATGTGCTACGAATAACGGGAACAAAAATAACTTCATGATTAAGAAGTTAATTGCAGAGGGATTTCGAATCCAGCCTCAAAGCGATACCATCAGTTCCAGCGAGTAATCATGGCTTCTTTAAACCATTGGATGCAATTATATACATTATATTTAGATGAATGCAAAGGGACTGAGGCGAATAGGAAAGTTGAAACTGACACTTAAAAATCCCAATACTTAACTTACCTATTTTACGAATCCAGGAATTTATCTTTATTTCTAGCCATTTCTGGAGAAGGCAATTCTTGTGTGCGTATCTATGTGTGCATGTATTTGTGCATGCATATGTTTGAATGCAAATATGTGAGAGTGGATGGATGTGTGTGTGCTTGTAAATACTTGTAGAAGTTAGCCAAAATTTGGAGTTGTCAATGACTAACGATCTAAGCGGCAAAATACAAGTGTTGCGACCACGGCATCATTTCAAATCAACAAAACTCACACACTCACACATAGACATACAAAGTAAACAAAAGTACATTTTTAAAGAAACATTAAAAATCAAAAAAGAAATAACAAAATTAGGAAGTTGAAGAAAAAAAAACGAAAAAATGAAGTATATATTGAAATATGGCGGAGCGCACTACTCAGGAAAATCGATGAGAGAACACGTATTTCCCAAAAACGTTATGAATAGAAATGCAATTGTATGTGAGCATTTGTCGGACGATGCCCCAAATGGCAGAAATACGGCTAAACCTGTGCAGCGAATCTATTATTCATAAATAACGCTCAATTCTAACCAACTATTTTTGAATGTAGCTCTCTACAAAATAATCCAAATCACATGACATACCCTAATATATATATATATATATATATATATATATACTGGATGCATAAAAAGATAAATCTTGCAATGTGCAACGGTTTCGATTATAGCTGCAGTTATCAATTAATCCTGGGAAGCAAGAAAACGCACTGAAGCCGGCCATCGAAATGCCTCAAGTAAAACATAAGATATTGGAGTGACACACACACAGAATACGGAGAATGTATCTCAACTGCACGCTGGAGGCTTTGAAGGGAAAAATACAATGTGCACGTGCTCTTTCCATCTGGAGATAAAATTGAATAACGGAGTCCATCTTTTGTCATCTGACTGTCGTATATCAATTTCAAAAAATCGTATCATGGATGCTCCGATTGCTTCTAATTCTGAATACGTCATGAGAACGCTATTTTTCCCTAAAAATAAAAACTGTCTAGAAATATAGATGCAACTTAAGTAACTACTAAATTCAAACGCTACCTCCCTCGACACAGTAATCCCAACTCTCTCTCTCTCTCTCTCTCTCTCTCTCTCTCTCTCTCTCTCTCTCTCTCTCTCTCTCTCTCTCTCTCTCTCTCTCTCTCTGTCCACCCAAAGCTAATTGGCAGCTAACCGAATCACGACTGCCTCAGTAAGGCACCTCTGACTGGCTTTGGTTTCTTTCATTTTCTTTGTTCACCTAAACAGTTAATACAGCCAAAAAAACAAAAAACAAAAAAAGAACAAACCCTTGTTTCGAACGGTTTAACTAATCATCACAGATTTCAATGTGAGAAAACATTTGATTGGATTCATCTAACCTTACTTATTCGGGAAAAAAATGATTCTTGTAGAATTATCCAAGCTGGAATATTATTTCACATACTTCACCAAATTTTCCCCTTCGAATTATATGAATATTTTCTTGGAGAGAGAGAGAGAGAGAGGAAAAAAATTCCCATAAATTTCGATAGCTAATAGTGCGAATATACAATAGACCAACTGATCACCGATTCCCGCCGTACGTATTCTTGATTCCTAACGGATTCTAGTGCGAAAATCAGCCTCATACACTTGAACACTATTACTGATAAAATTTTCTTTGTTTCGACCTATTCAATTTTCAGAGAAAATTCATCTCTCTACTTCTCTTTAAACTTCAGGCTCAATTGTTGGTCTTCTTTTGGCGAAAACGATTTATTCATCATTATCAACTTGGTGGAATATATTGGATGTTCTCGTTACACAAAACATTTAACGAATTACTCAAAAACCTCCATTAGCGCGGATTGGTTACACGACAGCACTTTCTCACTTTATCGCCAGAACACCAGCAAATAATTGCCACAAAAATTTCAAAGAGGAGACAGAGTTCTCGACCCTCTAATCAGATCCCGGCAAAAATTTCACAAAAAGATCCCATATCTCTAACCGTTATTTCAGTGTGAAACCTGATACTGCGTTAGAAAACTTGTTTCACAAAACTATAACGTTCAGAAAACAGTGTTGAAAACATAGAACGATGAAAGAAACTAAATTCCTCCTCTGTTCCCCCCCTCCCTTTTGTCTATTTACCGAAAAAATATTCGTGTATCTTTGCACAAATCTTTCTTTCTAGTTACTCTGAGGTTTTTTTTTCTATGCGTTCAGTGAACTGCTCTGCGTTATTACAGCTAAGGGAAAAAATCAACAATCAAAATTTTTCACAACAAAAACTCCACCCAAGAAAGAAAAGGTAAGAAGCAATACAGTGAGCGTACCTCAACAATAACTCGTATGTGCGATTGAAAATTACAAACGGAACGGGGAAGAGAACGATTCACAAAACACGGTACCGTTGAAGGAAAAAATATATAGAAATCATCGCCAGAGGAATAGCACAATATAGAGAATTAACCAACTCAAGGCCTTTTACAACAACGAATATACATTAGTGCATATAACAGGCGGTTCCTACCTCCATCCGGTTATCTTTCGCTTCTGATTTAACCAATGTGTTTTGAATGTCAAAAGTTTCATTACATTACAAAAGTACGTTGAGATATACTGTTCACTCTGACCTGAAAACTTCCTATGAATTCTGAACAATACAATTGAAAAAACTTTACTGTATACCCAGAAAAAAAACGATGTTGAAAGAAAATTTCCTAAGTGAAATTAGGAGAAAATATTTTTGCTCTCTGTTCTTTCATTCTTCTGTTCCGTTCGGTGTCGAAAAACTGTAAGAAAGAAAAATGTTTATGTTTTTCTGCATGTGTTCATTCCATTTATGGCACGTGTGTATAGATGTAATTTTTATCATCACGTACGAATCCGTGTAGACAATAATGCTTGTTCTTGTATGTTTATGTGCGCAAATGTGTGTACAAATGTTTTTCTTCAAACGTTCGTTTTTCATTCTATACGGAAACCGAAACGAAACACGGTTCTTTTGTTCTCCATCTTGCTTTTCTTCTATTTTCTCTGTCGTCTCTGCGTCCCTTTTTCATTCTGGGTTGAATCTGGATGTCGCTGGCTGCCGTAATCGTCTCCATCTTTTTCTCTCGTCTATTGTTTTTGTCTTAAATCTGACCGTAGCTCTTGAAGTGGTCTTGTTTTGTCCCTTTTTTTTTTTCGCTTCAGGCCCCACGTTTTTTTTTTTTTTATTGTTTTGGCAACTCTCTCCCGTGTAAAAATGCACCCTTGTTGAACGCATCCGGGTTGCTGGCGCCAGAAATGACGTGTTGCTATGTGCATCAGTTCCGGTTTCAGGTGCAGTTGCCAATTGATCCAAGGGAGCTAGATAGAGTAGGGAAATCGGCAATCGAAATGAGTCTATGACCATAAGAAAAGCCACGCCTAAAACATTGGAGGTAAGAAAAAGACACACAAAAAACAGGGAATGTATTTCAACTCCTGGGTAGAGGTTGTAAAAGGAA
>OY735228.1:26611099-26741099 GCA_963457665.1 Thysanoteuthis rhombus
AATTTAGTTTTCATTTCGTAAGAGACTACAAAATAGCGAACAGCGGTTTTAGTTAAATGTAATCATCAGATCGTTACAGTGTACTAACTTTGCAAAAGTTTTATTTTGGGCGAGGTTCAACTTTTCTGCTGTAACGTATTAGTATATCATTTCTTATATACGCATGATTCATCCTGTCTCCTGGTTTAAATCTCATCAGTACAAAACATTCGTTTTAATTTGATATAGTGGGGTGATCAAATAAGACATCAACTGCTATATTGTAACGGTTGAGTGATGTACGTGTAATCAGCTATGGATACTAAGTAATGAGTGATGCAGAATGATGACCTCAAGCTAGATATGACAAAAGGCCAAATAAGCAGAAATTTTAAGACATCTGTGCTTATCGCCCAAGTAAGAAGGGGACTGCTTGTCCGCTAAGAAAATAAGGATTCGAATTTTCACCTTGAACATCAACCTCTGGAACTAGCGAGGAATAAGTCACAAACAGATGATTGGACTCATATTCAATGATCACCATTATACACCAATGTATTTTGATTAATGCTATCTTTGTTGTTACAGCCACGTTTCAGCTGTTGTGCCCTCCAGTCTTCTGTACATGCGTATCGTATCTTGTTATTTTCTGGAAATTTAGAGTCAGACATCTTTTTTATTTTCGTTGACGGATTGTTCAGATTCCGTTGTCTATGGTAGATTATGTCTTGTACCAGTTTATTCGAACTTGTTAATTTGTCTCAGCAATGTTGATATTGTTTTTTCACCATAACCTCGGTATACGACCCGGACCAGCCTAAGGTTTTCATGCACCTTGAGCAGTACTTCAAATTTGTACCATGGTTCCATGCATCTTACGCGAGATTTGTTGCTTGGTATTTTCAAGTTTCCCCTTGAAAAGTCAGTATTGCATTCTGCTAAGCTCTGTACATGATTTCTGTACTTTGATACAGGTTTTGAACCCAGAATCATCAAGTAACTAAAACACTTTATCACTCATATTTTTCACTATTTTCTGTGGCAGGATTTTGGATCCGTAAAATCTGTTCTTTCCGAATCACAGAGGTATTTTAAACTCCATGGTAGACTTATCGTAGAGGTTAGCATTTTCCTTTCTTTTGTTCCGTTTCTTCAAGGTTCGATCATTCATTTTAATAATCTATACTTATGAGAATGCTCTGTTAGAGGCCTTGTGACTGTTCAACAGATTTCTCCACAAGCCAAATCCGTACAAAGTCTCACTATTATCTTCTCTCAGAATACGTTGTATATCCAACAATCCATATCCGCTCATTGGGCGATCTAACATCGCCTATCCCGATGTGAAAGCGTTAAAAATATGAGTGAATACCTGAATTATATAAAGAAAATAGCTTTTGGTGCAGCCTTATTTCCCACTGATAGTTTTTGTTCTTTAACGCCAAAGGAAAAAAAATTCAATGGCCGAATCGCACAGATTTCCTTCACAAACCTACCTACTCACATTTGGCAATGTGTTTTAATCTAAGCAAAGTATTACTGAATAACTAGGGTATATTCAGAGTCTGAGCTAAAATAAATCATAGATTTTATTGCAGAGCATTTTAGAGGAAACACTTTTTTTTTCAATTTCTTTCCACGCAGGGCTACAAACACTCAGAAAATTGATAACCATAAAATCAACTCTTCTAATAAACTAAATGCCTTGATTTAAACAAATTTATGACTTTATAACTCTCCCCTTAATCTTGCAACAGTCCGTTGAGACATTGTATTGATTCACGGGGACAAAAGATTTACAAATATATCTGCTATAATGTCATGAGAATAAAGAAATGACATGCGATACTTAAATATTTATTCACCAGTTTTGAAATCATGCCAAGAGAAGGAAAACAGGAATACGTGAAATGTTTTGTGATGCTTTTGTTACGACTTTTTCAGTACATCAATTTGATTATTCGAAAAAAATTGTGTAGAGTAATTCCCTTTAAAAATGAGGATGATGACAATGACGACGACAACAACTCTGATGATGACGTTGATAGATATCGGAAATAGAAGATGTGACCGGAATGAGTCGCTTTTCAAAGTTGCTGAAAATATTTTGCTCGCTCTCCATGGGTTTTTCATTTTTCTCAAAGTCAAGGCAAGATGATAATATCTCTGTAAGGTTTTATCTGATTGAAAATACAGATTTAGGATCATAGATAAAATATGGATGATTCAAAATCCACTGACCATAATTGCTTAGAAGTTGGAATATAATACATACTACTGTGTTTATTTTTTGTGTCGATAGTAAACGTTCCAATTCCTGTTTTTGAATTTAAATGCATACATGCATGCGGTTTCACGCAATTCTTATAAGCAATTCTTCTATTTGGCCCTCTGCCACAAAACTAACATTTAATAATAAGAATAAAGTAATTTTTTTTCAAGTTTGGGCACATGAACATCAAGAAATGCAATGAATCTTTACAGTTTATTCAACAGTGATTCAAATTTTGTTTACCACTGAATGAAAACACCCATAGCTCAAATTGAATATACAGTGCAATTCCCTTAAAATATTCTTATTGAGTTATATGTAATTCACGTGCAAATTTGACAGTTGAAAAGGCAAAATATAAACGAAAATATCACGCGATTGAGAAGGTTACTCCCACTGGCCTTTGTGTGAATTCCATACAACATCCTAAAAAGGCAAGAGAAAATCATAGCATAGAATCATGCGAAAGTCACGGGTTATGACTTACACTTGAAAGAATGTACAGATAGATCTGACAAAAACTACTAGAAGAACTAGCCTGACTTTGGCTGTGTTGGACAAACCCTATTTTCATTTCGACTGAAGATTATTATCGCAATTATTTTTTCGTATATTTGATGAATAAATTCGTTAATAGACGGAGACTTGTCAGTTTGGCTCCGTTTGAAAGAAAACTTCCTATCGATCAAGGGGAAACTTTAAAATACCAAGCAACATATCATTTCGGTTTAACGTGACGGGACTGACCGTAAAAAGTTTATTCCCTTGAAATAAATAGGATTGTTTTCCTTGTCACAGTAGAAAACAAATTCAACTCCAGACTTGGACTGGAACTTGACGATAAAAATAAGCAAATTCTAACCAAGAACATTTTAAGATTACAACGCCAGTTTATAAATATTCTCTGAAATTCCAAGATGAGCCATCATCATAACACGTTTAAAGAGAGCCTTCAAGGTATCAGACTATTTGGTTTCTATAAAATTCGTATTAATATTATTCACAAACAAATAAAGAAGTGAAACTTGACTCGAGTTATATCCCCTAAAAAGTCGGATCAGTTCCTACTCGCCAAGAGTATTTTAACGGTATTGAACTAAGAAAACTCTAGGTGCGATGGTTTATTTTTGTTTTGTCACACCAAACAATCAAACAGACATATTGGAAGTAGATTATTATAATATACATTCCAGTGGTCAATCACTCACACCTAGTGCATTTTCCGTTACATTTTGCAGAAACATTGTCCGGTATCTCTAATGTTTGTAGGAAACTCAAGAACTTTGCCATTGTTCGAGTTTATCATAAAGGTAATCTGGTTCTTGATATTTTCAAAGTTTTTTTTCCTCTGAGTATTCGACTTCATCCAAACAGAGCAGAGTATCCTGTGTTCTAACTCTCTCTCTGTCTCTCTCTCTCTCTCTGTCTCTGTCTCTCTCTGTCTCTCTCTCTCTCTCTCTCTCTCTATATATATATATATATATATATATATATATATATAATTGTGTCATCCACGGCAATTTCGTTGTATTACAACTCTTCAGTGAGACTATAGACTGTCTATCATCCCATCCAGTACGTCGAGGTAAGATCGGAAACTTTCGCTTCAGACCAAGAGGCTGGCATCTTATCTCTGCCTTACGTAGAACTGGACTGACAGTAAGGTTAAATTCAAGCGATATATTTATCCACACAGACATTCTCCATCCACCAGAATGCTTTCTTCCTAAGCTGGAAGATATATATATATATATATATATATATATATATATATATATATATATATATATATATATATATATATATATATATTCTGCGATATCCAACTTGATGGTATATCTTTACTATATTCACAGGTATGAATTATACTCATGAAATAAGTAAAAGAAGATATGGGGTAAGATATAGTGATCAAAACAATAAAATTCAAAGGAGAAGTCGTTGAATAATATCTTATATCGGAATTCCACACAGTATAGATATAAATCAGAGCTTTATGTAATCATTACAAATTCATCCAGTGTTATAGGTAGTAGATCATAATCTGAAGATGGAGAAAAAAGAAAACAATTACATTTTTTGAATCAAGTCAAAGAACAGGATAAAGAATCTTATTGGATTATGTATAGGTTGAAGGAGGTTGGAGTACCCGAACTTGGTAAAGTGCTAAAAAAACAAACGTCATACATGGGTGTCTCAATAAGAGGTGTAGATGGCTGAGTGGGTGACGGAAAGTAAGTATGCTTTGGTAAGTCGATTTCAAAGAGACAGTGAGTTTTTACTTCGCTCTCAGTACCTGACAATCGGTTCCCATTTTCAGTGTATAAGACATACGTTGTTTTACTTGATGCAGTTACCCAATTTTATGCTTTAAACTTATACCTTCAATCACCTTCGTTTGCGGGAGAAAATCAACAACGATTCGAACTTGGCGTCTGGAATTCTGTTCCCAAAACAGTGCATTCCCAGTGAAATCGTTTTTATTGTAAATTCCCGGTGATTGTTGCAATTCTTGCTTCAATCCACATTAAATGATAACAGGTATTCTGCATATGTGAAAAAGCAAATAAAATACCTTTATCGCCAACAGAAGTATTACAGTAATAAGTTTGAACTGTGGTACTGATGTCTGACCCTTGAAAGTAATTCCTCATTACCATTGTAGAAGTGGGTTCGAATGTATACCCTCTTGTCCACGCAAGAACGAAGGATCCTTGAGAATTTTACTGGGACCCACGTACGATTCCTTATTTGACATTTCTATAAGTATGCGATATCCAACTCCGGTAGAAAAAATATCCGTCATGTATGTACGATGATTTCTCGACAGATATATTATTCATCACAAAAGGTAGCACAATGTTGAGTTCAATGTCTTCCTGGTCAAAAGTTCCCGACAAAAATAAAATAAACGAATTTTGTTTGGGTCAAATAACCTAACTCAATAAATTTTATCTCTTCATACAATATTATTCAGGAACGATGCGTCCCATTTTAACTCTCTCATTGATAATCCCTAGAAATGGGACTTGCAAACTTTAGCAAAACAAGACAATCTGAGTTGAGATTGATAAGAGGAAGTGAATAAATCATCAGTAAGCCACTGTGTCGCGATAATTCATGCATGTCGTTACTGGTTATTGGTCTGAATAATGTTATTCATTTCTTTTTTTAAGGACAAAAAAAAGTCAAAACTTAATACTTGACGTTTGACCATAAAACGTAATGATTATAAGTCTTTCTTCATGGTCCGTATAAAATATTTCCCTTAACTTCTACCCTCTAGAATAATCTAAATTTAGATATAAAATATTGAAAGTGCCATTATTGAGAGTAAATAAATTGAATATATCAAAGCCATAGATTCGTACAACGGACAGAAAAGTATTGTTCATTACATAATTTCAGACTGCTCCACACACTATAAAGTGTTTCCCTTCCAAACCTTGCTCTAGTAAATAGTAACAAGGCATGCAATCTTCATTCCGTCTGCATCTTGACTATCCATAACTGATAGAACGTGTTTTACAGTGAAGTAATGGTTTTAAGCTCGTCACCTAGAACATTTACTGCTCTTGTGAGTCCGATCCAAAGTGGATGATCAGACCTTGAGCCATACGGAGTTTTACTATTTAACTATTGACCTTTTTCCCTGGACCTGTGGTTAACGAACTAGCTCAACTGATCATTATTGTAATGTGTTTGATGTCCAGTGTGAGCGTATCACGTTTGGGGTCTCGTGCTAGCCAGATATTTGGTTGATTAAAAAATAATTACGTTTTTTTACGATCAACTTTAAAGCGGTGTATTTCAGCTTTGAATGAAGGTTAATAATCGAAAATAGAACTTTCAGAATCTATTCATTTTTGCCCATTAGAAACATCTATCTATTCTCGAAGCATTTAATCCAGGGTTCCTTGAACTAACGATTTCTCCAGCGGCATTTTGAGCTGCTGCCTGATTTTTAAATGCTTAATATAGTGGTGTTCGGTTAGAAAGAAATCTGGTAAGTGAGGTAAAGTTACATACCTTGTAGGCCCCAAACCTGCAGGCTTATTTGTTCTCATTTGAGCTCTTTCGCTTTTCCAATCTGATAGTAATGTCGAACAACTGTCGTATGGTCAATGGTTAGTTCCTGTGCAACATCTCAAGTTGTTTCTTGTTGGTCCACCTCGATAAAAACCTTTTGTTGAATATCATCAATCCCACTTCTTTGAAACTTTTACGTCTGTTTCAAAACCTTTCGAACCAGTGTTCAGCTGTTTTTGTTGACAGTCCTTTGACCAAACACTTGCTTTATATTGCAAACAGTTTCCTCTTTTTCAAGTCTCATTCTTAACTCAAGTTGTTTGAATTTGTTTTTGTTTTTTTTTTGTTTTTTTTTCTCATTTTTGGATTGACAGGCTCAAATCAACTACAATGATTTGTGAAAAGAAATTTTTCAGTTCCAAAAAAATATAACAGATTGCACAAGTTGAAATTGTATATTCCATGGACATCGTTAAATAATACTTTATCCCTAAATAAGCCCTGAAGATTAAAACAATGAAAATAGCAATCATTTTTGCTCCACCATAAAATAACCATGAAAACCTATTCAAAGATATACTGGTCAGTTGATAAACTTGAGGTAGATTAGCCAACGCATCGGTCAAAATGTGAGAATACTAATTAAATTTGTAAAATAATGGAAAGCTTACCCTATGGCTTACTTTAAAATAATTATATACTTTGTTCGAGATCTGATATTGAGTAAACCTCTTGCCTAAGACCAAATCGGAAACATCTGTATTTGATTTTCTATTTCTATATAAAAAAAGTTCCTGCTCCCTGCTAAAGAAAGGCGAAAATAGCTATTGAGTTTATATTTGACTGTAGCAGCCACTAAATTTTCTGACGTTGTCTTGTTTGTCTCTTAGACAAAATCTCGCCAAAAGCCAAAAATCTTATTACTGCAGTCTGTTTAGAGGTCTATAATTAAATTTTTATGTCACTGCAGTGATTGTAGAGGCATTAAAAAAGCAACTATTGTATAAAAGTTCCTGGGCTGATCTCAAGAGAAGAACACGATTGATAGTAATTGAATTATAACTATTCTCTAAGATTGGATACCATTACACTTGAAGTCAAGAGATTGTCTCCCTGTCTGGCCGTTTTCTTAAAAAACGTGCTATACGCAAGTTAATGTCTAAAGTAAGGAATAGGTTTGGTCCAAGAATAGACAAGTACAGTACAAAACAGAAAATTAGTGACATCAGCAATGAAAATATGAGACGAAGTTCTGTCAATAGATAGAAATATCCAAACCAGTTGTCCTATTGTGTTACTTTCATCATAATATGATCACTTTTTTTTTCTCTGGTGTTGTATTTTCTTCCTTCAGTTATTTGGTTAACGATAATATTTGTTGTCCAAATTTTCATCCTAATAACACTATCTCTGTGAATGGAAATGTTCACTCATCTGATGGTCGCATATTCGATTTGAAACCAAAAAATATTTGTAAAAAAATTGGGTTACAATAACCATATGTGACATGCAATGGAGAAGGAAACCAAAGAATTCATAACATAAAACGTTGTGATTGAAAAACCAAAAATTAGGATAATTCATCGAAATAAAATAAAGAAGACTCATATGAGAAATAACTTGTGGAACGTTGCTGTATGGCATTTCATCGTACAACCAACTCCTGTTTGGCAATGTTAACTTAATATTTACGAATTGAAAGAAAGTCTCGAAAGAGCTTGAAGGAATTCTGCTGAGAAAAGCCGTTGGAGGAAACCTTTTAAGGATTTAACAGTTGGATGTAAATAAGTTTAAGGGAAATGCAGGACTGGTGGAAACTTAATCGTTCTCTGTACATTTATTTTCAGATATCTGCGTTGTAGCAAGCGACACTTGAGCTAAGTTACTTACTTCAAAGTGTATCCTAGGAACTGAATGGTAAGACGTGTTTGTGCCTACCTTACAAAATATACAATTTAAGACAGCTTTGTTTCGAGTTAAAATGCTTGACTGAGATACAAGGGCTCAAGGTTCGATTCCAGATAAAGCTGCGTCAAGGATCCTGAAACTGATAAACATTCATTATTTAAACGAAAGAAAAAGTACACATGTCGCAATCGAGCAAGTAATCACTTTTGGTTAACAAGCTTTCGTCAGGGCAGGCTCAATCTCCAAGCACAAGAAAATGTTAGCGCTAAAAAGAAGGGTCCTTAACCAATGCTCTCTCTTGATGCATGGAGCCTAATTAAAAGACTGACCCTTAAACTGAAAACTGTGCAACGAGCACAAGAAAAGATGATGCTAAACATAACATGGAGAAATGACAAAACAGCACAACCACAAGAAAAAAGAGAAAAAAAAACAAGTGCCTGAGACATTATAAAATCCATGAAAAACTCAGAATGGCAATTGGCTGGTCATGTTTTGAGAGAGTTAGACAACCACTTGACAAAAATCACAAAGTTGATTCCCTGAGATCACATGCGGAACCAGGGCTGACAAAATATAAGATGTGACGAACTTGATAAGTTCAGAAAGTACTGATACGGTGACGCTAACAATAGGGAGGTATGGCGAATCTTGGGGGAGGTTTATACACAACGACGGACGCTGAAATGATGATAACTGGGAACATTCACAGTCTTAGTAAATAAATAGAATTTTATCAAAAGGATTTTTACTTGTTTTACTTGACTTAAGAAATGTGATTGAGCGAAAAAGAAACGCTTCAGGTTGAGAATTATTTTGGATTTTTTCAAAGACTTGATCTTCATCCAACGGTAAATTGTCTACTTACTTCTCACCTTACAATACAACTAAGTGACACACTCATTTTTGTGCCACTTTTTGGCATTTTTTATCCACCTGGTATCGTTATCTGTCATCAAACTGCAAAAACAACGTTCTCTATATCATTAGTCCGGAAAAATTTGAAGAAAAGTCAATTAACGCATATCTATAACCATCAAATCAGGGGTGCCATCATACTCAGCTTCTATAAGCTGATAACGTTCAGAGATTGGTGTTGCAATTTTGTGTGTGGAATTCCGTAGGCAGAAGTTATTTCATGAAAACGTGGCCTGATTTCAAAAAGAAAACTAATTCTTTGATAATTCCCCACATATCACTGAACGTTTTCGTTGTCTGAATGTTTTATATTTTGTTTTCATTCAGGAACTCGCCCTCACGTATACAACGAAAATGCTGCACCTATAAAGGTAACGCAAACCGATTTCTTTATATTCAAACGAAAATGTGTGTACAACTACAGCAAGAACCAAATCTTTCCCCCAAATCTATATAACATACGTATTTTTAAAATGAATAGTAAGGAGAGAACGCAAAGCAAGTATTTTATTTTGTCAATGATCAAAATTTTCCTTTCTTTCATATAATTCTGCATCGTCGGAAATAAAGAACAATCCGACCGTGCAATGCCAGGTAAATACAAAATCGGAGTGGAAAGTTACCAGGCAAGCTGTAACAATGGATCTTGTGTTATATTGACGGAACATAATGCCCTTCTTAACGACTGCATAATATTTCCAACGCTATAATTTGATGTTTTAGTATGTTGGCCATCCCTTTGTGATTAAGTCACAAACGTCTTAAAAACCACATTCTACACATTCGATCATTCTCATTACCTTCTCCAGACCAAGCAATTTTCTTTCATCTTAGTCAGATCCCTAATCAAAATTCAAAACAAGCATAAGTACTCCAACAGCAACCAAATCACGTAATTTCAAGATAATAAGCATAGTAACGTATGTAAGTGCATTTTGGTATATATATATATATATATGTATATATATATATATATATATATATATATATATATATATATATATATATATATATATATATACCAAGGGAGTTATATTTTGAAACCGGAAAAATATGTTCTATGATGAGAATTTCTCCCTTTGAGTACCAAGATCCCAGCTGAGAATAACGAATGTAAAGCGATTGTGTGGGGAGTATGAAGAATTCTGGTAAAGGTCAGCGTTCGTGGTAAAATGTCTAGCAACCTCGAACATCAATCGAGGAATATCTCTAAATTTGGCCACGTAGAGCTGTTTTAGGCAAAACCTCCGCATCCAAAGTGCAATATTGCGGTCAATAATCTTGCTAGAAATGACCAAAAATGACGAATGGCTCTGATGTCAAAATAACATCTCCAAATCCTTTAGGTGTGGGAAGACCAAACTATATGCCAAATTCCAGCTCCGAAGCCGGAAAATTATGGCTATCAACATGGAAAATGACCACAAAATTACTTTTGGTGACATCAAATGATTACCAAGGTCAACAATGCATTGTACAAGACCTTGGAATGGACAAACGTGAGTGAATGTCTATTTACAGTTTCATAGTTGGATAGTGGCCATAAACTTGAAATTGTTTTGAAATGACTACAAATGACTTTTGGTGACATAGAATGACAGATGTCGAAGTTAATAGTTATTTGCCGTTAGAGATGTACCGAAATGTCAAGTTTCAGTATACTTGATGCAGAGAAATGACCCCCGTGGACATTGAATGACCTTTGAGGTCAACCTCTCATAGCTTCATGTTTTATAGCCTTTCTCCTAGTCTACATGAAGAATATTTGGTCCATCGACTTCGCGTCTTCTGAACAGAAGATACACAAACAAACAAACATCCAAATGAAAAAACAAAACACTCAATTATTAGAATATATACATACATATATATATATATATATATATATATATATATATATATATATATATATAGTTTCTAAATAGCTTGCAATTTTTGGCTTATTAAAATGTTATAAAAAGTTGTTTTCTGTGACATTGTTCTATCTTCACATTTTCAATTATCACATTTAAGAAGACTTGAATCATTTTTAATATCTTTTTCAGGTTCAAAAATATTTTACTCTCGAATGGAGAGCACTTATTATCAATGTTCTATCTTCGATGCAAATGAAGCACTCGTTTGATTTTATCTTTTTTCTCCACAGTTTTCTTTTTTTTCTCCTGATGAATTACAAAGACTGAGCACAAGAGAGAGAGAGAATGATTCATGGATTATATTTCCATAACCAGAATGCACACACAGATACACCGACACAAAAAACGATACATAGATGGTACATAGACTATACAACTTTATATATATATATATATATATATATATATATATATATATATATATATATATATATATACATATGCGTGCGTGTGTGTGTGTGCATGTGTGTGTGTGTATACATGCGTATATCAAGTGTTTGGTTCAGCTCATAGAAACGAATTTCCAAAGGGTTAAGACAGTTGTAGAAGGAATATATTGTTACAATTTCGTCAATATCTTTGTCCCCTGTAAATCAGCCTTCAAATCTTACCTTTCAGTTAGGCTTACACAACAAGACTAGTCAGTGGGAAACACAAAGCATCTCAACAGACAAAATACTCCCTCCCTCCCCTCTCTCACTCTCTCTCTCTCTCTCTCTCTCTCTCTCTCTCTCTCTCTCTCTCTCTCTCTCTTCATATACGTATATACATACATATTGGTGGCTGCATATGATATGTGTCCAATGAAGGAACCAAAGTTGATATTTTCTAAAGATTAAAAGTTGCATTATGATACAAATGATGTATAGAGTATAATCCTGTTCTTTCTCATGCACACACACACACATATATATATATATATATATATATATATATATATATATATATATATATATATATATATATATATATAACCTGCGTTACATGTATTTGATTGCATTCATACATATGATTCGTCTGTATGTGTAGGTTACAAGGACGGAGAGGGAAGATGCACGTTGAAATCTCTTGGGAATACGTTGACACTTTCAAGACAATCCTTATTAAGTTGTGCAATGCTCGAATTAAACATTCCCAGTAGACTTATAAGATTGATCATCTGCATCCAACGAATCCACTGTTGGGCTAAGGCCTTCCCTATCTCCTCACACAATGAGTATTTAGCAGATATCACCAGCTAACCCTTTTCAATCCTTCAATCTTGTATCTCGTCTTCTCCTACTGAGTTTACAGCCTTACAGGTACCGATCGATTACTTTTATGTGCTATCGTTTATCTCTTCTTTCCGTATGCCCTGTGCATTTCCATTTTTTTTTTCTTAATTACTTCTACGACATCTTTCAACATTGTTGCCTCTTTCTATTGCAAAGTATTATTCTTAACATCGCTATTTCCATTAGGCTCTTTTTCATCCAAAGACTGAATAATGATCAATGGTATACTCCAAAAAAAAGTCTTTGGGAATAGATAGTTTAGCCGTAGAAGAAGTCAAAGAGTACATTTGCCTGGGTCAGGCGATAAAGCTAGAGAAAAATCATGGAAATTAAATAAGACCATGGATAACCATTGGCTGGAAAGCATTTGGTATAATTAGAGACACACTGAAAAAAAAATTATCAATATGCTTAAAACGTAAAGTATATAATCCATGCATGATGGAATGTATGTGCGTCTATAAAGTGGATGCAGATCATACAAAACTATATTGTATTACATGGCAGAGTGAAAATTGAAAGAGTGAGGTGACGTGCATCACATTTCAACATTTATTTTGACGATAAAATTCTATGCCGAGGCATCATTAAAAACTACAAAGTAGAAAATTGCAGCTCGTGGCAGTCCGTAACACGTTGAGACATAGTCAGATTCACCAACTCTTATTCGTCAATTTCTATTTTTGTCGATTCCAAGTTATGCTGTACATCAACTCCTGATGATCCTTGTGATAAGGTGAAATGCATATACTTCTGTCTTAATAACAATTTTTTAGCTGTAACACATTTTTCTTAATCTCTCATCTCCACACTGTTATTTACTACTACTACTACCTCCTCTACTACTATTATTACTACACATCTATCTATATGTATTCACGAATTCATCCCCTAAATAGCTTTTCATCCGGCTTTTAAATCTGCAGAATTAGATTTTGTTCAATTGATCCCTTTGTTTTGATCCAGCAGGATCCAAGCCTGCCTTTTGGAAACTCAGATCACTGCCCAACAGAAAACTTTGGAAGTAAGGTGTTAATTGATCATTCCTTCAGTCAATTTTTCAATCGATCATCCCTACATGTAATGCTTCCGAAGTCGTTTTTTCACGTGTCGGCCTCAGTCATATGACTAATTAGTGTTTAGTATACCTCTGAATTTTTGAGATGGGGTATTATCATTATTTCTATTGATATTCGGACCATCCTCATCTTGGTTGTTTTTCATACAACGTTTCGGCCGTTGCACTCTACGGCCCTCATCAGGTATCATTTGGTAGGTATGGGGAAGTAATCTGATGGTTCTAGGTTCAATCCTATTGTGAGACAATATAACAAAACTGCAAATGCTAAGAGGGAAGTACGGTCAATATACCCCCGTCGGATAAATAAAGGGTTCGGTTCGTTACTTCCCCACACCTACCAGATGATAACTGACAAAGGCCGTAGAGTGCAATGGCTGAAACGTTGTATGAAAAATAACCAAGATGAGGATGGTCCGAATATCGATAGAAATAATAATCAATGTTTGTATGTATCGATCTATGTATTAATCTATACCAGCCTATTTATACCTATCACTATATGGGATACCTAACTCTATGCTGTGTTGAACGAGCTCATCTTAAAGTCTGATACGTCTATGTTTTGCCCGTTGTTTTCACACGGTGCGTTGAAAATGTGTCCGAATGCTTAACCAAGTTGAACAAGTAAATTATCTACAAATATCTGCGTTTTTTTTCTCTCGTTGCTTCCATACATTGTATATATTAGCATAGAAATTGCTTTGGGGACAGAAAGAAAATTCTACCAAACTATTAAATGTATTTGTCGCCAATCAGCATGATTCCATGTATACATCGATTTATTCTTTCACATAAGACGGTGGCCATTAAAATGTATTCATCACTGCTTGAGAAAAATACGGATAAACTAGAGAAGAAAAAATACCAAAAAAACATCCTGGCAATCAATTCATCAAGCGGCATTCAATTTCCGATCAAACACTAAAAAATCTGAAGAAGGAGGAAAGAAACCAAAATATTTATCCGTGTTTAATAGCGTTAAATTGCAATTCAACAACAGAACGTTACAATTGCACTGCAGGGAGCTAAAACTTATAGAATCAATGAAGAGGAAAGAGTGATGATTGTAGAAGAAACATTGGAATCATTCAAGGGTTCCTCTGTGACAGAACAGATACAGTACTTTAAGAAGGAAACAATATATATATATATATATATATATATATATATATATATATATATATATATGTGTGTACGTGTGTGTGTGTGTGTGTGTCTGTTTATATATATATATGTATATATATATGCATTATGCTATTCATGAATTAGAAATGACTGCCCATTGTTGCACAAAGAATGATTCATTCAGCTTAGACAATGTAAATTTGATAAACAATAAAAGCAAATGTGACTGCCGCAAATAACATAACGCATCTGTAAATATCTTGTCAGATTATATATATATATATATATATATATATATATATATATATATATATATATAAGGAGACAGAGAGAAAAAGAGTGAGAGGAAAGAAGAGAGACACCGAGAAAGTGAATGATGCTGAGGAAGATAGAGAGAGATGAGCAAGGTGCGAAGTGACGTATAGATGTTTTCTGCATTTGTGTATGTATGTTTGTACGGAATTTCATTATTGCAAACATGTTCATATGCATATATATTTGTGTTTATGTGCATCAAAGTAAATATGTAAAATATAGATATTATCTCACTTCCACATAAATGTATACGGATTGTAATATACGTACGTTCATAGGCAGTATTCATACTCGCATACTCAAAAATATGTCTCTCTCTCTCTCTCTCTCTCTCTCTCTCTATATATATATATATATATATATATATATATATATATATATATATATACTAATAGACAAGGAAATGGAAATACAGATTGGCTTACCCCTTGCATTATCATTCATAGAATGTTCAAGCTTCATATAAAATGGGCTAGGCAATGTAGCTTTAATAATGATAAAAATACCAACTTTTTAAAATGGTCTTTCAGGTGCCTGCCATACACTATCACCAATAAGATTTTAAAACCATGGGCCATATGATTTTGAATCGGTTATTTGGAGATAAGGGCAGGTTGAATCACCTGCTTCACTCTTTCCCAACCGCTTGATGACCCTCGTTTAAAGCAGAAAAGTATTAGCCCTTTTTGCTTCTAAGTTAAAGTCATATGTGTTGTATGCACGAAAGGTACTGGACGCAAAACATTTTTTATATCATGTTAAATAATTTCTCAACTTTGACAAATTAATTCTTAGTTCATGTTGCATTGTGCAGTTGATGATAGCGTTGTCTATGTTCAATAGTAAACATTGTATATACTACATTTTCTGGTAGTTTCTAAGAAAAAATTTTTAGAATAGAATGTAAAAGAAAAAACTGTGATGGTTGGTACGTTCTGATCTGGGCTACTGAGGACGCTGCCATTGAGACAGAGAAAAAAAGTAAAAATCTGCAAAATAAGAAAACAAGCTCCCAACAAATAATCGATGCCATTCTTCTCTAATTTTTATTTCTTTCCATCTTCCACCTTATCTCATTAAGGTCCACTTATATATGATCCCAATTGTCCTATCGGGTTGTCTTTATATTCCTAATTTCTCACGTTTTATTCAAGTCTTGCACAAAATTTCGCACTTTTCGAATTTTCAATTATAATGATACATTAATCAAATCTGGACACTAACTTACCCAATCAGATTGTATAAATCATCTCCACTGTTGGGGAAGTTTTTAAATTTTTCTTTCCTAACGTTTAAATGATGATTTATTAAGATTGAAAAATGAGTAAGATTTAAAAGACATCACCTTCAAGATCTTTTGGACCAAGCATTGTCCATCATTATCGAGAAGTGATAGTGGTATTTAAAGAGTGATTAGTATCACTTTTTCTTATAATTTTTGTACTTATCAAATTGTTGTCATTTTTCTTGATAGCGTAATCATGGATGAATCTGTTAGAATGCATGTCTGAAACTAACACAACGCACTAATATCTTCCGTGTGCAAGGATGATACATAAGATAAAGAATACCCATTCTAATGTCAGATATCCTATTGATAATTGATTACTTCACTTTTGTCAAAAGAGCTTCCATTATTACAGGACTGTTATTCGGGCTAGTGTTGTAAAACATGCTTGTGTTGTTCTCAAGGATCTGACGATTATTAAGCGTTGGGCCCTGTATATCTGAAACGTGCTGGTAGTTGGTGCTCCAGTTGTTGAGGTGATATCTACATTTGTATACTTTTCGGTAAAAACATATGGTTGTATGTACTAGCAAGGATTCCCGGCTTTACCCGGGGAAAATGTCTTCTTGCACCCATTAAGTAGGCCTGCGCACACTAATTAGTCGATTTAAGCATTATTTTTTTGCTTGGCTTATCCCAAGGGCTGTGTTGTGTAGGAAGATATATAATTAGAAACACAATCTGGACTCTGTTTTCAAAGTGAATGTGCTTTTTTTTACTAGGGATATGCGGGGTTCCATGTATGTATGATATAAGATTGATATTTAATCCAAAAATGAAGAACTAGTTTTTGAAAACAGTATCCAGTGATTGCCATTTTCTTTTTTTGGTTATTAAGATGCCTACCATTAACAGGGTACATGATACAAAATAAGGTTCTACTTTAGCATTATTTGTACACTGTAACTTACGTTCATAAAAGCAAAAAGACAGACACAACTCAGAATAAATATCGGTTTTATTTCAAGCTATTTTGATGAAAATTAAACAACTGCATAGACGAGACAGACCCAAAGTAAGTGTTTAGTTTTGCATTATATGTCCATCATTGGGGGGTTGAAAAATGGGACGTGAAGAAAAGAATTGGAAGAAGAAGAAGAAGAAGAAGAAGAAGAAGAAGAAGAAAACAACAACAACAGCAACGAGTCAGATGACAGAAAGCAAGAATTCTGTGGGGAAGGAGAATTCTTAAAAGATGGTAAAGAAACGTTAGTGAAATAGTTGTGAAGAGCAAACGAAAAATCGAAACATTTCTTCCGTTTGTTTACAATTTATCTCTAGATTCATCCAGTACTACTTTTCTGCAATTAAATTTGTCCGTAATTAGAGAAATAACATAAATACTTCAGAATCAATAAAAGAAGAAGAAAATGCTATCGTTTGAAGTGTTTATCGGTAGACAGGGAGAATCAAAGTAATCAAAAACCAGAATTGATTGAACATTATTGAGTGTCGGGCGAAAGACCAGGATCAACAGAATTGGAATAAAGAAGTAACTTCAAGAAAAAAGAATTTTTAAAAAGTCATGGACATGAGAGATGAGTGACAGGAAAGCAAATCTTTTCCGATATTTATTGACTACCATTTGCTAACGGCATCCAATCGACACACGATCGTGATTATAGTATTCTACCCTAGTCATGATTCTGTTGTATTCATCAGCATTATATGTGGGTCTCTTCAGCTGATAAATTATAGGTGAGTGCCTTCGATTTTGCTCAGTCTGATCTCATCAATCCCACACATTGTTCCCTTTAAGTAGTATGCGTGCACACACATTTTGAAACTCCAACACGGAGAAATTTATTGTGCGCATAAAAAAATTTCAAATTTGTTAGATAGCTTTCTAAGTTTTCATTGAAAAAATCTTTTAGATATTTTGGTGTTTTATATGAAATTTTTTGATATTTTTCTTCACAGATACGAGAGATTTCATTAGGAGGAACGGTTGAATAAGTAAAGAAAACGTGAATTCAGGTGATAACTCTCATCTGAAATTCTAAAATGGGACATTTTCATTGTCTCCGTCGTTATCTGTTAAGCATCATTTATTACACGAGTTTCATGAGTTAAACAACGAAAAAGACTTGAGAACACGTTCAGGGAAAACTAGTTATTAAATACGGGGACGATTATAATCCAGAGAGAGCGTATAGCGCTGGTTCTGACACATCTCAAAATTTAAAACCATGCAAAAAGCGGACATGATTATTTTGCAGATGTAACAATAAAAATGTATAAAATGAAATGTCAGAATAACTGGTCGTATTTATGATATCATATCTCAGAATTTCAATATAAACCAATATCGCTGCATGTAAGATAGTTTCAGACAGTCAGGTAAATACTGTTCGAATACATGATTTCAGTAAGGAAATGTACAGATAATACAATTGAAGACGATAGGACAGAGGTTACAATGAAAAAAAAACATCCATGCATAATGATGTCATCAACTGGAAATTTTTCTCTTATTCAGGACAAGTATTGTTAAAAAACTGATATAGTTTTTGAATACAATGAAAATATTCATCTGGATTTGCAAATAATGTAGGTCCTTATCAGGGTTAAAAAGTTCTGTTTGTATTCTGCATATAATAAAATATAATATACCCTCAAAAATGCAAGAAGAAAGAGAAGGATAAATTTATATATATATAAATTTTATATATATATATATATATATATGCTTGTGTGTATGTATGTCAAAAATATAGCAGCAGTAGACATACTGACCTCGTGTGAAAAAGACATCTGACCAAGACAATAGTTCAGTAGCTACAATCGTCCACAACAAAATGTTAAAAAACTGATCGTGTGTTGCCTGGTACCAACACTGAATGCCCAAGTGAGTAAATCAGTTGAAGTATATGCAATGTCATCCCGACATAAAAACAAACGGATCAAATTATAGATAAAGTGCGATTCCAACAGTATGCATATTATGCGGCTCCAGAAAGAACTTTTATTGACCAGAGATAACGTTTGTCATGAGAATTTATTTTGCTTTTTATGGGGTAGAAAGGATTAATGATGAAATTCAAATTTCTTTAAGCCATGGTCCTCGTTTTGCAAAGGATTTATGCTCAAACTAACCATAACGTTATAATTATGTCCGCTGCACGCATTCACTAGAGCATTATGAGAAGCAATCGAATTCGATTAGCTGGTTGGATAATGACAATGAATTCCAGACAATGGTAGAGATGCCCAGAAAGTGCATCAGTTGATGTATGATGATAGAAATTCAGCAAAGAGTGAGAATACCGAACCCTGATTGAATAAAACCACTGACTTATATCAGAATTCTTGACATCACTCAATAGATAATAGAACTGATTGACTGGAATGTAATGAAAAAAAAAACTGGCAGGTAATAATACTAGTCCAATTTGCATTTAGGGCCAATGTCAATGGCGTTCCAAGATGTTCAGACTACACTTGAAAGGTTGGTGAGCACTTTGGTTGAAATATAGTAATAATAACGCAAGGCTGAGAATAATGACAATGACTCATCTCTAAACGTTGAAAAATGACGGAAGCTGGAGAAAAGATCGCTCATAATTTGATAAAAAGGATAATGATGAGAATACCAGTATAAATAACGCGTGGATAAACGACAGGCACTCACCTTTATTTGTCAAATATAGAGAAAAGCTGAAAAATTCATCGGCCAAAACGTAATGAAAAGCCAACAGGAACCAAAATGCTTGCTGTGAATTATGCATCGACCTAGAATATATTCGATGACGAAATTCATATTATTTGTTCGACTTTTTATCTTGACGATCAAGGCGTTTTATTTCATAGCAACGATCGGGGCGTCTCTATCATATTTTGTGACCATTAAATACGTATTTTCTGACATATAAGATACCCTTTCCGTCTTGGGTGGGGGGAGTTCTATACTAATATTACTGCATTATTTACATAATTTAAGCAGCCAGCCACTGTGAGGATTTATAAAGAATTGAATAGATTGAAGATCAGGGGGGAAACGTGGGATTGACTTACTTTTTTCGAGAACTCGCCTGCAAAAAGTGCGGTGTTTTGTATATAGCTGTGCGTCTTGTATGACGGAAAATACGGTAAACTGTATGTATCAGCTTCTGATGAGATCTGAACTCACATCGAATACTTTTAGTATCCTATACTACATGGATGACACCTTACAATTTGACCCCTGAGACACATCAACCTACAAAATTCAAATATAGTCATATAGATACCTTTTTATTTTATCTGATTCATTCTGTGTCATATTGTTTGCTCACACCTAGTAGTAGTAACCGTAATAGTTTTGTGTCGTGCAAATAATTCTGATGCAGAAGCAAGATCATAATCAATATGTGACTTGTTTGTCTTTTTGTTGCTTAACATAGAAAATCTCGAGTTATTTCTAAATTCTATGATCGTTGATGGCAATGCTTATCTTAGACACTTCACATTAGACAGGATTAATCGATTGAATGTCTACTTTTTATATAATTATAACCATTCTTATTACCTCTTAGTGTTATCATATAGAAAAAAATAAAGACTGATAGAACTATTTCTTCTCTAGCTAACAAATAGATCAAGCATCTTGACGGATTGAACGATTAATTCTCTTGACGAATTCCATCGACAAAAGTCCTCAGGCAACGTATTATTGCTTACATTCACTTCTCGTTCGGTACCGAAATAGCTTCAGACATCTTGACTGTTAAGAAATCAAGAAGACAGAAGATTCTCTGTACTGAGACAAGTTGCAGAGTTTGTTTCTGCATTAAAAATTCACTTAATTTCTTTTTAGATGTTTATTTACTTACTTGTCTGTCTAGAATCTCAATCCACAAGCCATGCATTGTACGTAGCTACGTTATGATTCGTTTGATCTCAAGAATACATGGTACTTATGTAATCATGAGACTTTGCCACAGTGGGTTTTTGATCTTTTTTGTTCGAGATAGTTTTTCAAGACATAGGCAAAATCATTCGAACTTATAACATCATATAACATAAAAACAGATCTTACAAATAAAAGCTACCAATGCAAACGTTTTGTTTTGTTTTTGTTTTTTTTGTTTTTTGTTTGTTTTTTTTTTGTTTGTTTTTTCTTTCAAATCTGGAAATGGTTCTTAATTGGAAAAATTCAAAAAATAAATGCAAATTTGCAACACTGAATCTCAAGATTTGAGAAAACGAAAACAGCCATCGAAATTGGCCACAGTGGATTCACACATTCAAAGAATGGAAATGAAGACTAGAATCTAAATTGGCACTGCTGTGTATTAAATCCATTGTCATGTTCTGACAGGTGACATGTTAATCCTTGAGGATTTCTTCCAAGGTTCCCATATTTGTTCCAGGTAAAATCTATGTTTGATATCTGCTCAGATATTTCATTTTCCATGTTCTTGCTTTCAAAAAATAAGACAAAATAAGACATTGAAAGAGTCTTCAATTCAAAATGAAATCAGATGCCAATGGGGTTATAGTTTGATTTTTTAGTTTAAAAATCGAATTATGCAACATACAACCAGGATGAGATGCACTTATACAAAAATAACTTTATCTCAGAAAAAGTGCGTTCGGTTGTTGAGTGGAGAGAGGGGTGAAAAAATTGCATTTCAAAATCTGAATGTGATAAGAAAAAATATTTGCATTGTCAGACAACTTCATCGAATAGCAAAGCTTAGCGAGCTATTTACACAAGGTATCATTGCTACACAAGTTCAAATTTAGAAACAAAATCAATGTTTATTTATTCAGGCAGATATTTATTCGCTTTGACCAGAACCTGTGACTTCAAATAATTTACGTTTTTGTCAATGTCCAAGTCTCATGTTGACTTTGTTTTCCAACAGTAACGGTGAGAACAACGACAAAAAAAACTAACAAAATTTTAGAGAGTGAACTCATCTCTGTCTGTCTGTCCCAAAATGTTAAAACAAATGATATATTCAATTGATGTTTTTATCTACCAGGAATAATATCCCGACTAAGTGATCAGCAAGCGGCTCTTATACAGACTGGAGCAAATCTACATATTTACAAAAATTTATGCTTATAATATGCAAGGGCTTATTTCATTTTAATATATAAATACATTTATGAATTTAACATTACTAAACCACAATGGTTTATTCATTCTAACACACAGACACATACACACACAGAGAGACACGCACATCCACATATATATATATGTATATATATATATATATATATATATATATATATATATATATATATATATATATATATATACGTTCGTTTTTTTTATATATTTGATATATTTCATCTATCATATATATCATACTGGAGTTGCAGTAATCATCTTCAGTTAGTATGGGAAGGAGGAAATTTCGACTCTGTAATAACCACCCCCATTCTCATGTCATAACGTTTCAATGATTTGTTAGACAGGAATTCAAAATGTTGTTTTTACCATGAAATCAAAAGTTTGAGTCAATTTGAAATGTCTTAGAGGTGTTGCCAGGTTTCAACGTTAGGGGAAGCGAGCAAAAAAGGTCAAAAATCTTTTTCCAAAAATTGGTACGACTTTTTTCCAGATTCTACTTCAAAGTCTCTGAAGAAAACGACATGCGAAGGAACATTGGAATACACAAACACATGTAGTTATTAAAAAGAATTGGAACCGTTTGCTAACTCTTGTAACTACAATTGTTCAACTGTTAGAAAGAAGTAACTGTCCAGAAATCAGCCCAAAGGGGGCGACACTCCCTTGCTCTCTCAGCTGTGAACAGCCAAGAAAAGATATTTCTACACTTCGCTAAATGAATGCTATAAAACCAGTTTGATAATATTCTACGGGATATAACGTAAGTAACGTTAATAAGTATAATCTACGAACAACTATTACTATTAACAAAACAAGTACGTACTGATAATCTGAAAAGAGAGACTTAATTAATTAGAGACCAAATTATCCGATTCTATCTCTAAACAAAACTTAAAAGAATGCATGAGAGAGAGGTGTTTTGTGTGTGTGTGCTATAGAGTGCGTGCGCGCGTGTGTGTGTGTGTATGTGTGTTCATATCATCGACAGCATGTGTGAGAGAAAGGAGGAAAACGAAACTGTGGCGGGTAGGGACGTGAAGGATAGAGAAATGATATTTCAACACTTTGCTAATTGATCGTTATAAAACCAGTTTTATGATATTCTACGGGACATAACGTAAGTAACGCTAAAAATTATAATCGACGAATAACTATTAACAAAACAAGTACGTACTGATAATCAGAAAGGAGAGACTTAATCAATTTGAGGCCGAATTATCCGATCTTGTCTCTAAACAAAACTCTTAAAAGGTTGTGCATAAGTCTCACTTTTCATCGTAATAATCAAATTCATATTAGATTGAATGAATACAATATTTGGGTTTTTATTCCATACATTGAACAATTCAGTTTTGCTTTCTTCGTCTTCTTTTGAGAAAGCACAATACTTTGCTCAACTACTAAGCCAATACTTATCAAAGCTATTTTTGTTGGTGGTATAAAATGCCATCTACCCCGATAGTCTTAATAACCATTATCCCCAATAATGCTATCAAACTGGTTTTATAAGAATCATCTAGAAATGTGCATTTTTTATTATTTTTCTTAGCTGATCAAAGCTGGTAGAGAAAAGTGTATTTGAAATCTCTGTCCAAGTGTGGCAATCAACTGAATGGCACCATTAACAGAACAGAAGCGAGTGGAATTAGGTGTTAGGTTTTGGATTGTTGAATGGCTTCCGTAACATTTTGTAGCGGGAAGGGACGTGGAAGAAGTGAATGGGGTTATAATGAGCCAGGATAGAAAAATGGGTAAATACATAGAAAGAAACGTATGAAAAAAGGGTGAGAGACCCCAAAGGCATAAAGAGAGAGACTCGATATGAAGGAATTAATGTTTGAGACCGTGTTTCCTTTAACAAAATCAAATTTATTGACCGTTGGGTTTCATGGATGTAGTGACGCTTCGAGAAAGAGAACGAGGTTTTTTATAAGGCCATTGAGCATATTCACTGAGACGGTACTTCCTGTGGCAAAACAATGAACGATGAATATTTTTTCAATTCATTGATACACTTATCTTTTGTGTGTGAGCATGTGTTAGTGTGTAGTATAACGAATGTGAGTGTGCATGAGACAGGGGTTTCGTGTGCATGCTATATAGTGCGTGTCTGTGATAGGTGTGTGTGTGTGTGTGTGTGTGTGTGTGTGTGTGTGTGTGTGTGTGTGCGTGTGTGTGATCGACAGCATGTGTGACAGAAACGACGAAAACGGAACTGTGAACGTGTGCGCATCTTAGGGCATGTGCGTGCCTGTGTGTGTTGCTTGAACCTTTCAACTGATCTTTTAACGAGGATAGATTTCAGTCAAGAGCGTGGCCTACTGGTCCGTGTCGAGGTTGATCGTTACCTTTCTTCTGTTTGCTTCCCCCTATCTGCATTATTATGCTGTTGTTTCTTCAATCTTTTCAAATTCTTCCCAGGACTGTAATGCAGATATACTTTAAATTCTTAGAATTAGCTACAAACCAAAATCTAGATATTCAAAGTAGCCTGTTTTTCACTTTTACGGGAAAATGGTGAAAGTAGCGTCGAGTCTTTGTTTTACTTTGATCTATCGAAGAGACGGCGCACAACCTCTTCCCCTCAGCCTACAACCCAGCCCAAATACCATCAGATCCCAAACTTTCAATGTTTCACCTTAAAATACTAGCATCAGCATATTTGGATCCGTGAACGCTCAAAAATGTTACCAAAACAAATTAGTAATCTTTGCTTACGAAATGTTCTTAAAGGAATGCTCCACTTTCAGATACCAGGAAAAACTTGAGCTAGTAAAACTAATGCAATTATTTGAATACGTCATCTCAAATCCTCTGATATGTCTTTTGTTAATTTTCCATCGTAATTCGTTCATTGTTTGCTCAGGGAAATCAAAGTAGCAAATCGACTGGAAAAGATAACAAGTCTGAAAGTCAGACCATAGATGTATTAGTTCTTTTCTTCGGTTGAGTTCTAACAAGATTTGTATTGAATTGTTTTTTTTTTTGAGTCAAAACATATTAAACGCGAAGAGACATTTACATTCTCAAGATGAGTATCTAAAATCAAGGAAATGTATTACGTATTACTTATAAATTAACTGTTGCTTTAATCTTTCAAAATTTTAGGTAAGTTATTATTAATCATATTGCTATGCATTGAATATAAATGTTGCTTTATCTTTCAAAATTTTAAGTTAGTTAAAATATTATTGATTTTATTGCTATAAATTGAATAAAAGATATTTCTTTTTTATTGAGCAGTCACCCAAATAGCAATTCCTAAAGCAACCAACCATACTAAGGTTTAGATGGAAAAGTCTAAATTGGGAAAGGCAAAGAAAGGGACATAGCTCAGTAAGATCTAGAATAGCAACAATAGACGTAACCAGCGTTTCGTTATGTCAGCCAGTGACAGCAATCTATGCTAGAGATGACCGCGCATATTAGACTTGTTCAGGCAATTTTTTTTTTCTCCAGAGAGAGTTACCGATTTCAATTTCATATAACATTAAATTGGAAAGCGGACTACAACTGGCAGGTTTTCCTCCATTATTGTCCCTATTCGTTGTATCAGAATAAAAAAGAACAGGAAGATAACAGAAAGATATGCAATGATGAAACACTGTAAGGAACACCGATACAATTGATATACGTTGGCTTTGTGTAGAGCTGTTTTCGATTTCACTAGAGAATTTTCAATGACGTCATTGATGCTCAAAAATCAGATCTCAACAGCCAAAGGGAGAAAGTGTCATTAAAATAATATTATCTATACACGTGTTACTCGAAACAAGAACATTTTTTTCGTTCATTTTTCCCTCTGATTTTGTTACGACCGAATCGTATTGGATACGCCGGTTCCTCTAAAATCAACGGACTTAATCGAGTTTGAACCTGGTTAGTGCTTAGATGGGTGACCACCAGGGATTACCAGGGGGCACAACCAGTCGGGGAGACATCTCCTACAGCCATGCTGATTACCAAAGGTATTAAACTTCTCTTCTGTTTCAAAGCCTGCAGTATGGCCAAGAGGAGGAAAGCTGAACTTGGACACTTCGTCATTACTAAACACTTAGACATAGCAGTTAAAATGTATTCACCCATGATTAACAATGGCTGACGGGGACTTGATCACTGCTTTCAAGGTTTCAAAAGAATGATTAGATGTATATCTAGTAAAATTTATTTACCCAAAACCTTACAACGACATGATGTGATGTGGGTTCGATTTTATATAAGGATAACACGCGTGCAAACACGTATGCAGGATCATAAGCTCACGAGGACATAAGCTCACTGATCCTGAGGTTTTCAGAGGAATATAGAGTCCCCCTGACTTGAGTGCGCAAAAGTCAAAATCGTTTGTGGCACTACTTCTGCTTTTTCTCTCTTCAAAATTGATTCAATTTTTTGTCATTCTTTTATGTTAGTTAGGTAATTATTATATTCATTTTTGAAGCTTTTCAATTTTTTAGCTTCTATCATTTCAGTACCTCGATCCATCAATTAGTTCAGTCTTTTGATAACACTTTATGAGAGGAAGTTTTTTTCTTGAATTTCTTCTGCCTGGTTTTATATATACATATACTTATATATATATATATATATATATATATATATATATATATATATATATATATATATATATATATAAATTTTCGCGATGTCTTTTATCATCTCTATTTTTTTTTTTTTTATCGTGACACTTTTCGTCCTCTTTTCTCCCAATGTAGCATTCTTTTCGTTTTTTGTTTTTTAAGTCTTTCTCCATTGGGGAATTTTTTTGTTGTTTCTTCTGAGACAAATTTTGTTGCTTTTTCTGTGGACATTTTCCAATTCTTTCATATTGTCTTTGAAGTATGAAAATAAGAATGAATAAATAAATAAATAAATAAATAACTAGATAAATAAATAAATAAGTAAACAATTCAAAATTGATGTATTCAGTCTGTGAGACAGAGAAAGTGTCCATTGTTCAAAAGTATGCTTCTATTTTCTAAGTACAACTGAGGATTCCCGCCAGATATATTTGTCAGCATATAGAGCTGTGCTGTACCGTGTTGGAACATCGAGAAAATGGAATTGAATCGAAAAAATCAGATTACAGATATTTCTTGGTATGTTCTGTAAATTATCACCCTTGACTTCCATACTTTGAAATAGTCTAAATTCGGATATAGTTGTATAGACTATAACGCTCGACCTCTCTCAAAAATGCACTTCCAGGACAGGAATAACACTGAATATGTAAGAGCGACCATTTCTGAGTGTCTCTGGTAAATTCAATCTTCAAGGGACTATTATAATATTGAACAACAGTAGTCATCAAAGATGGCAAAAGCTTCTATCTTCTTCTATATTTGTGTGTGTTTATTTATGTGTATGTGTATGTGTATGTGTCTAGCGCTCCTGGCCATTCGTCTATAAACTTGAAAAATTGCACCAGTACTCCATAGACCCTTTCTAATATTTTTTATTTTTAAATTTTGACTTTTTTTCCCACTTCAATTTTCTAGATGATATCATATCTATATTCTAAAGAATTTTCCCAAGGTTCGTGCATGCTTCTTCCTCTATTTTACACCATTTCAAATGTTTTCCCCCGGAGAATGCCATTGGTGTCGGAATTTATTCGGACCATATTTATTCATTGATGGAATTTTTCACTTAACAAATTTTGATGCAACCGTTATTCAATTACTGATTACAATGGTGTGCCTTTTGTATTTCTTAGATACTCATTACCCCAAATAAGGGATTTCAACTGATAAAAATGTATATTTGGCTGATACCAATTTTCTCGGTGCCGTTATCGAATCAACGATAAAAAGAATCATAGAAGTGTTTTCGAAGTTTCTTTTGCTCTTGAATGTGTACTCTGTAAATTTGATTGTTGGAAAGCGATTATTTTATGTCAATTGTGTTCAATTCATGACTGAATATGATACGTACATTCGATTTTTAATTCTTTCTGTGTTTGATCCGGGACCAAGTGGATCAAATCTTTGGCAATGGATTATTTAAGCTCAGGTCATTAATGAAGCATATGCCAGCATGTTTCAAGTATGGTTTACGAGCTTTATATGAGTTGAACTTGATCTTTACCTGAAGTAGCCTCTTAGAGTCTTAAAATTGATGAAATAAAGGGATTTTGAAAAGGAAGATTCAACACAAGCAGCATCCTATTTTGCACTGAAATAAGATTCGACTAGGTCAATTTGTTTGAATGGTGCCGAAAGGGCCTGGATAGGAAAGACGTCAACCAGTGCTGCATAGAATGCCTTACGGTATTGAATATGACGTAGCAAATGATCGGGTGTTCAGAGTTATTTGATATGCAGTGTATTTCCCAGACCAGTGAATTTCAAGCTATTACTGGTTTAGACTCACTCTGGTAATTGATACTTAAAATATATCTAAAATTCCTCGAATAAATTAATCGAATCAAAACGGCGATCAATGAGATACACAATTAAATTAATTTAATTAATTTAAAAGTTTACTCTAGTGTAACATGTCTGCAACGTTTCAACAGCTGGGAATTATTTAATGATGGTCAATAAAAAAATCCGGTGCCCAAACAATCTTCAGAAACCGCCCTGTATGAGTAGATTTTTTGTTAGCTTATGGCAGGCGTTGATACAGCCACAAAGATAGACTACAGAGTGACGACCGAACTCTTTCACAATGAAATGCAAATGTAGTATCACTTAACGGCAGGCAAGAAGACAGTTCCAATAATGGTGGTTTGAATATTTACTTCGACTACATATGCATTAATTCTGTTACGATTGTAAGTTTTCCATTAATTCAAATTGATATGTTTAGTTTTGTTATAGATTATATTAGACGAACATTGAGAACAGAATGAAAAAAAACATACTCTGGTTTCTCAAGATCTGTCATAGATTATATTAGACGAGGCATTGAAATCGAATTTATAAAATATACTATGGTCTCTCAATCCTTTTTACAGCACCAAAAAAGTAGTATTCTTTACAATAAACACTGCCAATATTTATGCATATAGACACAAACATACACAACCAGCAGCAACTTCCAGAAAATCGTATATTCTGAGATACTTCCATGTGCATATTTGTCAGTTTTTAGTCAACACCTCAATTTTTTTTTTTATTATTATTTGCAAAACATTTCTGGTATGATTTTTTTTATCGTTTCACTTTTTATAATTTTTCTCTCAAATGAAACGCATTGAAGTTGGTTTCAATAAAGATTTGACGAGTTGTATGAGTTTTCTTCTGACAGATAACAGCCATATTTTTTTCAAATGAGCTTTTCAGTGATCACAAACATATTTCACAATAGTGACATATACGAATTGAACGTCGTTGATATTGCTTTCTTATGCATTCCGTGTAAAAATTGCCTCGTTCTCTGACCACACGCACATGTTTATGTATATCCATCCATTGCGTTTTTTCTCTTTCTCTCTCCATATATATATATATATGGATGTGTGTGTGTGTGTGTGTGTGTGTGTATTACTTGTCATAAGTATTTCAACAAAAAATCATTTTGCTTCTAATTCTTTATATAAAAATGTCATAAGTATTTGAACAAGCGTGAAATAGGTTTTTATTCCTATGTTTGCCGGCACCATTCTGAATTTTGAGTGCCGGGGGATGGGGACAAAAATAATTTATTACTTTGGCAATTTTTCCCTATGGTTATGTGAGTTTTTAATCTCTTAGTTCAACTCTGGACGAGATCCTAAAAGGACAAAAACAAAAAGAAATGTTTTTCCAACTATTTAATTTCATCGAAAAAGATTAGCTTTAGCCTTCAGAACCACAAAGCATGACTAACATGTTGACATCAAAAAAGCTGTTTTTTCATGACTATGTTCCTGTTTTCAACTCTCAAACCCAAGTGATTAGAATACAAATGGCTATTTTTTTTTGAATACTTATATATATATATATATATATATATATATATATATATATATATATATATATATCTTATGTGTCATCAGTTTATCTCACAAAGTGATCTATACATAAGCATAAAGTTAAAGTAGAGCTTTAAATGAAATAATGGATTCGCTACACAAACACGTTAGTGATTCTGCCTTTTTGGGCTTCTGCAGGCAAATGATTCAATTTATTTGGATACCAATTAAGGGCGTTATAGAGAAGTGTGCTACTCCCTGGGTGTAACACTCAACTTTATTTTATTTATATTTATATTTCTTTTTCCTTTTTTCCTTTATAGGGAGATGTATCTGTTGTTTTTTGTTTTGTTTTTTTTAAAGTTATTTCTCTTATTTCACTCATCCCATATGGCAGGCAAAATTTTGCCGGCTGTTTTGAATTATGTTGGTTCCATCGGGAACGTTTCAGACATTTTTTATTAGTATGTTGAATACCTATAAGTTTAGTGTTGTGGTTTAGATTCCAGGAGATAAATCATAAGGTTTTATCTGTTTACTCATATAAGTTTCACTTTTATACGACCTTACTAGTTTATGTTCAATTCTCTTAGAATCCCCAGTAGGTTGGCTTCTAGACATATGATAATTATGATAAGACGATTAGATCATTAAATTGTACTTATATTTGCTAAGTGGAAATTAATACTAAGACAACTGCAAGTACTAATACTAATTATGATAATAAGATGGCTCAGGTGATCGATTTTTGTATACCTATATATGGGGGGTTATATTATGTCGTTTTTTTTTTTCAGGAGAGGTTCTATGTGGTGCTAACACGTTAGAAGTTTGTTGTAGGTCTGGTACTTCATTCTGTAGATGTCAGAAAAGGGAATTACTGGAAAACTACGAGCAAGACCTACACCATTACTAATATTAGATTTTTGAAAGCTCATAAATGCATACCAGAAAAAAATAAAAAAAGGGAAATTGAACGAATCAGCATGTGTAATAACACATTTGTGGAGAATGACAATTCCTACTAATAACATCACCCAAAATTATAAAAGCTTTGATACGAAGAGGAATAATTCCGATGCAACTATATTTAAAGAAAGCATAAACATAATCGAAAAAAATCAACATCAGCAGTAGAGTAGGACGATTACAGGAGAAAGATGTCTACGTACTCATGAAAGACTATTGACTGTATCCTGTAAACTACCCAACCCCAAGAAAAAAAAGCTGAGCATTTGTACAGTTTGATTTAATGGATTTTTGCTTTAAATATCGAGAGGAATATTTAGAGAAGCCGTGGACCACACGAAAACCTATACCAACATCGACAGAAAGGAAATAAATATAACGAAACACTGTAGACGGACAGTATTGTTCAATAACTAAGAAAAAATGAACGTTTATGGCTTTGATGTTTCAATGGTAAGTCTGGATTCAGCCAAGACGTCTGACTTCATTTGTTTGTATGTTTTATATTACTTTTCTGGGAAAATTAAATTCTGAAAATATACGACCTCACATAGACTATGTTCAGCTAATCGTCAAAAATAGCAGTGCGTGTTAATGCAAAAATTTGAAAAAAAAATACGTTGTCTGAAGAATGAGAAAAAAATGAACTTTGAGGCTGAAATGAAGGTTAACATAAAAGGTTTTCGATTTTTTAGATATCACTTTCAATCTAATTGACAGTATCCACGAACCATGTATGAAAGAAAATTCGGTTATATATGTTAACACGAAATCCAGCTATCAAAAGATAGACATGATAAAGATCCTTAAATCAATGAAAACTAGGCTATAAATATTCAAGAATATTGGCAAAAATTACAATAAAGCCCTGAAAGAAATTTTTCCGAGATTAGTTTTAAATAGATTGAAAAAGTGAAAACCAACAGAGTAAAACAAAGAAACAGCAAAAAAAAAAAACAAACAAAAAAAACGTTGAGGTAGAATAATATCTGGTACACATCACCATTTGAACTAAAACCAATATAGGGAAAATCTTTCTCAAAATAATTGAAAAAAAACTTCCCCATTCTCCCCTGCATGTAAAATATCTCACGAGGACAAACTGAAAAATACCTATAGCCGTATGGACAGCTATTAAAAGAGTATGACAACAAAGTAATAATGAATGATACTAGTGCAAGAAATATAAATGAACCAGACAGCTATTGTACAAATAGGTGTCCTCCACAAAACAAATTCCTTTAACCAAACATTGTAAAATTAAGCTGAAATATCAACCCTAGAGAGACCCTCTAAATTGAGATTTGTCAACCATGCATGGTCCTTTTCCAAACGAAAAATACAAAAAAAGAATACATTACTATTCACTCATTGCAGGGACCCCGAAAACAGCAGAAACGAAATTATAAAAACAGACAAACACACACACACACACATATATGTCAGGATAATGAAATCCCATGTCACCTATGCTTGAATGATAAATCAGAAATCATCACCTCCACTCAGAAGACGTACTTACTGAATAGTAAGAATTAAGTAACGGTTAAGTGTCGGAGTTGCTCAAAATTTCTACTATAAAATACGATTCCACATCCAACATAGATGTATACAGAAATCAATCACTGTGGCTTTCTTCTTCTTCATCTTCAACTTCTTCTTCTCCTTCTTTTTCTTCTTCTTCTTCTTCTTCTTCTTCTTCTTCTTCTTCTTCTTCTTCTTCTTCTTCTTCTTCTTCTTATATTATTATTATTATTATTATTATTATTATTATTATTATTATTATTATTATTATTATTATTATTATTACATCAGCTACTAATACTACCACCACCAGGCACTATAAGCACAATTCAATCTTTTAATCATCTTCTCCATAAGATCTTAGATTTAACTGAGCAAAACAACCTCCCGTAATGAAAAGCCAAATTAACTGTTTTAATCACGAATTTCCATTTTGTTTATTCACGGTCTGTATCTGCTCTTTTTGTTTATCCCGAGGCAGGTAATTAGGTTTTCAAGAAATGGACTTATGATCCGACAGAATGATTGAAAAATTGCATTATATTATATTTAAACTCATATTTGAAATGACCTCTTGTTATTATTGGGTGAATCATTATTTAGCCAAGACAACGTAAGAAGAATACACAATTGAAGAAAATAGGGCTGTTGCAGGATATATATATATATAAATATATATATATATATATATATATATATATATATATATATATAATTATAGATATCATAATTACAAATATTTTAGGCCATATATACGCACACAGACCCATGTGTGTATGTGTCTTCTGCAGACAATTATATCTATGTATTGGAATATCTTGAAATAAAATCCTTTATACGATTTCATTGCATCATTATTCAGCCACAAAATATGTTCCTCAACTTTCTATGAACGTTAGGTGTCTTTCAACTAGAGTGCGCGTACCATCATTGAACAATTATTTTAGTTCCTTTGTGAAGAATCCAATGAGATATTCTCATCATTTTTGATCGAGGGATCATTCACCAATCTATTTTTGCGTTAAGTGAAACAAATAATAGTCTGAAGATGACAAGTCTGACAAATACATCGTATTTGCAAGAACGTTCTATGAACGTTCCATGATTGATATCTGCGTCACATTTGAGACCTGAGCAATTACACCAAAACAAACTGTCGCTTTCCCTGTTCAGAATAATGTCTTTTCGAATAAAAACCGTCCGTCAAACGAGCCAATTGCTCTATGTAGCGAACGCTGTAAGACTTAATCCAGTTTGCTCCCCAGATATTTAAGAAATTAAACTGATACTGCACAGTTTAAACCCAGATTAAAGCCTGCATGTAATTTAATTTTTGTTTTAATACAGGGGGGTGCCCACTTTACCGATGTAACATTATCTTCGTACCTTATTTTCTTCAGCTGACTATATATCCGACTAAGCAAAGCCTTTTAAATATATTTATATAATGGAAATCCTCTACTCAAGTCTCCAGGAGTTTATACATTAGGTGAAAACTGAGTGTAATACTAACAATTGCTGCTTGCTACCCTCTATAATATCACTGAATGCCTGGATGCAAATAGGTGACTATTTTGAATAAGACCATGAAGACTGGTGTTAAGGTGAGGAATATTTTTTCATTTGGTTTGCAATTCATGAACTCAAGTAAGTAGAAGCTTGCACCCCAATCACGAATGATGCGTTCATTTTACATAAGAAATATTCACTTTTGAATCATTTGCATAGCTCAAACTTTAAACAGAATAAAATTCAGATTAACATTCAGCTTATCTATCCATCACTATACGCCTATATATATATATATATATATATATATATATATATATATATATATATATATATATATATATATATATATTAGCATAAACTTGACAGATCAATCTTCCAACATTTTGTGCACCTTGGTGTAAAGGAAAAAGGTATCATTTGAATAAATATACTGATACATGATTACGTACACATAGTTCTTTATTGGATATGCCCAGACGTCAATCATACGTCGGAAAAGCATTGATTTTGAGTGTTGTTGTCATTTTCTCGCCGCTGTTATCAATGTATTTCTCCTTTGCTGGCAATTTACATTACTATTATTATTATTTATTAAATTATTATATCTCTTTGCAACGTTCAGATTATTAACACCACAAACACATTCGATGCATCGAGTCGAATGTCCCTCCAACAAAACAGACAAGCGTATATTAACAATGTATTCAAATTTATGGGTCACTGTACGTCGTCTTTGATCTATCTTGTCGACAAAATCGGACTAGAAATATTTTTTTCCAATTGTCTGCGTCTATTTGTCACCCATTTGTTTATACATCTTTCGGTTTCCATTCTCTGTGTCTTTCTCAATGAATCTGGATATATAAACGTCTAGTTAGTCAGTAACTATAGAGCATCATGTCTTTTGGCAACACAATGTGTTGGTGGGGATCAATTAAAAAAATCGGAAAGATAGTGATCAATGGATAAGTATCTCCTCTATCCTTTCACTGGAAAAGTCTGAATTAAAAAAAAAATGAATTCTATCAATTTATCCGATTCAGCATGAAATTACATTGCAAATCAAACCTCCTACTAAAAATAAGCTTAGGAGTAGAATGTTAAAAAAACTACGTTTTTTCCCGTGCGGATAATAAGAAGGAAAATGTTTGAATTTGTAGCCTTCTAACTCCATATACACGTGTTACATACATACATATATACATCCATAGCCAGCCAGACCTACGTAAAAACTAAAAGAGAAATACTTTTTTGATAATTTTGGGTGATTGTACTGGTTGACGGTTTCTATAATGTATGGGTGTGTTTGCGTGTACGTATGTGTGCATGTTTCTCGATGTGCCTATGTGTGTGCTTTTCGATACGTTTGCGTGTATGCGTGTGTACATTCGGGTGTATCGAGATATCCCATTATACTTGTGTTTATTGATTGGTTTCGAATGACCAACAAAACAAAGTTGAACGTGTATTATGTCAGCATTCTGTTTGAATCTAGACAAATACTGAAGTGAGATTTTTATCTTCTACTTCAGTAATAAAATACAAATGAAGACTAAATGCTTATTCACTTCATCACTGTTATTGTCACTCTTACGAGTCGTCTTCCTTCCTCTTCCTCTGGGTACGTATCAAAAGTAAAGAGCTACGTTTTCAATCTACTGGCATCTATGAATCGAGCTAGTTGTATACGAAACAATTGATTTAGATCAGAGAAGATGAGTTTAGATTTTAAAAAATGTATCTTAATCGATAATATTCGCTGATATTGTGTTAGATTAACATAAAATGTAAGTTAATCCCTGATTTTTATGTTCATTACTTTTGACGGGCTAAAGCTGAGTCGTAGTATCGTTGAAACGGCTGAGAATATGGAATCCTCCTCTGGAGACATGGTGGGTTTAAAAAGGAATTGATTTAAAAATGTACAAATAGGGATTTTATTTGGGAAAAAAGAAGAAAATTTGGCCAAAACAATCAGTCACCAGTGATGAAAGGAATTCTGTGTTGAAAGATTATACACAAAATTCAGTCTCAGACTTGGCAGCTAATAACACGGTTTTAATTAGATTCTTTAGAAGAGCTATGTCCAAGAAAGGAAAAAAAACGATTAATACTTTCAATTTGGATTGAATGTGAAAAAATCCTCATTGAAATCAAACTTTTACTAAACAATTGTTTGATATCTTGCAGTTCCTTTTTAGTCGCTAAATACTGGATTCATATTATTGATTTGATGTAAGTAGTACCTAAGTGTTAGCTGTATAGAAAAGATATCATTTCGGTTTATTATAAGATATTGAATTAGTTGAGGAAACCAATCCACAGGACCCCTAATCTGATGATAACTATTTTCTTTTAATCTATTCCCAGTCAGGGTTAACTAGGAGAAACCTTCATTTAATATACATATTTTTATATTAATAACTTGCATTGTACCTATATAGAATTATAAGATCATTTCCACATGGATAAATTATATAAAATATATCTTAGTGCGAATGTATTTACTGCAAAAAAAAATTAATAAATGAAATAGACAACTGAATTGTGTCGAAATTCCTGTACAGGCAATATTCTAGTCATCGTCATCCTAGACACATGACTGATTTTTGGAATTAAAAATGAGTTCATTTCCTGTTTGTTTTAACACTTTAGTTCTAATGTATCTCTCAGCTTTCAGGATCGTTGCTTTTGGCCTGCTGGTACGTCGTTTTTTTTACCATCTGTCCCTTGGGAAGATTTGGCAAATTTTCTTCAAAAACAGACATTACAACTAGGAATTCCTTTTTTAGCTTTAGTCAAAAACCATTCCGATATATCTTGCCAGTTTCAGAGCCAAATTAGGCTAAAGTGCCGTCCTTTTGTACACGTTTATAGAGTGTCTCTGGAATGAGAAAATACTCTCGATATTGAAGCAGTTTTTTTTATTCATTTGTAAAGTAATTCATTATTTTTTTATTTGCTGCACAACCTGATTATGCAACAAATGTCTGACATTTCAGAAATTGTATTACTTTGTTTTCGTTTCAATCTTCATGCAACGGCGATAATTCATGTTTCAAATACCTTCATATCTGCATGTTTTATATGTATAACATAGATGCAACAGTCCGATTAATCACAGTGCCAAATATCAACCCCAAATAAATGAGATAACTGGCTAAGATCGCTAAACTTAAACACCAAGTTGTTCATAAAAGTTGAAAGCATTATTGTTCAGAAGTTATACGTGCGGTTGCAGAATCACTGAATCAGAATTAATAACTTTCAATCATTTCAACCAGGGTCTCGCTTTATGTTATATTTGCTACATAGATAACCAAACAGTGATTAGCTGACGAAAGGTTGTAGGGGTTTCGAGAGTCGTAATTTATGGAATTCGGTGTATCTTGGGATGCAACCTTGTTGAAATATAAAATACTGATTCGCTTGGAAATAATAGCTGATAATTTGTGACCAAAAAGAGACTATATATATATATATATATATATATATATATATATATATATATATATATATACAATGATCTTCCACAGGAATAGAGCACTCTGGTGGATGAGGAGTTTCTGCGTAAAATGGATATATTGCTTAAATTCAGCCTCACTGACCACCAAGTTCCGTAGTTCAGCGGTAGGATATGAGAGTTTCAATTCTGCCTCGCGGTACTGGATAGGATAAAGTCTATAGCCACACCGAAGAGATGAAATTCATCGATACAGCTATCTGTGAATGACGCAATATGTATATATATATATATATATATATATATATATATATATATATATAAATACATATATATATATATATATATATATATATATATATATATATATACATATATATATATATATATATACATATATATATATATATATATATATATATATATATATATATATAAGTATGAGGACTCATTGACAGTTCACAATAAGAGCAGATTTTTAATATAGAAAATGTCGGAGCAAATATTCTTAGTTCTCCATCAGAAATCTATGTACCCAATACAGTGTTTGTATGCAATCTCACATCAAAAGAACAGAGTTATCCGTCCCTGAAACCACTTTCATTTCAGATAAGAAGAAACTTAATTCGAAGAGAAGTGTTTTCCTGATGAGATATGCGCCTTGTATCTTTCTACAGTTGCGTGGGCACCAATTGCCTAACTTTTAGGTCCATCTCCTGTCATTTCTCCTAGCTAAATGACCCACCCATCTTCATTTTTGTTGTCTGTCCCTGTAATGTCCCTCACTCTAGTATTCTCTTTGATCCATATTGATTTTCTTCTGTCCCTCAGAGCTCTCCTCAGAAGTATACGTGAGAATGTTATTGCTATATATATATATATATATATATATATATATATATATATATATATATATATATATATATATATATATATATGTATATATATATATATATATATATATATATATATGTATTCTCCATACTGTCATAATTAACGACTGTATTTCAATAATTTTAAAGAGACATTATCTTGCTCTTGTCTTGGTTATATTTCACTACAATTGACCAGCATTTCTCAAACATTTTCAAATAAAAAGAATTGATAAGGAATATTACTCTATAGTTAGTTTTAATAGTTGTTCTCTTTGACAAATGTTACAAACGGAAAATATAGACCATTACGTGGCATATTACATAGATACATATATACTTATATCTACAACAGTACAAAAGTACTGATAATCGTTGAGATGCCAAGGAAACTTTTGCCTGAATATTTTGGATCTAATACTATACATATATGCTAATTGTATTCATAAAATTCATGGTAATAACTAAAGATCTAGGATTGAGAATCTGACGAATCTGTAACCAAAGTTTTATCCCCACTTGGATATTTTTTTCTATAAATTAACATCGCCTGAATCAATTTCCAATGCCTATTTTGAATCAGCTGTAATTGCCTACATCGTCTTGTTGGTTATTTACGGTCTTAACTCTCTCTTTCACCATCGATCACTCTCTGAAATTATCTCTCTTTCACTCTCTATTTTCTTATTTGCTTTCGCTTCCCGAAATAAAAGAAATTTGTTGAATACAATGAGCAGTTGGTAATGTCCGATTGCTTTGCAGAGTGCAAATCACCAAATTTGAATACATTTGCATTTTGAAAACTTGAAAGAAGAAAGTGCATATATCTTCAGTCCACGGGGCTTAGGTTTATGGATTGGGAAGAGTAATGGACTGGCGTTCGAGAGGACTGACCTTCTGTTATTTAATACTCCATTTGGTGGAAGGGGAAGTAAACGTTTATTCCCTCTCGCAAAAAGGAAGCAAATTTGAGAAAATAGTTTAAAATATCGACCGGGATAAACCCTTGATGTTTAAGGTGGATTATATAAAATTTTATTCTGAATTTTGTTAAAAGGTGTTTATTGATCAGTATTGCGTGGTGGTTTGTATTACCAATTTCCAGTAATGTACGGATGCACAAAAATGCAAACATATCTCGGTATCAGTGAAAAGCGATTGATAGTAGAAACCTCTTTTGGATCATGGTAATGAAGTTGGTCCGGGGGTAATTCATAAAATTTCAGGCCCTCGCTTACTCGATGTCACAAAAGGTGAACAAATAAACAAGAAATGATATGATCAATGGAAAGTCCTGGGGTAATACAAAAAATTAGAATTTCTGTATTCATAGGAAAACATAGAAGAGGAGGAGGGAAATGTTTCTTTTTTTTTTAGATAATCCTTATAAGCTTCTTTCAACTGATACTTATCAGAGGATGATCCGTCAAACAATGTCTGCACTTTCCCCAAATTGTACCAAAGATACTAATTCTCACCGTCTATTCCTTTTTACAGACATTAAAATATTGTTGTGCTTTTGTGCTGTCGTATCTGCAAGTACACTCGAGATACAAAGTACTATACGCCATTGATCAATACACTCAGTCAAACAAAATTTAGACAACGGCTGAATGTATATTTCAAAGCCCCATACACCTCTTCTATCAAACATTTTGTGTGATATGCTGGGACTTTTTTCAACGTCTATGCATTGATTTGTTTCACAACGTTTCAGCTCTGTACCCTCCAGCGATCAACTGAGGATAAACAGCCGAAATAAACATGTAGGCAAGGAAAATAGTCTTACTATAACAACTGCAATGGTTACACATTAGAATTTCAGATATTGTATTACATTGATGTATCGTGTTCACTCTCTAGTTGTTAGTTGGTTATGTTTTAGTCATTGTATTTTGTAGGTTCTTTTATGTATATCACGCTGTGCTATTTTCTTGTTAGTGAATGTAGTGAATAACAGACGGCATGTATTATGACAGTACCCTACAGTGATAAAATAAAGCTACATTTCATTTCTTTTTCGCTTATTTATTATCAGATGAATTCCCTACAATGTATGTGTTTGTGTGAGCAGAATTGGGAAAGTAAGAGGGAAGCAGAGTAATCAAGATAACAAACTAATCACATCAAATAGGTTTGAAACACACACACACACACACACATAAAACACACATACACAAACACACACACACACACACGCACACACACACACACACACACACACATATATATATATATATATATATATATATATATATATATATATATGCAATGCTCTTCCAACATGGAATGGACCATTCTGGTGGATGAGGAATATATGCAATGGATAAATATATCAGTTGAATTCAACCTCACTGACTGTCCAGTTCCGTTGAGCAGAGAAGATACAAGCTTCCGGATCTGAAGCCAAGGTTTCGATCCTGCCTCGTGATACTAGATGGGATAATGGATAGTTTATAGCCACACTGAAGAGTTGTATTTCAACCAAACAGCTGTCTGTGTATGACAATATATATATATATATAAAGAGAGAGAGGGGGAAAGCAGAGTAATTCTGATTACTTACTTCTTTCACAACGGGTTGAAAACATGTTTATATATGTGTGTTTGCGTTATTCTTATTCATCCTTTATCATCAAATACGTTTTTGGAGGGATAATGCATTTAAGTTAGCTTTTTGTTCAAAAAAACATTTTGTAACATTGAAAGATTCATGTATAAAACATTATGATAATGCCTTATATAAAATAACAAACTGCATGTATCATGACACAACCCTACATGATAAATAAAGCTATATTAAAATTGTAGCTGATGGGGAGGCGTTTGATCATTATTCCCAGGGAGTCATTTAAATATAGCTTTTTAAAAAAATCCCCTGAAAGGGTTACATGATAAACATCTGATGACTCTGATAGGGGAATTCATACATAGTACCATTTCTAATTCTATATAAAAGGAAGAACTGCTGAAGGAATTACAAAAATTATTTTATTATGGAATTAGTTCACTAGAATGACGCATAAATAGGAATTCTTTTTCTTCTTGGGGAAATTTAATGTTTAAGGCCGTACCGTTTTCCACACTATTAAGTGTATAGTCTAGAATGTATCTATGTGTGTGTATATGAACACCTATCTTTGTAAAAGAAAAAAAAACAGAAGGAGGGAGACAGGGAGAAGGAGAAAGAGAGAAGAAAAGGGAGAGATATACGGAGACATAGAGAGGCTGAGAAAAGAGCCATAGAAAATTGCACGCTACTTTCACTTGATGAGTAGACAAAGTACACTGTGTTTTGAAGTGAATTTGTTGCTGGCCACAAGTTGGACGTTCAATAACGCCGCATCTAGATCTTATCCTACGGATGAGTTTCAATAATAAAATTTACAATACATTCAGAGTAACGTGTAAGTTTTAAAATCTTATTATTGAAAATAATGTAAGATAACATCTGCAAGCGATGTTATTCATTGCCAAACCTGCAGGTAAAATCTAATTTGATTCTAAACAAAGTACATTCTCAACCCATTAAGTTGAAGTGAAAGTAGAAAGCATCTGGAGCTCCCACCTCCTATCTTTTTCTCTATCAATAATCAATACTTACGTGCACTTCTTCCCCACCCCAGGATTTTCCCCCACGTCTCTCTCTCTCTCTCTCTCTCTCTCTCTCTCTCTCTCTCTCTCTCTCTCTCTCTCTCTCTCGTGATAATGGTCCAATGGTTTGATTCACATGAGATAAAATAGGCTCGGAGAGTTCAAAGACCGACAGAGAAAGTTAAAGACCTTTTTTTTTCATCTTGATAGTATGTGCTTTCACTCTAGACTTTAAAACTTTCTGAAAATGTGTTAGTTTTGAAGTGAACGAAAAAAAACTGAGATTCCTTTTTACCAGGTAAATATAATGCTAAATCAGATCGTCATTTTCTGTTCGTCGTAGGAAACTGTTGATTTCTTTTCTTTTTTTTTTTTTCTAGTTTTATTCCTTTCCAAGAATCTGGCCCTAAATAAACGATTGATAACCCTGATTCTTATCTTACACCCAATCTGAACTTGACAATAAAGCATTTTAATCCGACAATCAGCTCTGATGTGCAAATTATCTATCCTGAAATAAACAAATAAATTTTCAGTTTCGAGAAAAAATAATTTTGGGATTTTTTAGAAAGGGATAAACTTGCCTGCTTGAGTGCATGATGTTTAGGAGGACTGAGTGCACCTTCCATCTCATATGATTTTACGAAATATCAATGAATCATTAATTGCTTATTCCCATCCAATATATATATATATATATATATATATACAAATGTGTGTGTGTGTACGTATGCATTTACGTACATGTATGTGCGTATGTATGCTATGTATCTCTTTAGATAATCTTAGTGGGGCATAAAATCACACATATGAACGTTGGGCTTGAAAATTGTGAGTTTTTAATCGAGTGATTTCGAATCATTGAAAACCCAAGGGGCCCTTCTATTGAAGAAATATTTTTGCAGATCCCAATTTTTAGTATTAAGTTTTTAGACCGTCACCAATTAACTACATTAATCAATATTTTTTACTTTTAGAATCATATCTATTCTAGATAGACTATATTCATTTGAATCCTAATATAACGCACAAGTCTTTAAATAATGATATTTTAGAGGGGATAGCAATGCAATGAATGATGATGTTCCTCGGTCCCAATATTCACATTGTTAGGTTGAGAGTAGAAACTGCTGCAAACCCTTGAGGGTTATCTTTCGGACCCCAGTTTCGAAACCACTGCACTACTTTTTAGAATGATTAGCGTCTGCTTCATTAGTAAACAAGCACTCAATATCTTGGCTTTGCACCGACTGGTTTGAAATATGCAACAACCATCACCACTAAGCATGCCTTATCCAGATAGATAACAATAGGAATTGCGTGGTGATTAATAAAATCTCGTCTTTTTGACAGCAGCATGAATATTCCAACTATGCACATTGTGCTGGATCTCATTTCCGGTCCCAAGATGTCCGAAAAACGTGAAAAGAAGCGTTAAAGAAATAAAACGCACCACAATATAAAGAGGATCATCAAATGACAAGAAAACTAAACCAAAATCCAAATTAAGATGCCTATTTTAGCTGCACGAAATGCAGCAGTAAAGTGACGTTCCTTCAGAGATATAGAATTTTTCCCATAGGACGGATTTAGATTCACATAGCATGAAATTAATTTTCTGACAGTCTCAACCTCGGAAACATAAATAAAATCGGTTTCTTCCGAAGCCAATGAGAAAAAGGCATTTTAAAGTGAATATTTCCATGTTGGAATTTTTTTCCCCTTCATTTCTTCTGGAGATTTCAGAAATTCAAGTCGAGAACTCTATTCTATTATACATATATCTATACTGATATAGTTTTGTACGTCTCTATTCCCTTTGGATAAATTTGATAGAAACCAAAATGAATCAGAAGACTGCATTTATAAAGTGATTTGCATTGGTCCTAATTTTCCACTCATTGTTAGAAATAGTATCTGCTTTGATGAAATCACCAATTTTTCTCAAATTAGGTTTTTTTTAAGATCCACGGATAAATAACTATAAGTGTGATTCAAATAAATCTTATATATATATATATATATATATATATATATATATATATATATATATATATATATATATATATTGAAAACATTTTAGATTTACAAAGAAATCGCTGTATTGCCTGCTCATCTAAAGAAATATACGTTTGCACAACATTTTGGATCACTCTGACAGAGGACTGGTGCGGGGACCCCATGAAGCGCTGGTAGACATACCATCTTGCAACGTTGAGTTCAACAACAGAAAACCTGCTAGAAAGAAAGTCTGGGGAATGTCTGCAGTAGCCAGGGCCAGCTCCGCTCTGAGATCCTGTGGAATACCTTAAAATGAGGGTAAGTGCACGGAAGAATGGTAGAAGACATTTCAAAGCAGGCAGAGAAATCTGGATGACAAAGGAGGAGAAAGCAATCGTTCTGGAACTGTTCAGATCCATCTCGCTCTTCATCATAAAAAGGGAGATCATCTTCAGAATGGGAAACTTCTGCCTTAAAGATGGATATATTGACATTTCTATATAGGAAGTTGGTGTTTCGGAAGTTCCAGAGTGTTTGGAACATACTGATGTCGTCATCCAGCTTGTCAGGGATAATTGGTTGCATTGCATCAGATTATGATAACTACTAGTTAATTCTTTTTATCGTTGTTGCCATGATCATGTTGTTAAAAGCACCAGGAACGGGGTCTAGGGACTTGAATTTGGAAGCCTCTGATCAATCCATATTGATTACTTCATTTTCATCACAACATTGTGTATGGCAGTTGATAGATTGTAAAAGGCCTTCAGAGTCTTGTCTTCTTGATAGGATGAGTTTCGAACCGACAAACTCTTTGGCGATGGTGAATGGTGCTTCAATTCACTCCATCCCTTGAAAAACCGGTCCAATAGCCTTTGTCAGATGTTTTATTTTATCCTCAGGGATACAGCAGTGGTTCAGACAGGAGATCATGGAGTTTGAACATTGACTGGTGGATAAGACCAGCAACAACCATAGCGGATGGCAGGGTCTACCTTGCAGTTGGTATACTGCAGCACTACAGATCGACGTAGGGAGACTGTGTAGTGGCAATGAGGCCAGTGCTGACATAGGATTCTTCGAGGCATATGATGATCATGGATTTGGTGGTTCTCTGAGAGGATTTCATGGAGGAATCCAGCGGGAAAAAAACGGTCCAAAAATCCAGGAATTCGGGAATCAGTCTCTGAATAAGGGTTTGAGGGCCCGTTCCGAACCCGTCAAAGTTGGTTATAGAGGTTTTACTGGTTGATCACTGTAAAAACAGGACTCTGTTGGGTAATAATAAGGCCTCAAAAATAAGAGCCATCGACGCTGCCATAAAGGATCCGGAGACAGCTTCCAAAAGGAGCGAACCCAACATGATCAACCCTGGCTTGATCACCATGGGAAGTGTGTTGGAAGCCATGGAAGATATAATAGCCCCAGGAACGCCACTAGCGATTTGTCCCAGAGAATCCTTGCACGTATGGTAAAATTATATATTTATATCGTGTTACTTTTAGCTGCAATCTTCCTCTCAGTCAAGTTTCAATGAACACATAAAATTGCGTAAATATGTAGAAAAATATATGCTGTTCAGCGCTCGAACCTATATGCACAGTTTATACGCCAATTCATTTCCACTGACTGGGCTAACAAGTGTAGCAGTTCGAGAAAGCGCACTAATATTACTTATCCCAAATTCTGCTTTAGATACAATGAAATGAAATTAGTTCGCCACTGGCCAGAATAATCGCAATATTAATCAGGGTGGTTTTCACGCGTGTACTATCGAAATAAGTTTGATTCAGCTCAGAGGAATTGTTAGATACTGGTGTACCAACTTAGCACGCATGGATGTGCTTTGGTCTGGTAAAAAAAAAGGTATACCTCGATGAATGATTTGTCTTTTTTTCAGCTTTATTCATAGAGACCAAACTTCAGGTATCGTCGACTTTGAGGATATCAATTCTGAAGGCCTAGGCATAGATCGAAATTGTGATATAAAATTATTCATAGCTGCCTTAAAAAATATTCCACTTGCTTTTTTATACTCTTTTATATATATATATATATATATATATATATATATATATATATATATATATATATATATATATATATATGTGTGTGTGTGTGTGTGTGTGTGTGTGTATATAAAAATATTTTAATATTTATATTTATTTATATATATATGTGTCATACTCCACACACCAGTGACCTGAAATAGATGTAGACATCGTGTCTCTCTGTTGTAGACTATGTTATTGTTTACAAATTACAAATATTGAGGACATTAGTTTTGCTCAACCACTTTTCGTCCAAGCTTTCTTTCTTATATGAGTAGCATGTTTTAAGTACTGCATAATAGAATACCTCAAATTGAAAATTGATCTGTTATACTTAAAAATATACTTCAGTCCAATGCAAGTATTTAGGCCATCATGTACATTGTTTTATTATATTTATTAATTTTCTCCAACTTCACTCCAAGTACTGAGTTTTTCGTTCGTTTTATGGTAAATAAAAACCGTTAAACTTAAGACTTTGAGTAGATTTGGACAACGTTCTAAAGAAATATAATAAAAGAACAACATTCACCAAATTTAAGACAGTAAGCTCTCCATTGTATTTTTTTTATAATCGATTTTATCGAAACTGATATGTAAAATAAACTTTGATCAATATTTGAGCAAACGCAGTGTCAAATTTTGAAGCAGGGTTCCATCGAACAATAGATATCGTCAGAATAAATTCTACTTATGACATCAGTGGCTTTTCCCCTGGAAAACGCCGAAATACGCAAATTCATATGAACAAATTCCTTTATAAAATTATTAAACATTTCTTTGCTGTGATTTAAAACTCGAATGGGCAATTATTGTTTGGCTATCGTACCAACTGAGCCAAAATGAGAAGTTTTTCACATCTACTTAACTTTTTTTCAGATATACGCAATAGATTATTCATTCTAATAGACAAATACACTTATTCTAGAAATATCGATTCAATACAATGTGGTCATTCTCAGTAGAAAATACATGGAGGAGCTGAGTTTCACTTGGCAGAAGCCAGACTTGTTTCATTTCGAGAGCCTCAAATACTTGATTCGAATATTGATTACAGCATAACTTTTTAAAAATCAAATGCTGATCCGTTGCAATCTGAAATCCTTAGAGTAAGAAAATCTCCTGTCTTCAATCGGGAACATTTTGTCATGAGTAAAAGGCTGAACTTGAAAGAAAAGAAAAAAAAGAAATTATCTGGTCATTTGAATCCAGATAAATTAAAACATCATTGGATCAACTTGTTCTCTCTTCCACCAATATCTGGATTCCAAAGTCCAAGACAAATTCAATATTGCCACTTTCAAGAAGAAATCCTCACTGGAACCCGTGATGAAAAGATGTCTCTCAAACAAATTACATTGAAAATAGACATGACCTCATCAGTCACAAAACAAAAGTTGTATAACTGCCCATTAGTTGGTAGATTTACCAATGTTACATATATATATATATATATATATATATATATATATATATATATATATATATATATATGTTATACGGTGTGGTTGGCTGCTTGATTAGTTCCCATTGTCAGGAAGAATAACATTTTGATTGGAATTTTGCCATGTTCTTCCATATCTCCAGTCAGTCAGGGCTGCATACTGCATCTCCCGGCAGCTTTGCAACTTAAAACTCACTGAAAGTAAAAGATAGAAAGGAGAGAAGAAATAGTTTTGTAGTAGAATTATACCAAGCACCAACTTGCTCAACGTAAAAGGTGATAACTTGAGAGGTGAGACTTCTTAAAAGAGATTATTCTGTTTGTATATGAATTTGAAATCTCTACGTCCGTTCCACTTTCTAGGCAGCAATATTGCACGAAAGAAGCTGAAATTTTGCATTGCGTCACGAGGAGAGACAGAGGGCGTAAGAGTTTTAATTAGATTTTAAATGAGACTATTAATTTACAATGGACTCTATCCCTTCTGTTTTTTTTCCCAGCCTCTTCACTCATTTTACTCGATTCACTTCCCGACAATAGACACGACAGTCCGACAAAAATAAAACTGATTCGTTTAAGATTTATATTCATGTGGGCAAATAATATTTTCAACCGAGTTATTTTGAACTAAGTAATAACTTTTTAACGTATTTTTTCTCAAGAAAAACGGATTTGTCTGAATTTTTGCCTCGTAGAATTTAATTAAATATTTTTTTCCTCTCTGAAGTAGACATTGTCGTTTTTTTTTGGGTTTTTTTTTTCGAAAAAGATGTATTTATAATGGAATATTACTTACAGGAACAGTTTATAAAGCAGTACTGACTTCACTAAAATTGAAACAGTTAATAAAATATGTTTGCCTGATGGATTTGACGGTATTTTTAATCTTTAAAAATATATCTATCCTCATTTTATATTCCCTGTGCATAAAAATGATCCTCCCTTTTCATCTTGAAGAAAAGGAAAAATGTAGGTCAGGAAATTTACCTTTTCATTTATTCATGTAAACTGTAGAAAAGATATAATCTTGAAAAATAAGATCATTAGCCGTTTGTGTTTCACTACTGTAGTCCTGTCAGTAGTTCATCTATTTCGAAAGCACTTTGTCTCTAAATAATTCTCCTCCATATAACCTAGTCTGTCCTGTTCTTTTCATTAATTCATTTTTGTTTTTTTTGTTAATTTCTCTCTATTATCGCCATTAGTACCGTGTATTACATTGTAATTGTACTTTATTCTGCATCGTATGTAGAGGAATTAGAAGAATGAAAGAAACGTTCCAGTTTGTAATAATACGTTTGTAAATACGCTGACATCTTTTATGATATAAAAAAAATATTAATGTCTACTCTTAATCTGTTGAAGAAAATGTATTTTGATAAATCCTATGCCAGAGATTCGGCATAGAATTCATTTAAATGGATTTTTCTTTTTTAAATTACACCTAATCGTTGTTATGACGACAAAACTTTTATTTTCCTGAAAGATGACGTGTTTCAATATTTGATAATAAAATATATATATATCTATAGAAATGAAGCCCTTAGAGCAATTATGATTTTTTTCTAATTATTACATTTTGTTCAAAATTTTGTAGTTTTGAATAATTCACTTTTTTTTTCCTGTGAAAATTTCACGAAATAACTTGATAAAATTTATTATCTTCTCAGCAAAAACCTATTCCGAAACAAAAGAAATCTAACAGCACTGCACACGGCAGAGCATTGCTATAAACACAAGAAATCCTTGGCATACATTTTAGAATTCTTGGTGGATACAATTTTATTTCACATTTTATATCTATTCATTTTTTATTACGTTTACATGACTATTAACGAAGTGGAATCGTACTATTTTATGCTTTGGTTGCTATGATGCGATGGTAGTGGATATGAACGCAAAGTAAAAAGGTGGAGAGAGATAAATAAACATAGCATAATGGTAGGATGTATGTGAGTGTGTGCATGTGTGTAGCTCAGGGACCCTTTTTAGACTTACCAACACAGAAAAGAAAGGGTAGAAATAAGTGTAAAGAGTATAAGTAAAGGGTTGAAGATCTTTAAGCTTCACTTTGATTGGCTGTATTTGAAACTGGCAGAGTTTTGATGGTCTCCTTCTGTTAATGCAGTTGGGCTCTACCTAGAGGAAAAGGAGAGGAAGAAAGGGAGACAGAGTTTCAAGGTAGAAGCCTATGAGATAGTAGTGATAATTTGGTGTGAGGCTTTATTATTTCGCCTACCATGAATATGATGCTGAATTAGCGCAGGTGTTTTTTTGGGTATGAATTCTGTCCGACGTTCGAAGTGATTGAAGTACAAACAGCACCGCACACGGGAGAGCATTGCTATAAATACAAGAAATCCTTGGCATACATTTCAGAATATCTCGTCAGCCGCTGGAGAACGATAATAGCTTCCTCCGCATTCATTACCATCGACGAATTTTCCTCAATCACCTTCCGACTTACTACCAGAGCAACAATCATAGTGACATGATCGAGAACAATTACTTGAACTATTCTTACTCAACGCAGCTACCTATCGATCAAAAGTTTGATTACAGCAGCAGCCCATTTCTTTAATCGTTTCTTTCAATTTTGCTGTCTAGGCCAAGTGACATATTCTCTCTGTTAGAGCAGGAGTTCTTTTCATGTAAAATTTCAATATATAACTTATTTATAATTATTCTGTCGTAACATATATCCGTTTCTTAATATATAAATGTATGTAGAGAGAGAGAGAAAGAGAGAGAGAGAGAGAGAGAGAGAGAAAGAGAGAGAAGCAGAAAGACAGACCGAAAGAGAGACAAGGGGAAAACAGGTAAAATGTAGAGATAGACAGAGAGGGGAAATAATGACAAAACGTAGTCTGTGTCTATAGTTTAATTGTCTATTCCACTTATCGTTATGTACTTATCTTGATTTGCCATCTTGTAATGAAATTAAGCACTTTAATCACGCTATGTATGTAGTCAAGCTTCGATTCTCCTTTCTAAGAGATGCCATAAGTTAAGTAAAATTTTCTCCTCTACAAAGACACCACTCACTTTTTGAAGGACTGTGTATTTGTGATACTTTTCTTGAAAAAAAGAAAATCCGTTTTTCGTGCACCAATCTCCTTAGACATCAATTAAATAGGCTGTCACCTACATTTGACGATTAAACTGGCAACTAATTTTCATAGCGTGTTTTTTAACTTCTCGTCAGATTCTTAAAATACATTTCAGTTTCTGTTTTGTTTTTCTAGATGAGGTCAACGAAAAGCACAATCCCCACCAGATTTAGGCTTGTAAACTCCCCACTATTTTTCCGTCACATCATGTTAAACCGAACCGACAAATAAAACTCGGCATCTTAGTCAATAATCAAACAACCATAGAATCAAAATTTGAAATCATATGAGACGGATCCAACCTAGGGATAAATATTTATGGCATCATTGGCGTTTTCCACTGCTTAACATTTAAAGTAGAGTAATAAAAGGGATATCTATATTATATCATTGTAATATGTTTGTAAGATGATGTGATATGAAATATCCCCCTGGTATCATTTTCAATATAAATTGTAACAACCATTCCTCTTTTGGGGGGATGTGGGAGAGATTACTTTTTCCTTCATAATTACGTTATTAGCAGCTGTTAAGAAAAATAATTGGGATAGATTTTCTTTCAATGTATCAAACCGTCTAACAGCGTTACATATTATAATGACATCGTATCTCGTCCGTCCTCCTTATTTCTGTTGTTTAACATAAATGGGAATGAGATTCCGATCGAATATTTTATAATAAAAGTATATGGACACATCTAAAACTGAGCCATGTAGCTGTAAAATTGTCTTGGATCGGTTATTCAAAGCCAGGGCAAAACACTCATGACAAAAGAATTCCTCTTAAGATATCTCGACAGCCGCTGTAGGACGATTATAGCTTCCACTGCATTCATTACCATCGACGAATTGTCCTGAATCACCTTCCGATTTACTAGCAGAGCAACAATCATAGTGACATGATCGAGAACAAAGAAATGTCTCGGCAGATAATCGACAGCCACACAAGAACAATCATCGCTTTCACTGTCTTCATTACCATCTACAAATTGTCCTAAATCACAATCCGAATTACAGCCAGATTACATCACCAACGATAGATGAATCCATCGTGGACAATTGTTGCCTTCACTGTATTCTTCACCATCAAATAATTGTCTTTGCTCACTATCCTATTCAGCCATAATTGTCTTGTATCACCGACACAGTAAGAAGACACAGGACAAATAAAGTGTTTGAAGAACATTTCGTGAGTTGCTTCAAAGTAATTAATGGGGATATTTCTTCTTCAAACTTCGAATATGTGTTTGCCAGGGGACAATCAGGTCTCCTTCCAAGAATCAGGCTTGGGGTGAGAAAGATAAATGTTCTGATATTATAATCCACGAAAGATAATAGCACAGTTCAATTATTTCAAATAACCAAAACTTAATGTATCTCAGTTATTATTATTTGCTAGTAACAGTTTTGCCGCCAAGAAATATCCTGAATATGAGTTTCTGTCCCTTCTCTGAGAAAAAATGGCAGCAGAGGTCCATGCATAGTATCATGTTCAGAAAACACACTTGAAAATAAAACTCAGAAATGTTCAGAAAGGAAGACAAATCTAAGAGGATTAAAGAGTCAAGCAGCCGATTCTTTGATTTCTTTTCCTATTTTCTAAAATAAAATATTATTCCACTGTATTTAGTAGGGACACAAGTCATATATTTAATCGAATATTCTTCTCAATCACTTTCATACTGCATGTGATTAGTGGTGAGCATTTTGTCTTCAGACTTAGTCTGACTACCTTTTAAAACAACTTCTGCTGAGACTTTAATAAAATTTCAAAATAGGGATATTTGATTTATTAAAAAATAAATGATTTATTAAAATATCTTTAGGCCCTTTGGTATCGATCTTTACGTGGATAACCCTGCCATTTTTACGATTTTATTCTATTCTTTATTACCAAGGAATATACATATACCCTGCATAAAATGTTTCAACCTGCAAAAATGCACCGTCTTCTAATTTAGTCTCAATTACAATCATCATTTTCAAAACGTTGATATGAATTCCTCCAAGCGTGTAAAATTTCCCACCAAGCGTGGAAGAGATATAACTATTAGGAAAAGATACATATATCACGAAATAGATCAGCGAAATCCGTTTTGAGCTGAAATCTGCCTTTCATGGCCTGGGTGTGTCAGATCAATACAAATCGACTCGAAAAGATGCATGCTCACGGGATGATTGAATTTTTCACATTGTCCTGAAGATAGGCACAAAAATTCCCCTCCCCTGCATCAATAACATTTTTCGACTATCTTGAGTGATCTTACAAAGTGGTTGATTGAAAACTACAAATTGTTTCACAGTAAAAAAAAATGTGTAAGCTGTAGGCAGTTAACAATCAAGATTCATGAGGAGAATGTAATTGAAATTCATTGCAATTCTTAGTGAAATGGCTGATCCTGCAGTAAGTTCCATTAGTTTGTCTATTCAAGAAACTGAACTTTATGCAGTAACTCGAGAGAAATCGCTGTGACCACAAGGGTCAGAATTTTAATTCAGGGATATGTCTCCAAATATTCGCTGGGTTTGGATACGATACGTAACAAAACATTTGGGTGGTGATGAGATACTTTTCCTCACTAATTTGTATTTCAAATGTTCTTTCTGCACTGGATTTGTATTAAACACTCTCTCTTCTTTCATCAACCTATGACCCTGTACAAAATACCAGGACTTCATTTATGCGTGAAAATGAAATGGTGGAAATGAATACGTCAGTTGAATTCACTATCCTCTTATCTTTTGAAATTATGGATCAAATTTTCAAGGGAAGAATGAGAACATTTCTATGCTACGGAAAAGAACACTTTGTTGACAATGTCCCATTCCTGCTCGAAATAAAAAATCTAAAAACAGGTCTGCTTAATTACTCAAAAGAAATTGTCATGCAACCAATGTCTTTTGACAGCATGCCGTGTTGTGGTCGCTCAATCAAAAATTTCGAAGAAAATGTAATCAATATATTTGTTACTTCCATAGTCTTTTGGGCAGTGGTCACCAAACAGTTTCTCAATCCTGTATTCTGGCAGCCTCAGTTTTGCATATGATCCCTTGGGATCCATGTTGTGAGTTGTGATGTCCGTCAGTTGTCTGCTATTCTTGTAATATGACCTGCCAATTGCCATTCAAGTTTTCTAATAGATGTCAGGGACTTCTTTTTTCTTCCTGGTATACTGAGCAGTCTTGTGATCCCTTCATGTGAGGTTTAAGCAAGTCCGTCTTTTAGTTAGGTTCCATGTTTCAGTTGCTTATGTTCCCTTAATCCTTAAAATTGTGTGAAAAGGGTGAATCCAGATATCTTGTCTGTTTTCTCTATTGGCAAATCTCTTAACAATGATATGAACACTAGCATACCACACTAGCTGCCAGAAAAATGCTCAGCCGATGCAAAGATTCCAGTCAGAAGGTGACAATATGTAATCCTGAGCTATTGATATATGATGCCTGCTATAATAATATCCTGCCATTTTGAATATCTCGAGAACTGATTGCACAGTCTTGAAGTAACTTAGCAGCCAATCACAGGTGACAATGCTCCAATGACCCAAACAGTTACTAGGTCGTGAAACACAAATGGAGAAGTTTGTATACTGGTTGACCATAGCATTCACGATGACCTGCCAAATATTCGTGTCGATTGAAATTTCTAAGTGAAAAACATCGCATCATTCAGGTCTTTTATACCCCTCCCTGATGCGGCTCTTTTGGACTATTATTCTTTGGCCGGTGAATGGTACGATATTTCTGGCCGTGGAGGATAATATGTGGGGGAACAGGGAGAGGTAACTGATGGTCATACTATTTTGAATATAGGGAAGAATGCCAGGATGAGTGCACGAAGTCCTCGTTGGAATAGTTTGACTGTGAGTAAGGTGCCATCAATCTACGTAGCTAAATGGTCGGTAATATTAAATGACTGGATATATTCCAAACAGCTCTTTCACGGTACTTTGATAAGTGGACAGCACCAAGTGATGACCATTGAACTCACTGTAGTATTAATGGTCTATGAAGGTAGCTGGTTAATCACTGATCTCAAGTGTTTTTTCCTAACTATATCAACGTACTATCATCGCTTTCTCCTTCTCGATATATATATATATATATATATATATATATATATATATATATATATATATATATATATATATATATATTAAATTGAGTAAATATTTTTTCAGTAGTTCATTACAGATTGTACATTCATAGTAAATTCATTTGAGAATCTATTTTGTGAATCTGTATATATTTTTATACGTACAATCTGTAACGAGCCATTGAGAAACATATAGTCATTTATATATAATCAATAATTGTGTCATCCATCATGTTACATTACAACTCTTCAGTGTGGCTATAGATTAAATATCCCTTCCAATACCACTCTGGATTTAGAGGAAGATCCCTGCCCTACTGGACCGTCAGTAGGACCGAACTAATTCATATATTTATTTACGCATAATTCCAAGTATATATATATATATATATATATATATATATATATATATATATATATATATATGAGCCATTCACAGACAGCTATTTTGTTGTATCGCAGCTCTTCACTGTGGCTATTGACTATAGTATATTCTATCTAATACCACGAGATAGGATTGAAACCTCCGATTCATACCAAGAGGGTAGCATTTTACCCATGTCGTACGCAGATCTGGACGGTCAGTAAGACCGAAAGTAAGTGATATATATACTCATGGATAATTCCCCATCCACCAGAGTTCTCAATTTCAGAGTTGGAACAACATTGTTATATAATTTCTAGTGAATGAGCTGCCATTCTTGAAGAATGCTCAACCCTGAAGAAGGAAACGTCAATTATAATTATGATTAATAATTGATTCATCCACATACAGCAGCTTTGTTCTATTACAACTCTTCATTGTGGCTATAGACAATCTAATATTCCATCCAGTACCACAACATATGATCAAAACCTTTGCTCAAAACCCACAGGAAAGCATATATATATATATATATATATATATATATATATATATATATATATATATATTGCTATATCATGGTAGTTTTGTTGATCTTTTCATGCACGTGCATATGTGTGTGTGACTGCTTTTATATATTTAACATCTCACCCTCTCTTTCTTTCGGTCTTGATCAGTTATATATCTACCTTTCAATGCTCAACCTGCCTCATATCAATTTGTGTTGTCTCTCTCACTTCTATCTGATTCCGCATTTTAATCTATTTTTGCAGTTATCATTTGCTTGATAGTAACTATGACCTGAGATTTTTTTTCATTTGTTTGAATTCCTTTAGTCCCCAATTAGAGTTCCACCCTCAAAAAAAGATTTTAGCGCAACTGATTCCCTTCTTCGTACCGGAAATGCACGCAACAATGCCAATGGGTCTTCCGACACGCGTTGCAGATTTGATTATCCTATCGTTACTTTTTCTGGAAATTGTATTCCTTGACTTAGCCGTTTGACAAATAGCCTACTGCGTGTATGTTTGTGATGAAGGTGATATAGATTAGAGACCTTGGAACTTGCAGATAGTTTATTTGTTTTTAGAGTTCAAAGATTGAAACGTCTTGGTTTGAAATCAGTCCTTTTTTTTTACATCTTTGAAGAAAGGAATAATGTTAATTTATACGATGTGCAGATAAGTTTGAATGATTCATTTTGCTGCTATTCGGTAAAATGGTCTTAGTCAGTATTAACAGGAAACTGGGGAAGTTTATCGACAATTATTTATATATATATATATATATATATATATATAGTGTAGGAGAGTAAATAGCAGTTATTGTCAAGGGAATTGAATTTGAAAATTTGGTTTGAATCCTTGATTGGTTTTTATTTGTTGCCTTAGAACTTGGAGGGAAAAGGCATATAACAGCATTTCCCTCTTTGGTCAACGAATAACTGAGATATCATTATTTTCATGCTGTAATCACTGATGGACAAGCAGGAAATCAAATAATAGGTAATTTAGTATAACCTACATTATGCTACTTCAAGAGAGATACTGATGAATCATTTTTCCCTTCCCACGGACTCAGCACAAAATCTTTTAGATGAATAATTCAATAACGAAGTTATGCTTTCGTTTTATACTTGAAATAGAAACCCAAAAATTTCTCACCGATGATTTCCTAGATTATGGTTGAATAAAAATACGGATAGGTATAATTATTTTTTATGAAATTTTCCTGATGAATATACTGCCGTATACACCAGTTAAACGGTTATATCTTTTCCAAATATATATTCCTTCTAAAAAAAAAACTGGTTGTATCTGGGGATAGAACTTACTACGGGATTATCTGCGACGCTATCTAGCAAACAATCGTCCAACGCCAAGTGCCACAGATAAGTAAATCTATATTTAGTAAGCTTCGCCTGATCTGGAACTTGGCCAGAAGTGTACGCGTCCATTTGGATTAAATTCAGTCAGGGGTGCCAGAAGTAATTAGGGGCAGGTGGCAGCTTCTCAGAAAGGGCATTTTATGACATATATAATCTATTGTGATGGCTGAGATCGACTCAAGTTTTCATAGCCAGCTAGAATCATTGCTAAAATGTTTTATACCTTCATTTAAAGCCTGCTTATCAAACAGAATAACTGAGACCTCAGGAAAAAATATCAGTGAAAATAAAATGTTTACCTCTTAATAAAATCACTGATTATTTTTTAATTGGCCAAATGTTTGACTATCGCAGACTTTTATCGGATGGACTGAGAGAAATTAGCCAGATGTAGCCAAAAATGGTCAATTTGGCAACTCTTGGTTGTGTTTATTTGAACACTTCTATCGGATTCATGGAACATTTCGTCGTATTATATGGCTCCTGTATCTCTTGTCTAGTACATGGTTTTCAGTAGAGGATCAAAAGACAAAATTTTGTCTGTTCTTATGGTTGGTTTCAACTAATGAATTAGACGAGACACAGATGTTTGCTACTCTACAGACCTAAGTAATTAAGTTTTTGGAATTTTCCTGTAAATAAAGTATCTTGAACTCTTGTTGCTATAAATAACAAAGCATACATTGCAACACTGAGACAATCAGGAAAAGTTTTCATTCACTTAACAAAACTCTTTACGGATTTCAGTGTAAAGCAATGAATGTAAAAACTGCTAATGCTAGAGACTTGAAGATTCATAGTGAGCAAATTTATTCTGTATTGAACATATTCTTGCTGTCAAGTGATGTTTTAATCAATTGGTCATCAGGAATGAAAATTTGATTCGATATATCCTACACTTCCCTTTTAGAGATTGCAAAGTTGCTTCCTCTGACTCCGTGCCAAGAAGACAGGGGTAGCTCCACCAGTTGCCCTTGTGGTTCCTGCTCCCTTAAACTCAATGAAGCTTGGCAAGAGTATCTTGATAACCCAGACTCCATTACAAGGCTTACATCGTTATCAATAAATTCAATATTAACAACAGTACAACAGAGGGCTGTAAATGTGGGACATCTTGTGACTAGTTTGCTAACTATATCACTTTGACGGGGCTTCATGATAGATAAATAGATAATGAAATGGGAAGATTTACACATATTGGTTTCAGTTCTCTATTATTGATCGTATTCTTTTTATTTTTAGAAAACTGTCAAGCATTAGTGTCAACATCAATATACTTCCCCTCATTTATTTTTTAAATTGGCCTGGCTGTCTGACTGACTGACCACCTATGTATATATTGCAAGTAAAGACCACACTAATGAAGCTAAAATACTGAGAATTTTTACATGTTTCACATTGTGTTTAAAGAATATTTTTCCTCGTTTTTAAACTCATCCCCTGTGAGGGTTTTTAGTTAAATATCAATTCCCAATTTAATTATATACTAAATGGTTCTCTTAGTCTGTGTTCTGTAGTGTTCACCCTAGTTTTGCTTGTTTTTGTAACAAAGGGCTATTGAACTTATTCATTGATCACATAGATTTTAATTTTTAAATTAATCACCCTAAAAAACACCTCTGCCAAAATGCATTGGTCACTAGACGGTTTCTATCTAAGCACTGAACAGACTTGGGTTTCTTTTGTTATATTTCTCTATCCCCTTCCTTTCTCTCTCTCTCTCTCTCTTTCTCTCTCTCTCTCTCTCTCTCTCTCTCTCTCTCTCTGTCCCTTGTATTCCTTTCAATTTGCTTTGCTTCGTGCATTTTAATCTTTGACTTGAACAAACTTGCTTCAAATTTACGTATGGTCAGATTAAAACCATAAGCAAATTGGGCGTCCAGTGTAGAGTGATGTCTAGTAAGCTAGTATTGCTTGTCAATCAACTATAATAATCTCGTTGGAATTTGGTTTCCAGATCCGACTTCGGACCATTTAAAACCAGACGGACACAGATGTGCAGCCATAACAAATGTGACTTGATACGGCTCTGTGAAGTTGTCCATGAGGCTCAGGATTTGTCCTGAGACCTAAAGATCAGCGCTCTCAAGTCATTGCAACAATAATCGCGAGAAATAAGGAAAATTTCTCAGAGTTTCCTACCCATATGTATGCATGAATGGTATCCCCACATTAAACTGACTTTGCCTCACATTCAGTTCCCCAGGGGTAGGGATAGTTGGGTTAAAAAGGGACTATCATAGCAATTTTAATCCATTCAGGACGTCCTACTATTTTAGATTTATGCTAGACTAAGCTATGCTTGATATCTATAACTTACCTCTGGATGAAATACAGTGAGTTTCATGGGCATAATGTTGTTCCTGGGTCTCCCTGTCACATATAGACCAAAAGACATTTGGCGAATTAAAGTACAGTTCATATAAGTATCCCCCGGTTTCCAAAAATTACTTACATTAGTAGAGTTTTCCTCCTGCTATCCGAAATCATATGAAACAAAGATACAATTACCATTACAGTATATGGAAACACTTTCTCATACCAAAAAAAGATTCTTCTATGTCTGCTACTTTGATGTTGAAGGTTGAGGCTTGTTCTCTACTTTTTTTTATGTAAAAAGCTAGAAATACAACATTATACCTGACTGCGTATTGGATTAGGCAAATAAAGTTATCATTGAAGTATGTTTTACTATTGGATTCATTCACTTGCCATGTTCTTCTCCAACCATCGTAGTGTGCCCGGGACTAGAGATATTGCTGAGGTAACTGACAATTTAGAACAGTGCAACGACAATCAATACCTTTACCGACGATATTGGCGCATAGTGAACATAATCAGCCGTAGCCTAAATTTGAACCAGGTTATCCAGTTCCATTTTCTATTTGAATAAGGATGCCATCACTTCAAGTTTAGAGAATCGATGCATAATCATGCAAACTGTTTTTCATCTCTCTCTTATTAAACATTGTTCTTTTTGGGTTTTTTATGATAAAGCAAATATGGAAAAGTTCTTTTGATCTCAGATGAAACAGGTCTGGTCTTTTCACTCAATAGAAACTGTCAAGACACTTGTGTCTTTTGGCACCAGGTCGTGCTAGGGATAAAGAACTATGAAATTGAAAATTTGGTGTCCAAATATTAAGATACTTTTCTCGCCTTTTTGTTTCGTTGAGATGGCTAAAATGTCCAAATTTTCAAAAACCAGCCATGGATGCTTGTGGACACAAACAAAGTAGATAATTTATCTCAAACTTTATTGCAAATTGAACCGGCTAATCGGAAGAATCCAAAAGAAACAAATTTTTTCAAGATATTAACACGTACATTTTCATCTGTTGAACACCACTGATGCAAACGAAAATACAATTCACGAATTCATAGCTAGTTAGCTAGACCAGCTCAGAAAGTAATGAAATCTATGATGACAGTTGTGTTTAATAGTTACTGATAACCGAAGATGAAAGGTACCTTTGTTAAGAAAAAAATTCTATCATTACAAGGACGCGAATGAACCTTTTGCGATTGATTTTGATTTCTTACTCGAGATCAGTTCGTTGTGGTTCATTAAAAAATGAAATTTGTCGTTCTCAAGATGTTTACATCTAATGACCTTTAAATCTTTGCCATGAAAATAATTTTGCCCTCCAAAATACATATAACATTTTTTAATCTTGAATGATTATCGATAGTTGTACCAATTAAAATTCCTGGCATTGATTTCCATCTAAAAAGCACACACACGAAAAAACAAGAACCATAATTCCAACGATGGGTTCACCATCCTTACGCCCATATCTGTCTACAAATGCCTCTATTACCAGCAACTTACATTTAGTGACAACCTTTTTGGAGAGGAATTTCTTTGCGATAAATGGGATGAGAGAATAGGGGAGAACGTACGTGACTGAGTTTCCCAATAAAACAGAGCGATTTTAAACGTAGTAGTAGTAGTAGTAGTAGTAGTAGTAGTAGTAGTAGTAGTAGTAGTAGTAGTAGTAGTAGTAGTAGTTGCAAGTGGAAGGGGAAGATGATGACGGTACACTCAGAAGTGTTGACAAATTCCATATCAATCAAACATCATACGGCCAAGAAAATAGATATTTGATATACGAGTGACTGATAGTCATATAAAAAGTATCTTTTGGAGAGAGGTGAACGCATGTAATACTTGAATTTAAGAGAGGGGCTATGTACAAAGAAGATAGCTTACAATGAAATATTTGCTTTATATTAACTCTGTCCAGACGGAAATGAGATTGGTTGTATAGAATATTCATTATCAACCTGATTACAAACCAATTTAACTTCCTTCATTCTTATTCCGTTTGAAAGCCACACATTCACAAAGACGTTGTTCCCACACTTGGGAACATTTCTTGAGCCATCAGCTGATACTGCCTTCAATTGGCTCGCCTCAACCAGTCAGATATTCTGGACAGGTCCAAAATGGCAACCTCGGATTTGGTTTTGTTCTGAAATGGGATGACCCTGACTTTCCTCAAACAAGTGATAAAAAGTGGCAATTTATGTATTTTTGATTGATATCTGGAAACCAAATGTCAAAGTAAGAGGTGATGCAGAAGCAAGTCACCGCGTCAAAAGAGAGCAAAATTGAGCCAAATTGAAGATCAAATGAAGGGTAATTTGGTTTTGCAATCATCGAAGTATTCATAGAACATTCATCCAAATTCACTATAGTGGGGCCTCTTGAACGACCTGGTTGAATGGCCCGAGATTGCTGACTCCTATATGCTTCATCATGATGATTCTCTGTACGTCGTTTCAGAGTCCCTGTGGTTATTTTGTTCTCAAAAATCTAAATGTTCGGTTTGATCCAGAATGCAGCCTATACTCTCTACTAGTCGAATAAGCTTCAATCAGAGCGATACTTCTGGCGTTGTCCTCATGATGTAGAACAACATTGCCTCGAAGCTTGTAAACATACCAATTAGGTACTCTGATTATATAATCAGCATCCAGCTTCTTCTGCACAACAAGCATCTCTCTACAGTGATCACCCTGTGAGTTTCAACCCTTAGAGTATATCTGGTAGAGAAATTTAAATTCTTCTCTGTCCTTCTTAATCTTGTAATGAAAGTCCCTGCACCGGAAAGAGTTATCATCCCCAGTGACTTAAACCTCGGGGTAGGCCGGGATTTTGACAGGTGAATTTATGGAAGGCCATGGGGTAGATAATCTGAGCAGCAACAGACAGCTCCTCATTGGGTTGAATGCAGAACAAGAGTTATGCATTCCGTAATAACTCATCCAACTGAGAAATAAGCTGAAGACCACTCAAAATACTGGTACCTCACAGACAATGTTCTGCTATACCAGACTACCTGACATCAACTATACAAAGGTAATCAAAGTGTAGAATGTCAATTTGACCATTGAGTCGTCCAGTCCAAAAACAACTTTCTTTTAAGATTATAGTCAAAGGAGTGGAGCTCCCGGAAGACCCTCGAGATTAGCCAACTCCAAAATAAGGATACTTGGGAGGAATTCCAAGAAGATCTTGAATTGGCTGGGAGAAATCAGCTAACACGAACTGGTTTCACCGGAAGTCCTTCCAGATTGGATAAAATCTCCCATCATAGACACGTCAGGAAGTGTCTTTGGATTCTCCTCTCAGAAGAAGAAAAACAGAGAGATAGAGCAAAAAATAGAGCGATGAAATACGTTTGTACCGGAAGCAGCTGATAAGGTTTAACAAGAAAACCACTTTTCCATGAGCATGTTTCCCTTATCAACGCATTCCATGCATTGTAAAAAGAGTGGTGGACATACCTTGCAGATACAGCCAAATTCTATTCAGACGCTCATGACATCGAGTGCTTTTACCATACCTTGAAGGCAGTGTATAACCCAAACTATCAAGCCTAAAACTCGCTGCATAACACTGATTGCTCTAAGCAACTTCACAAACTGTTCAAGACAAAGCATGACTAGGCATCTGCATCAAAAGAAAGAGGGGACGCATTTGAGCAGCCGAAGTATTTCAGACCTGCAGTCCTAAATGCAGAGCTCCTTTTTGGAAAAACAGTGGCTTTGTTCTGTAGGTAAAGCTTTGTAAACTCCTTTGAAGCTGCTGGGAACACAACAAAAAACAAAAAACAAACAAGGACCTTAAGGATGATTAGCGTACAGTGTATCCCGTTGCTTTTGAATTTATTACAATATTACTACCAAACAGACTAATGGGTCAAATTCCTAGGAATCAACCCCTGGGAGCCAGTGCAGTTTCAGAGCAAACCTAGGAACGACCATAGCAATGGGTCGTAAATCACTTTTATCGACCTGACAAAAGTATTCAACACTGTAAGTAGGTCAAGTCTCTGGGAAGTCTTTGGGAAACAAAGCTGTCTCCCAACCCGCCAAAACAATAAGTATTCTCACTATGAAGTACAGCTGTCAAGTCAGATGCGGCAGTGACGAATCCAAGGCCCTCTCAATCAAAATTCCGTGTGTTGATCCCCAAGTGGGCTCTCAATATCTTTCAGCACGGAATCAGGATGCATCATTGATGGATGACTGGGATAACGTGTGCATCTACACATGGAGTTACAGCACCCCTGTCCAAGCTGGAACGATTCTTAGCACAAACTGAAACCCCAATACAGCATTTCCGAAAACTCCCTTCCCCTGATGACACAGGTCTGCCCCCCACAAAAAAAGTCCGTCAATGTATAAAGTTCAGCTTTCCAGAAGCAACAAAGCTGTTCGACTTGGGAGTTATCTTTAAAAAGAATGTTACTGTACACCAAAACGAAAGCATCACCTGTCTTTTATTTCCATTAGCTCGACGACACTTGAAGTTGTGTTAGATTTCCCTCACCCAAGGAATGTCATATTTTCTGACATCTTACTGGACATACAGAGATAAAACGAGCCGGCTCAGGCAAATGTGGCTTTTAGTACACCACTCAAGCGTCTGGAGTAGCAACGGTCTCAAGAAAAATACGGAAATGTGAGTAGATAGTATTGCTTGCTAATCCTCGCATAACTCACACCTTCCTGAGTGCTTCCATCAGCGTTGCCTCTCTATCACCCTTGAAGTAAGCTCAGGCCTCTTTATCACAGATAAGGAGATTCTCAGGATAGCCAGTGCCACAAGCATTGCGATCATACTGTAAAAAAATCCGATTGCCGATGATGCCAGAGGCCTGCTTTTTCTGAGGATTAGTTCATTGTCAATGAAGAAGTAGTGCCTCACTGAAAAGATACAGCTACCCCCTGGAAAACATCCTCATTTCAATCGCATCAACCTGTGACAGTAAACAAAATACACAGTCCACAGGAACGCATGGTAACTCTTCTGTCCCCAAGTCAAACGTGGCGCAAAAGCAAAGGAAAGCAAGGAGAATAATCACGTAACATTTTTCTTATTGTACTCATATGAAGCATCGGGTTAGGGTTGAAATTACACTTAGTTTGTTTTCCTTCACAGTTTTGCTCAATTCGTTCCGACAATAATGCATTTGCGTTTAATACACTATTTTTCTTTAGCTGTTCGGAACAAGAAAAAAAAAAAAAAAAAGCTAGCAGGATCGATTCAATACATTTTCGTCGAGTAATAATGGAAATTTCTATTAAGATCTTCCATCTTTTTTTCTCGGTTTCTCCCCTTTTTCCGAATGGCATGAAAAATCACGGCTTGTAATGATCCTTCCACGCAGCCGATAACAGATACATCTCCAAATTTATAATTTTGTTAAGGGCTAGGTTAACTTTGACATTTTCATCAGCAATCAGATACTTGAATATTACATTAGAGGAATTTTCGATGCTTCAGGAGAAATAAGAGGATTGAATTTACAGTGTTATCCGTAGAAAAGTATACACTACTGCGATTTCATCGGGAGTTTATTCCCTCCGAAACTAAACAGAGCAAAATTTCGTTACTCTTATTGGGACATTTCTCAATCGAGACAGACCTTATCAGATATTGGAACGTTCTCTCCATGAATACAAATATGTTGTCGTCCGAGAAAGAGTACGTATCTGTCATTCCTTTTTATTATTGAGAATCAATGTTTACCAATAAATAAAACATGATAAATTGAGTTTTAAGTGTGCAAAATTCTCAGAAATGATAAAATCTCGCCTTGTTTGCTTCAGGAAAAGCTTGTTGGAGTATAATCATTTATAGGTGATAGTGTATATTTGGGAAAATAACAGAGTACAATATCAGGAATAGAACAACGAGATATTTTATATAAAAAAAGACAAAACATTTATTCCCTGAAATTCAGGTACGGCAAGCAAAAATCAACCAAAGATGGCGACCTTCATCTTTTATATATGTGTGTCCTCATCTTTAGAATTTGTGATGAAATTTTGTGAAATTTTATCAAAATTAGTCGTATTTTTTTATGTTTTCATCTGTAAGGAAACGTACTCATTGACAAAACTACCTTGAAAACTCATAGAATTGTGCTTGCAAGAAAACATGAAACTGAGAATCACACAAGTTTGGGAACAAAATATGATAGAATAAAGAATGGAAATCGTAAATTATTGGCTTTGACATAAATACTGTCAAAACAGAAAATCATCTATAATTTGATAGAAAGCTCGAATGAAAAGGCCCCTGGCATTATATTATGACAAAATACAATTACAGGATCAGAAAACTTTACCTAGGTCTATAAACTAATGGCTATAAATTAAATGGATAAATAGCTTGAAATGCCGAAAGGAGAAAATCGATTACATACGCAAGCACTCACATACACAAAGTTATCCTCACACACACACACACACACACACACACATATATATATATATATATATATATATATATATATATATATATATATATATATATATATACTTACATATATATATATATATATATATATATATATATATATCATCAGCAGATGTTATATGTTAATTGCTGGAAATGATTTTTTTCATCTTCCATAATGACCACGATAGCGCTGATCTCTGCGATGTCCTACTGGCACACCTTTCTATTTCATCCTTTTGTTTATGTCTGGTCTTTCAAGCTGCGTTTACTGTCCCATTGCTTTTTACTTTCCTAGGTATCTAGCCCATTTCTATTTTTGTAGCTTAATCATCTGTATAATATATCATAACCAGATACTCAATTGACACATGTTGTATGTTGCTTATAGGGATATGTTTTTCCTCACTCACCAACAAAATCCTTTTCAGTAAGCATCACTGGGTGCCAATATCAAGACACTTTGTCATGATATCTAGCAATGGGACGTATTGTGGTGTGATGTGGATTCATATTTCTCTCAAGGGTTCTTATGCAAAGTAAATTTAATTTTGAATCAGCATGCGCTTACTCCGTTTCTTTTGTAGATAACCGTTACGCCATCTGATTACAAATAAGATTACGACTTAGACTTGCTCAAGCTGTTATGGCCAATAAAGTATCATTGGATGGTGCTATATTACAGGATGTGCCATATATATTTACCCATCAGATTTTCGGGGGTTTTTTTTCGGATTTATTCAGGATTGAATGGAGTCGTGTTTATGGTACAAATTACATGTATTCCACTGTCTATGCTGAAACCATACAAATAATTATTTTTAGATATGACTGACATTTTTATTGATCACAGCCTTTACAAAAGAGGTAACTATATCCTCATTCAAATTGGACTAGGCTTTGCTATGAGCTTGCTTCAGAACTGCAACAGTGACCCAAGGTGAAACTTTATCTTCAAGCACTTGGAGATAACACTGGCTATTCATTTTCACACCTTCAAATGAGGAACGAAATACTTTGACCAATCTGATGAAACTGCAGCCAACATAATCACCCCAGCAGGCTTCTTGCGTTGAACATTGGCACTGCTGCATTCTAAGAGGGCCCTAATATCAGATGTAAGAACAGAATCATTTTTTGAATTTGACAGGATGTACAGTGAGAATCTTTGTCAGTAACCCATCAAATTTTCTTTCAAAACTTCCTCTTCGCTGACGGGTCGTTTCTGCTATGGTGCTGCTGAAATCAAGTGTAAACGTTCCATTTTATATGCCCCCAAATTTTGATCATTTTCCTGTACTTTTCATTTTTCTATTTTTTTTCTTTTTTTTTTTTTTGCAACATTCTCAATTCTTTTGAAGTTACTGTTGGGCTTCTGTGATTCAATCTCACTCCCTTCCCTACTGCTTCAACAATCTTCCCGATGTGGACCAAACAATTTTCAAAGTAGGTTGGCTCGCATAATGTTGTATCGGTCTCAGAAAAAAAGTATCATAATCTTATAAAAGGTATTTCTGCGGAAAACCAGCTATGAAATCACCAGGTTGTTTTTCAGTTGAGTCTTTTTTAATGAGATAATTTAGGTGGAAACACACTTAGACCACTTGTTTGGAATAGGTCAATGAAACAAAAAAAGAACTTATGCTTGTGTTGCTCAGAGCAGAGTTTCAAAAGAGCAGGTCGAGACTTAAGTTTATGAGACATAATTACACGATAGGTGAACGTTTGTGGTGCACCAAACTATGCTATAGAACACAAGCTCGCATCTCACTCACATAACTATACTCTAAAGGTTGAAGAGCATAACGACCTGAATCATGTTGATAAAAAGCTATAAACAAGTATGGCAAGTGACTTAATGTTGGGGGAGATCAATTAGAAAGTTGGAAAAAGAAGTGAGCAACGCATGTTACTTGCCTCACTTGGATGCAGTGATAACTAAAACGTTTGAATTTTCCAAAAATTAGCGTGAACGCTGCCAGGCGCATACTGAGGGACATATTTAGGATAACATTATGTTTTAAATTAAATCTCGTATGAAAGCATAATTGGAGATGCGATTTTCCAAAATGACAAAAAAAGTTTCTTGGATCATAGTTTTCGCCCTCTGGCTCCATGTTACGGACTGGGCGCGTAAAACATGCATAGATAGATAGCCAGGCAGACTCACTTAAAAACTGAAATAAAAAAAAACAGGTTGACTAAGTTGACAGTTCTGGTTGATAGTTTCTAATACTTGTAGCACCCTTCAAAAGCTTTGAGAATGAAAATTATGAATTATTTGGCTCCAAAGGGTATGACTAAGATTTTACGTCTGCAGAATTAGCTGAACACTTCTATAAGTTTTCTCGATCTGTTGATGTTAAAATATATCTTTGACAAAGGAAATTCTGAAGAAAATATTGCATCTCTGTCTAAATATTTTTGATAACAGTATCTGAAGTTTTTTGAAAAAGGGATTTCGCTTTAATGTTTAGAAAAGCAGAAAAATTGGCCATTGGGATGGAATTCAATTTTCGTGTTGTGTAGCTGGAGGTTAATTTTGAACACCTATTTCCAATTTCTCACCAAAATTTTACGTCTCTTTGTTTTGCAATTATTTTAGATTTTCGCCTCTTCTACGATTACTTTTCCATTTTTTTCATATTTCTTTCTTCTTCGTCCTCCATTTTTCTTCTTACTTCTTCACCTTTTCAATGAATAGTTTTCATGATCTTTCTTCCTGTCGGTATCCTTTTTCTAATCTATGTTCTCTTTCATTTTCAGTGTCACCTTTCTCTCTGGTTTTCATCTCATTTTTCATTTTTCCTTCATTCATTTATCGCCTTTTTTTTTCTCTCGTTTTTTTTTACTTATTTACTTTTATTTTCCTTCTGTTTTCAGTCTTTATTCATTTTTTCGTCCTGTTTACTTTTCCTTTATTCTTTCTTTTTTTTTCTGTATCCTTTCTCTCTTTCACGATCTTTTTTCTCACCCATTCCCATCTTTCTATTTTATTATATTTTTCCTCTGTTATTTTTCTTTATTTTTCCGTCCTAATTCTAATTTACCAATCATTTTCCTCTTTTTTTAGAAACCTTTCTGTCTTTTCTCTCCGTCTTTTGATGGTGTCCCCTTTCTTTCTTTCTTTCTTTCTTTCTTTCTTTCTTTCTTTCTTTCTTTCTCTCTCCTTCTTTCTTCTCTTTCCTCTCATTATCTTTGAAGAAAAAGCAGATCTTCATATACCAGGCAATAGGGAAGAACAAAGTATGACCTTGAATGTGAGCCCAAAGAAGGACGTGTCTTCCAAACCAAGCTTGCACGAACGAGTGCGTAATTGAAGAACTGCAAAATTCTGAGATAAACGCTCAAATCTTGTTAGGCAGAAACTTCCCCGTAAATGTCACAATCCGCCTCCTATCTGTCTAAGTTAAGAGAGGCCATGATGGATGTTACTGCGGATATCAAACACCCGATACACGAATCTCATTTGGTCGAGAAGTCACGAGACTACACTAAATCTGAGTGGAGATTGATCTCATCCAAAAGCAAGTCATAACAACAAGAAGCAAAAATATCGATCTTATGGTTGACCGTCTTTTATCTTATTTTATTTTATTTATGCATTTTTTTTGCTTCATACAAATTCTTGTCTATACCACGGTTTTGCGGCTCAGTGGTCGAAAAGCAAAACAATTATCCGTAGGTCTCACTGAATTTCTTGAAAAAGACAACCAAAGCAATCACCAGACTGTCAACGTACGTTTCTTCAGTTTCTAATCCGTCTTGGACGTAGAGGGCTATATGGGTCATAACAGTGGAATATGTAAATAGGAATGTATCTGACATAGCATAACCTGAGGGCTGTGAGGGACATATGGCCCAAAGTTTTGAAAAAAAAATTAAATGTTTGATAAAATAATGATAAAATTTGAACTGTTAGTGTACCTTCATCCCTAAAATATATGAATTGTTTAATATCTATAATATGTATTAACCCCTAAAAGGTCTAGCAACTCTTTTCGGCTTGCTTTGTATGTATGTATGTATGTATGAATGTATTACCCGTAACACACTAATGTAGCTAGAGGGGGGACAATTGACACGTAATTATTTTTATGTCTAGAAAGAAACTGTGGTTGTTTGGGGTTTTTTTTCTGGGATCATTCCCCTTCAATAAATTTCTATTCACAATGCGAATTTATGCGAAATTAACTAATTAGTTTGGGTCCCTCGGAATTGACTTGTTTTTTTCAGACTCTTTAATGATCACTGCCTAGCAAAGGACGAAAAAGGTAAGTGTTCTATTGGTCACTTTTTTTCTAATTTGTTAAATGATCATCCTCAACATGACTTACTGCCAGAAACATAAGTCACATGACAGTTTCTATTGAGTGACTAACGAAATCTGTTCATTTTTCGCTTCTATCAAACGCTTATGTACGACATGATACGAGCCTGATCGAAAAGCAAAAAAGTTATCCATGGGTTTTTTTTTTCGATTTTCTTGCTGCCTACGTTTTCAGAGTGTTCGAATATTGCTATAGATGTACATGAAATTGATTATATTTCATCTCTATCTCTCTCTCTCTCTCTCACTTTTTTATGATTTGCATAGTTCAATATCCGTTATTCGAATCATGTGTAATTTCGCATTTTGGGTCAAATGTGAAAGGATTAGCACCAGGTGAAGGGAATCTAGATGATAACCATTAATGGCTGTCGAAAAATGAATATGAAATATATATATATATATATATATATATATATATATATATATATATATATATACATACACTGGTTGATATACACCAACACGCGCACACACACACACACACACACATAACTATATTCTGACAATATGTACGTTAATGAGTATAGATATATATATATACGTATATGACACTACAATGTGTAGACCACATTAATCAGGTGGGCCTCTACTCTCATACCATATTTTGCTAAAACCCGATTGATGTCAGTCGGTATAATGTGTGACAAAGGGATTATATTCATTGTTTGTGGCTAATTGGATACACATGGTTGTGCGTGAATATCACTTTTGTTGTGAGAGCATATGGATAAATAAATATATATATATATATGCGCACAAATGAAGTAAGGATTCTCAAAAATATGTATATATATCGAAGAAAATTTTTTAAAATGTGTCTGTGTGTATATATATATATAGATATATATGTATATGTATATATATATATACCGACGTGCATTATTAATGGACGATCATGTAATAACCTTTGTTTCTAATCTGAATTCAATTTAACCGAGACGATCAAATAAATACGTCATAAATTGGCTTCCAAATGTATCAAACAAGCACGTATCGCAATAAGCAACACTATTCAACAAACACAGGTTTCTGCAACATATCACTGCATCTAGTCACGTTCAGAGTAAAACAAAAATGTATCACAACTATCAAAGAAACTCAAAATCCAATCGAAGCAAGTTTAAACTCCCACGTAAATATTACGACAAAATACAACCTTGATAATCACATCTCAATGATACACAAAATACAACACAAACAAAAGCAAACGTCACTTATCAATATTCTCATTAACACATAAAATACGGCCATGCAAACGGAAACAGACACGCTTTACTTATATTCCAATTACTATAGACACACATACATCTGACATCTGAAGTACACATACATCTTTTTTCATACATAGTTATACGCATTCACAGCGACATTAATACGCACCACTCCCATATCCCTTCAATCAGCCGCAAGCTATAACCATGGATCAACACTGACCACATTCCCCGCCCACTTACCACGAGCAGAGCTTCAGATAAAGTCTCTTTAAAGATAAGATCACATCTACTAGACTCCAAAACCCGGCATAATCACCTTCACGCACTCTTTCGAGCTGATTCCATTCATCTGCTTTTTCATTTTATTTAGTTTGAGAATGATAGTGCAAAGTGAAACACTTCCCGGAAATTACTCTATAATACACACACACACACACACACACACATATATATATATATATATATATATATATATATATATATATATATATATATATATCGGTCAATTCACCTCGATAACAATAAATACTTGCTGAGTCTACTAGAATGCCAAGTGTTGACTGCAAAAACGAAAGATAAGTAGGAAATTTAGAAAAATAACAACACTATCTCTTCTATCTTCTTCTTCTTCTCAGTGAATGCATCTATTTTTTTTTATCTAACCAAATGAGGAAATAAATCATGAAAAAGTGCGAAATCTTTTCCTAATCAAACAAGTCAGACTTTCAGCACCAGATACGACTTATCTATAGATTTTGTTTAAACGTTTTTTTTCCCAGAACTCTTCTGTTTCTGCAATTAAGACAACTTTTTTACGTATTTATTTAGTTCTGATTATTACACTTTTCTGAAAGGTCGTCACTTTTTTCACTTTTTTTCCCTCCGTTACCATGATGCAAAATCTCATATCATTTTACAACGCTGACTCAATAGGTCTCATAAGTACTAAAGAGTTTACTTTTCGGTAAACTTTCACCATACTCCTGCTGATGCAAGTTGAATGATACTGACCTGAAATTCTCATAGGGGAGACTAATCCTTAGTTAACACTATCAGTTCAATTTGGAGACTTATTAAGTCTCCATATTTTGATACCTATGATAATAGAACTAAAATCATCCCCCTATGAAAATGGGGTTCATGATACGAAGAAACTGGTCGGGAACACAACTGACTAAAAGATTAAATACTGATTAATTTGAACTGATGTTCTCATATTGTTTGTAATGTTTTGACCGTTGAACTCTCCAGTCTTATTCGGATCTCTCTCCGATTAATTAACTTCCTAGGTATTTCAAAACGAATCTTTCATCATTTTTTCTACCTAGATAAATAGTTATCTTTTTCTTTTCAATTCTAGGTGATGTCTTCTGTTAGCTGATCTTTCGAAAACACGAACTGAAAAGATCTTTCTGGGTTGGCAAAGTTACTGACCACCCTAATTCTCTAAATTCTTCAACGTGAACATTGGAGGAATGTTTTTTTTTAATTGCAGAAAAGATGAAGAAACTATCAGATCAGAAACACACCTGGAGGAGGTTCGATAATATATTGACCCAAAGTAACGCAGGAAACAAAAAGATAAAGTTACTAATCAAAGTAGCTTATGGGATTTTGAAAAATCTTTTTTACAGCCGCGGAAAGTAGTAAGGGAGACTTAAGGACGATATTAATTCATAAAAGACAATTAGAATGAACTTTGATTTTGGAATGTTTTCGAAAGAACCCAGAACGTTTACCGTGGAGCCCCGAGAGAGTTGCAGCCGGTGCATCATATTAGGAAAAAGGAATAAATGTTACTGGCCTGAATAATTCATGGAATAATAAAGATATTTCATCGCAGCAATTCACATAAAACCACGGAAGGTCAGGGAAAAACAACGAGATTTAATCATCAAAATAACACACTTAAAGGCTGCTAGTTCAAATAATATGTGAAATAACGTCAACGTTTCAATATGATTTTTCTCACGAGTAGTAAACGTAGAAAGCATATACTCTAATAAATAAAGAGGCACCAACCCAGAGGGAAACACATTCAGGTTCTATAGTAACAAGACTATTCTAGGTTAATCGCCCCATGATTATGAATTAGATTGTTTACATGCAAAGTAACCAAAACTAAAAAGATATGCACTCAAATAATTAGGTACATTAGAAGTTAACCCACCAGGCTAACTCCCATGCAACTTACGTTAAGAGACTAGCTTTAGTTTTTAGCTGCTTCCCCAAAGATATGTATCATTAGATACTTAAGATCTTGGATGTGTAGAAGAGATGATAAACTTTTGATTACCTACAGGATATGATTCCAGTATATGTTGAATATATTTCACAAGAAGAAATTTCAATTCTTATTATAAATTAACGTTGACTTAGTTTAGGGGGGAAAACTTTTATGGAAAGCATAATTTCTAACAGAAAAATCAGAGTAGATGTAAACTATATTATTTCTGTGACCAAAAGGAAAGCTCTTATAATGTGTCCGTTGGGAAAGGCTACTGCAGTTTTGTTTTTGTTTTTTTGTTGTTTTTTTTTTTACCTGTCGTTGGTAACAAAGCTTTTTCATGAATTATATTAAACGATGTTCCAAGACGCGTCCACAGATGCCGCTGCCAAATTATAAAAGATGTAGGTTCATTTGAACATTAATTTCTTGGAAATGCCACCTACCGTTTGGGATTATAGTATCAAGAATGGATGATTTGGATTCATGTATCCGACAATTTTATCTCAGAACATTAGATTATTTGGTCTCTTCTCCTGGAGGGAAAATCCAACTCCGGGATTGTTTTGGTTTACAAATTAATCTACTTAAACTAACACTGTTCGGATTATACAAATCGATACAAGATGATTAATAAAGATAAAGTGAGGTGCTGCCATTTTGTGATATCATGAAGCCTTTGAACCTAAAGGTTCATGTCTTCCTCACGATATAGTGGTGCACTTTCCTTGGAATTTGACACTGGAATTCTAGAAGCAAACGTCATGAAAATAATCAACAACATCAGAGATATATTTAATGACACGGATAATCAGGTATTGATGTAGAAAGACTGTTATGTTTAGCAGAGTCAAAATTATTTCAAGTTAAAATTTCGGTAGTGGTTTATCATATGTATATACCTCCCTAATACCTTTGGTAGAAGCATGAATACGTTTTTCTCTCAACTTTGACTCACTCTCAGACAATATCTTCATCACTTGCATGCTGTGTATTCTTATTAAGGGAAACATGAGATAATAGTTGAGAAAAACTACTCCCTTATAACTATTTTATCTTTCCGGGTATCATGAGTAAAGAATATGGCATTGATCTTAATCTGGAAAGAGTTTTTTTCTTTGAAAATATCCCTCACATTGTGATGGTTTAGGTTACGCCACTTCTCTTTTGCAAAAGACCTGTGAACTGTGTCTGTGAGCATACGTGCTTTATTTATTTATTTATATTTATTTTCTGCATCCTTAAGCAACATGTGCCCCAATGTATCGGAAGGGCAGCGAAGTGCATGCAATCTGTGGGAATCTAGTAGACCTAGGGGATGGTTATTTGGGGGGCTTAGGACTACTACTTTCTCCCATACGAATTAATGGTGACAGCTTTTTTTGCTTCCCATAGTTTGGGGTTCTGAATGGTTCCATATGAACGCTCTTCTTTCAAATTGCGAGGTAAACTTCTATTCCTAATTATTTACAAAATGTCTGTCACGTATTGTTTCGATAGATACAGATTTACTCAGCTTCGATTCCCATTGTTCAATCATTTCTTTGGTCAAGTAACAACGATTTATCAGGCATTATGTATTTCACGTCTGGCTTTTTTTCCCTGTTTACTAACCGATCGAAAAAGGAGATTGGAGATAGAATTTCACTATTATTTGTGCCAATCATCTAAAGAGGGCCAGAGAGCCAACCATCTTAAAGGTAACGACCAACACAACAAATATATTAGTGTGAATGATTCGTCAAAGACTCTTACAAATATCGTATTTCAAAATACCGTGTGACATATTTATCGCTTGCTTTCAACGACTACTGTAGATTAAACATGATTCACTTCACTTTGTTCAACGTTTTAGATATTTGATCCTGTCCAGATAAACAAGATTTTTTTTCTATTTTTTCTTTCTTTTTGTTTGCTAGCAAATATTTTACACGTCAGCGCTGTTCACAACATCGGAAAATTTCACGTCTGGAACTTCCTGAAAGCTACGTATTTTTTATTCCTTTTATTACAAAACAAAAACATTTCAACTTCTTGTACATCGGCACAAATGTGATTATATTGTTTTGCAACCTACAGACGATATGTACTCGGCTAAGCTCACTCTGGTGCAAAGCCAATAGAGCTTGATCCAGGGCCAAAGAAGATCGTGTTTTCTCAATCTATAACGCAGGAAGGTCCGTTCTTCCTCAAAAACCGACCAAAGAGGTCTTAGGCTCGCCAAAGCTTGAATACCTTCCATTTTCTCAGAACAGTTGAAAATGCAAAACGATCTCAGCGACGAAGTTAGTCTAACATTGTTGCTTGATAAGCTTGGATTTTTCGGTCTATTGTTATACTGTAGCATATTGCTTGCAGTGTCCCAATCTTCCGATCCAACGTACCCAAGAGGAGATCATACTAAATACCTCATGGACAACACAGTTTAAAACAGAAAGGACTGGTGTCAGAGATATCATTGATAAAGAAAAAACATTTTTTTTTAATTTCAAATGGTAGTGGGCAGGTTATGCTACAGGAATGTTAGATAATCGCTGGAGATCACTATTCACAACATGGATCCCCAGAAATTATATGCAAAATTGTGTCTGACAGATTAAGATGAGTTTCAGAAAACGTCTGCGATAGAGAAATCAGATAAATATTTTGGAACGGTCGAACCCTAACAACGTGGATTAAAAGAATGATGGTGATGGTGATTATGATGATGATGAAATTTAGATTATTCTGATAAACAAACGAATTGAATTTTAGGAAAAAATATAGTGTTGTGCAAATATACCAAGTGAGGAAGTTGCAGTTGCTCCTAAAATTAGTATTCAGTATTTATTTCCTTCTGTCTGGGCTTGAACATTGACTGATGGAGTCAGTAACAAGTAGACAACACTTTCAGCAACGAGGCAGCACTAAGGCAGATATGTACAAAGCCTGACTTTTTCTGACTCAAGGTCAAACAGAGAGGAAGTGGGTAGGGAGATTATGTTGAAATGATCTTTGGGAAATACATAATATTCGACGTAAGACAAAATCTATGTAAGTATTTACTATGCTTAATTTAGTTTAAAACAAGGGAAGATGAGAGTACATGTTTCATAGATACAGATACGTAAACAGCTGGAAAGAGATTTAATAGGAAATTCACGAATGAAGTGCTTCATGATAATCGAAGTTGGCGAACTCTGGTCTTTTCTTCTCAACATTCATTTCCTTCAGTTGAGAGAAAAATAAAATATTTCAAATACAAAACGTCGTTTTATCTGTTCGGACAGTATTTATGTTTTGAACACAAATGGATCTAAAACAACCCTTATCTAATAGTGAAGAAATATCCATTTATTACTCAAGGTCGACAGAGCAGAGCCTTCGGTTATTAGGTTTTAATTCGTTTTATTGGACAGTCTTAATCGTTATTTCTCTGTTCCCCCATTTCTATTCTTTCTTCCATTCTTTGTCTTTCTGTCGTTTCAAAAAGACCGACATCTTGGAATCGGGAATATATTTGAAAGGAATACGAAAAAATATCCTGCGTAATCAAATAAATAACACTAACCCTGACCACCATATTTGTTCGTTTTTGTTTGTTGTTTTTTGTTTGTTTGTTTGTTTGTTTTTTGTTTCTTGTGTGTATTTCTGTTTACATTTGATTTTATTTGAGTCTGATTTTAGTTTGTTCCCCTTCCGACCATCAGTGCTTCTATAAGCAACAAATAGGAATTAAAACATTAGTGTGTGAGATATAAATCTTCCGATTTCACGAAAAAAAATATCAAGAGAAAAAGGAAAAATTAAACAGAAACAAACGTTGATGAGAAATGATAAAGGAATACAATTGGATTATTTTGTCGTGGAGACTTAAAAACGCAATAAATTTCAACTAAAATCTGAGCAGTCAACGATTCGAAGGAGAGTGCATCATGTTGAAGTTAACATTCAAAATAAGGAATTAACTCTTCAAACAAACAAAAAAAAACGTTTCGAAGTTGAGTCGAAATATTCATGCATTTACTTACAAAACATTTTCATTGATGGAGAAGGTCACAGATTTGATTTTTTTTTGTACAAGTGAAAAACGTGGAAAATATTTCATAGGACATTTTTCTCAGTGTACTCAGAGTGGGAGGCGTTTATCGACCGTATTACAGTCGTGTCATCTGCAGATCAAAAAATGATCATACTTCCAAGCGTATTCAAGATTTAATCAAGATGAAGAGAGAATTGGTCACAACACGCAGTATATAGATCAAAGTTGTATGCTTTGATTTGCTTTCAGCTCAAACACGACATTCACATACTGAAACATGATATTCACTTATATACATAGTTTTAAACGGACAACTACAAACAACAATCTCCACTGAATCCATTGACATTTGTAATTATTTTTACTTTGATTCCTCTCAGAATACCTCAAAGAAAAACTACCTAGGGACCGTTCGGATATTCTGATATCAAAACCTGGATTAAAACATATATTCCGGGAAGCAGACAGACCGTCGTTCCAAAAATATTACAGCAATTATCGGTAAAAACACTTTACTAAACGATAAATTTATTGATGAAACAAAAATTGTGAAGAAAACAGTAAAATCATGTCAAACATGCTCCAAAAACCTTTCTCTTACGAATCCTTCCATCAAGTCAACAAGTAAGAAAACCAACAAAATTTACCATGAATCTAATTGCAGAAGTAAAAACGTGATCGATTTTTCAGAGTGCAGACATTGCTCCAAACAATATATTTGAAAATCAGAAAACCCATTTAGCGATAGAACAAAGAACTATGTATACCTAAAAAAATCAATAGATCACATTAGAGTATTACCAGTAGAACACCACTTTAAATTAGCAGACCATGATTTCACACGAGACGCTAAGTTCGCTATCATAGGAAAATAGGAGAAAAAACGTAACTGATAATAACATACATACTTTAAGAAAGCATAAAGATGGATTTTGGAACAGTTTCCACGATGGTCTCAATAACAAACTGAACCATCCTGAAACCATAATATACACCCCATGAAACACGAACAAACAAATTGCATCGGTATAAATACATACCATATACATATATTTTCCTTGCTTCTGAACCCCATTCAGACGCCATTAAAATACTTGTAGAAATTTAATACATACATCAAACATTGACAGTTACATTGTAAATACTTGATGTGCAAACAATTCGGTGCAAATCCTACACGATCAAATCTGAATTATACATGAATTTAACAACAAAAGGCATTGTACAGATTTCTGCTTACTATTAATACTATTATCATTTTTCTATAGCTCTGTAAGATGTAGAATCTAACACCATATTTTATCATCCCCATTCTACGATACTCTCTTTTGACCCTGGTGGAAACGGAGTAATGGAAAGGATGGGCCCACTGGTGCAGATATCTGCTGAATGAATGGAATACAAGAGGTCAAATGAAGCACGAGGTGTCAAGTGAAAAACTCGGGGGAAATTAAAACTGATTTGTCAACCTTACCTATCCCAAATCATTCATATCTCCTTCTGATGACGACTCTATAGTCGGAATCTGTCATGAAATATTCATGAAAAATTAAATAAAAAATGGAATAAATCCATTTTTCTACATCCGTTCGCTCAAAAATTCTACAAAAAAAAAATAACTCAAAAACTCACGCATAGATATGCTAAAAGTTGATCACCATAGTTATAATATTTCCCCGGCTGGTTTGTAGATTAACCCTCGCCTAAAATCTCTTAAATAGGGATCTAATATAAACTAAATCATTCACCTGAAGATACCCAACAGAGGCAGAAACTTGATCGCACTTGTGTAACAAATTATCACCCTATCATATGTTTTTGTTTACTTACGAGAGAACGCATCCCTGAATCCAATTGATATAGACATTGTACAAACTTTTGTGTTCAAACCATTTCAAACATACTTCTAGGCATTGTCGAAAAACAGATAAAAGAACAGTAAATCATATCCGTTCTTCAGTGTTTGAAAATTATACAACTCAGTTTATTACATTGTATTCAACGGAACGTGTCAATTCTAAATGTTGTTGAAAGAAAGTAGAGCACGTAATCTGGTCATAAAATGGATGCATTGTTATTACGTAGTCTAAACCATGCAAAGTATAAAATGCAATAACCTGTTCCCAGGGCCAAATTGCTATATAACTTAATATTTTTTTCATTGTATATTATCTTATATTGTGATATATTTGGATATGTAAGGAAGTCATTTGGGAGATGTTTATCCAAATTTTATATCACCAAATTCTTTCTCACTCCATTATCTTGAAAAGCGAATACAGTGATATTTTGACATAATTATTGCGATGATACAAAACGCTGGGAGACATGGATCCATGTCTTCCCCAAGAGCATTAGTATGAAGTGCAAATGAAAAATCGAACTGGACGATTTCTTTCTCGATGATGATAACTGCTCTATAAAACCATGCAAGAACGAGTATACATGCAAAGAAATAGACATGCAACGATACCTAAGCATATAGACAAAGACACACACATATATACTGATCCCTCATCATAGAATTCATTTTTGAGGTAACCAACTCAAAGAAGCCCTGTTTGAAGAAATAAATAGATATGTAGTATGAAATAACATCTATATACAATAGAGTATCATGATACTCAATGTTGAATATCGAACTCTATGATATGAGATATATATTAAGATCATAGCTCTGACGGAGACTGTTTGGGTATCATGTTAATGTAACAGTTTTGATTTTTTTAAATCCCCGAAATAGATACATGGTAAACAACCAAACAAGAAAAAAATTACATTCAGTAGCAGAATAACAGAGTATATTTAGACATAAAAGTGCCGAAGAAAAATAATCACACAAATTGCATTCACAAATATTTGAGAATAAGTGACAAAGGGGAAGCAAAAAAATATTTGAATGTGTTTAGTGTTTAGAACTTTTTCTCTCTGTGTCTATATATATATATCCAACTATCTCTCCCTCTCCCTCTCACTCTCTCTGTCTGTCTGTCTGTCTGTCTGTCTCTCTCTCTCTCTCTCTCTCTCTCCCTACATATATATATATATATATATATATATATATATATATATATATATATATATACTGCCTTCCAACAGTAAAGGAATTAGATTAAAAATTCAAACTAATTCACCACTTTTGATAAGTGGTTGAACCAAGAAACACGCACTGGATGATTTCTCTCCCAATTTTTCAGATATCATGCTCTATATCATACGATTAATATATTAAGCAATGTTCATTTTAGTTCAAATAATTAAATTTCAAAATTCAACAGCTGTACTTTGATCACCAGATTTTTTCACCAAAACTATCTTCAAATAAAGAAGTATTTTTTTATCAATCAAATATATATATATATATATATATATATATATATATATATATATATATAAATATATATATATACATACATATATATATATATATGTATATATATATATATATATATATATATATATATATATATATATATATATATATATATATATATATATATATATATATATAACAAAAGAAAGATTTCTTTTCGTAGGTTAACATCTATACCACAAAGATAATCACGAAAATATACCATAATTCGTATTTGAAGACTGAATTGTACATATAGCGGTTTCGGATAAAATAATAAGAATAATTGATTTCAGTATATGGAATATTTTGGATAAATTTATACGAGGTTTTGTTGTAGAAATTTTGAACGGTGCTGACATTTGACAGCTACATAATTAGTTTTATTTAGTAAGTCTATCATTGTAAAGGTGATAATTTCGAATCTACCATTTCAACATATGTAGTATACAGTTCCAATATTTTGACATGCGTGTGTTTTTTTTTATACTTCCCAAATTACAGATATTAGAGTGGGTTTGGAATTGCTATCTTTGAGCTCTCACTGATATGTGGATAGTAATAAATGTTTCGTATATATAGTTTGAAAATGATAAAGTATGGTTGGTTAATCTTAATTTAAAGGGTGTTTTGATATTCCTAAAGGTTATCGTAGGGTTTATATTTCAGCCTAATATACGATATATATCTTGGACATTTGATCAGATTGAAATTGAGCCACTGAAACCCCGTCGGTTGGAACAACACCCTTAACTCATTCCCTCTTTCTCTTTGATCATTCATCAGTTTTGTTTTTTTCTTTTCTGTTTGTTTGAAAACTACTAGTATTTACATATCTCTGTTTATACTATTGTAATATGTCAACAATATAATTAGTACTAGATATTAGTACCGGAGATTGTTAATAAGGAAAGACAGAGTAAATTTTGCTTGAAGAAAATTATTTACGAGGGTGAGTGAGTCAACTGTTATGATCGGCCTTTTCCATCGGAGCCTCTATATATTCAAGTTCTGCACTAACCGTTTGTGCCAACGGGACTCTAACGGTAAATTGGTCGGAATAATACCTGTGAATGGTGTGGGTTTGAATCTGAGGCCCATTTCTTTATTTTCTGATCATCACTATTGTTTTGCTCACCGTAGATAATTTGGCTCTAGAAAAATGAGATCCTGAAACTTCATTTCCTCATTCACATTGTGGGATGCTGATATCTAGTACTTAACATTCCGTCGGCTTGTGAACAGATATACATAGAGATATGTAACTCCTTGTGGTTCTGATACAAAAAATTACAGAAAATTATTTCGCTCACCGGAGGGAAATTTAATTCCAAGAACTGTCTTTCCTCGTTCCCATTGCCAGATATATATATATATATATATATATATATATATATATATATATATATAGAGAGAGAGAGAGAGAGAGAGAGAGAGAGAGAGAGAGAAGGAGATACTGGAGAGTCCAGAGATGAATACTATAATACATAAATCAAAACAGGAAAAATAGTGCATTGACATGTATACATACTTGCATATTAAGAAAATGTGATATACATACACAAATGTATGAAAGACATTTGCACACACACGTAACTATATATATATATATATATATATATATATATATATATATATAAATATATATATATATATATATATACGTGTATATGTGTGTTAAACATGGCACACATATACAGTTATACATACATAATCATGTTCGCATGTATACACACAAATATTAATATAAGCGCGCACACACGCGTATATGCATTCATATACTTATGAGCAATACTTTTTTATGAATGAAGTATCATTGACAAAAAAAATGTATTGCTCAGGAGTATTTGATTAGCGCAATCTAATTTTTATGTCCTGAGATTTCATAGACCATTATGGACTTTTAGCTGTAGGGATCAAAATTAACTCTGTTCAGTAACTCTCTAGAATAACAAAATGGCTGTACAATTTTAATCTCCTACATCTAATTTGGACAAGATTTTAGAAGGATACGAAAATATTTTTTTTAATCTAACAATTTAATTAAATTGTAAAAGCATTTTGCTGTAATTCAGTATGCAAAACATGACTAAATTTACCCTATGATCGCAAAATGGGTTCAGTTCGTGTAATGCTCTTACTTTTATACCTCAAAGACAAGCAATTGAAAGTAAAATGGCTTTTCGTTCAAATATTTATGACGGGTATTATACATATATATATATATATATATATATATATATATATATATATATATATATATATATATATATATATAATATATATATATATATATATATATATATATATATGTATATGTATACATATATATATATATATATATATGTGTGTGTTTTTATATATATATATATATATATGTATATATATATATATATATATATATATATATATATATATGTATACATATATATATATATATATATATATATATATATATATATATATATATATATATTAGTTGACAAATTCCAAACCTCTTCCTTACCAAAGTTGTTGTGATAGGGGTTTTGACATTGATTCTGATAAATATTCGTCCATTTTGTGAAACATTTGCTTTGACCTGTGCAGACTTGGCACAGCGACACCTACCGGTTTTGTTAGATCTAATGATTGATGCTTGGCTTAAACGTTCCGGACTTTCCAAACTGCTTCACTGCTAACACACCCAGACCTTTTAAATGCCGCCCAAGTTGGTCTTATGCCATCGGTTTCTACTGAGCCAGCCGATCCTAGGGTTGTCAAACTTTTTACTATAAATTCCTCTTCTGCTCTCGCATCTCTCTGGATATTTGCCAGTGGTTCGACTGTCAGAGTTTCAGTTGGACAGAATTGCAGATGCGAACAAGAGATGTGTGTAGACCGCAAGTGTAGATGAATGTCTTAGTTATTAGGATTCTAGAAGACAGCCATAGACGTGTATGACCCGAATCTATTGACGGAGAAAAGATGGTTTTCAAATAGCGAAAGGGTTAACCGACTTCTCTTCTATTCCAGGAGTTATTCAGACAGTTGAATCAATTTTTTTTCTTTGGTACAACAACATTCGAGCTGATTACTCCCCAGACCTTCTCAGTTGGATAAACTGCTTGGAAAGAATGGTCAACTTCCTCCTGTGTAATCTTCGCTTATCGTTCCTTTTTAGACGCAGAAAATAAGGGAAAATGGAGGTAAATATACTGATCGCACCAATCAATTAAGCTAACCCTAAAGATTCTCGTGTGACACAAGCGATTTTATTTTCATATGGAAAAAAATACCTATTTTTTCGATTCAGATTGTTTGCTCGACGAAGGTGAGACAAAATGAGATATGATGCTTAAAATAAATGCTTTTTCCATCATTAGGCTACGAAATTATTGATGTGCTCATCTACACATGGGGTGAATAAAAACATGACTGTATGTGTGTGCATTCAATCTGCACGTACACGAATGGAACTAGGCTGTATACAAAGGGAAAATACACTGGCCCCGTGGCAATATTTTCGTTTAAAATTTGGCTTATGTTATTTCGTGACCTACATAGTTGGGGGAATTAACTCTTGGGCACCGTTTAATTTTTCTTAGGCCTCTGGGATTTATGCTCGAAAATCCACCTATCACAGGAAAAAAATCAGCAATAGTTCTTGTATATTACAAAGATTTTTGTTTATACTTGCAAAAAAAACAATCTTCTGTCATATAGGGAAGATAATTGAATTCTAACCGAAGCTAAGCCCACAGTACGAGGAAAATAATTACGTCAGGGTAGTCACTCAATAGACGTCATGTGACCAACGTCTTTTGACATCATGTAGAACTGGGATAAATCAAATAAAGAATTGGGAAAAAAGGGTGATCAATGAATTACTTCCATCGCCATTCATCGGGTGGTAGTCACTAGAAATGCCAATTTTTCGAAAAACAAGGGACTAATTTCGCAGGAATTTACATTATAACATCCCAGTAGGATCTTTTTGGGGTGTAATTTTGTGGATAAATTTTTTTTCTTTGGACAATGATATGGATTGATAGTTTTCAGCCGTCTATTTCTATTGGTGCAACCTTTGCTCGATAGATAGCCAACCAGACCAACCGAAAAAAGTGAAGAAACATATGTTGATGCTGTCTATGTTAGGGTTGATACTTCGGGCTGCAGATTTGTAATATCATCAACGGAAAAAAATCGTGAATTATTTTATGCTAGAACGGCCGTCGAAGAGAATAAATGGAAATCAACAGGAAATAGCGGGTTTATATGTTTTGGAATCATTATCGAAATAGTAAAAAAATATATTCATGTTTGAGAAGACCGTGGAATGAAAAAAAGTTAATGGAAAAATAAATAAATTGCAATGCTGGTTACAATTTTTATGCTACAAAAGCAAAGAATTGTGATTGAAAAAAAAATACAATTTTTAAAGTGTGAAAAATGATCTTTTTATGACTTCTATAAGAAAATAATTCAATATTTTATACATGCATTATATTTAGATTAAAGAAAACGCACTTGACACAATTCCCGTGAGGGTTGTATATATATATATATATATATATATATATATAGAGAGAGAGAGAGAGAGAGAGAGAGAGAGAGAGAGAGAGAGAAAGAGAAAGAGAAATGAATGGTTTGCGCTCGATCTCAAACATATCTAGATTCTAGAATGGTGTTCTCTAAATAACAAAACAACAAAAAAAAGGCAGACAGTCTGTCCTGCCCCGTTCGGTGGATTCACACGACACGATCTTCATTCTTCAACTTCCCACTTTTATAGGCCTAACGACAAATATTGAAATGTAGTCCATCTAAATTTTTTTTTTCTCTTTTGGCAACAAGTCATGATTTGCACATTGTATGCATAATATTTTCTGCAAATATCGCTAAATTTAACACTCAAGAGAATCGCTCAGCAAACAACTGACTGGAGAAGCCCAACAAAGCTTTCACGAATTGTTTTCTTTAGAAAAGGTATTTATTGATCCATTCGACTATTTTCCCTCTTTGTTTACTTATTTAGATGTGCAGAGAAGATTTTGTAAACACGTTGATTTTGTTTTTTTGTGGCATTGTGTACGGTTACAGTGTTTGCATAAAACTGCTTAAACAACTGATGTGAAAGACTTGTGTCTCGTGTATTCAGCAGTAGTCGGAAATTAAATAACAGTCAGACGCAGAAGATAACAATGAAAAAGAGCTGTTCTAAAAAGAAAGTCTTCGTTTTTGCATTCTTTGGAAACAGACTCCGATGTTTTAAATTCACTTACTTTATACGAATTCGGGGAAAACAAAGCTATAGGTTCCCCTCGTCTTCAAAAGTACCGATTGCATGCGTTTTGTAGTCGGCTTACTCATAGAAAACTAATGCGTTTTCTAAATTGCTTTCTTTACAGTAGGTTTTGATTTTTTTTCCTTTATACAGAGGTTATCAATTACAGACTATTCATATCGATGTTGACCTACAAGAGAAAATTGCACTTTGAAGTGAACTAATATTGTTGGTTATAAATCACGCCATAACATTAAGCCCAATCGGTATATTTAATATAATGTACAATTAATTAACGCCTGATTGAAAGGCCAACAAAAATTGGAATCGTATTTTGCACACAAATGTTTGAGAGAATTAGTGTGTGCGTGTTTGTGTGTTTGTGTGAGTTGATACACGTGCTACTCGGCAAATTTTACTTTGAAAAAAAAATCCATCGGCGTTAGGTTCGCGTTTGCTGGATGGGATAATGGGTAGGTTATAGCCACACTAGATAATATTAATACAACGAAACAGCTGTATATGTATGTTAGTGGAGATCACAGGCTTTGCTTGAGGCTTGAATAACTTTTTGTGCAAACCAAGGTAGTCTCACACACTCTGCTGCATTCGTTTAAGCCTGATTCCCATGTTAAAGTAGTCGGATTTGAGATTAATTCTTCAACATCAACACCGAAATTGCCTTTTGGCGAGCAAAAGAGAAACTAGGAGTAAACCCAAAGTTGGAAGAAGACTAAAGTGAGAAAAAAAGTTGGATTGGTATTCAACTCTATTCCCCACATCAAAGTTGAGACAGAATACGGAGATATCCTTCTTATCCAACTTACTGTAGCCCAGTCTGCTACTCACACGTTCACTGAAGTATTAATCCAGCACTTGACTCTTTCTTCCTCAAAAGTTGTTACAGATCACGAAAATGTCTTCTTTTTTTTTAAATCCAACCCAGTATAGCCATATTTGTTGCTCTGCATGCCAGGCAGATTTTTCTACCTAATCCCTCATTGAAGTACCCACCTGCGCTTAACTGTATTGTCCAACGAATTTGACAGTTTACAAAAAAATCCCGCCTATCCCACCGGTATAAGCTTTGTTATTGGTTGTCGGAATTGTTTTTAAAATTACTGAAATTTGATAGATTTTTTCTTTCAAGCTAGCTTATAAGGATATATGCTAAGAATCCTACTCAGTGTAGCCAAGCCTGTTGCCCTGCCTATCAGGCAAATCTTCATTTTACCAACTCACTCCCACGTGTAAATACCCAGTCAGCACTCGATTGTATTGTCCACCGTTGAAACAGAATACAAGAATTTTCTTACTATCCAATCCAAGTATGGTCTGTAATTAGTAACTAAGGTTAATGTAAAGATCTACAAAAATATTTCCGGTTAACTTATAGAAAGAATAACCATATACTAAGAAACCATAACAATGATCACATTGTCAGATATGATAAGCTACCGAAGAATTTCATTAGATAAATTGGAGAGGAATAGGTCAGAATTGGTCGAAAAATAGCTAATGCAACCGATCCGCTTTTTGCCTACTGTAACATTAACCTCCCAACTCAAGACTATGAGGCACGTCTTTCTTTTATCAGGTCTGTAATGCCATTTTTATTTTTTGTTTTTAAATGTCTTTCATTAAGGATGCGCAGAGATACATCAAACAGAAATCAATATATATATATATATATATATATATATATATATATATATATATATATATATATATATATATATATATATAATCACATATATATATATAATCATATATATTTATATATATATATATAATCATATATATATATATATATATATATAATCATATACATATATATAATCATATATATATATATATATATATATATATATAATCATATATATATATATATATATATATATATATATATATATATATATATATAATCATATATATATGTATATATATATATACTTGAAAGTGATTTTAAATTCTACATAGTAATCTTCATATTAAATCTCAAGGGCATATTGACTAATCATCACATCTCCTTTAATCAAAGTACAAACATGACCACTCATTGTATTTTCATTCCTAAAAAAAGATGGAGGTAGGGGAAAAATCCCGTTGTAGAAAGGTAAATACTTGAAAAAAAAAGTGTGTTGATTCAATGTGCAATCTGTGTCTCAAAGAAAAAGTACAAATTTCAAGATTCAGGGATACAAATACTTTACTCAATTCGAAGTCTGAGATCGGGATCAGAAAAGGATTTCTCAAGAAAAAATTCAAAAACTTGTGAAACAAAAATGTACCAAACACCTCAGTACACCGTAGAGAAGAGAGCAAACAGTAAAACCATTATAAAATTTAGAAAAAAAATATAAATCTCAAAAAAACTGATGATAGGATTTAAAGATAAAATAAGCCAAATAAGTCATAAAATTTGCTCAGAAATGATGATAGGAAACTTTAAATCAGATTCGAATAAATAAAATAATACAATGAATTACCCTGACAGAACCAGAAAGACAGAAAAAAAACATTAGAGGAGGATTTTCTCAGTATCGAAAAAAAAAAAAAGATATTGAATGATGTGAATTAAAGATTGAAATTATTTCAGCAAAAAATACCTTTTAATTTGAAAAGCAAATAAAACAATTATTTCACAGAAAAAACGCTAACATCAGAGAAAAATTGGAAGCAAAGGGTACTAATTGTAATGCAACTTGAGTTAATAAAACTCGATAAAATAATATAACAAAATGTTAGCAATGATAATGATTACAACGCACTCCAGCCGTCATACTTCAAATAATAGAGGAAGTTATCTTCTATGTATAAATACAACTGTGAAGCCCAGTTACATTGTTTATCTTGGAATCTGAAAAAAAATAACGAAACGAGGGTACACTATTGTCATAGACGAAATCTATATATGTAATCGATATATATATATATATATATATATATATATATATATATATATATATATATATATATATATATATATATGACATCGGGGTTAGTCAGTTCAATTCATTGTTGAAATGAGCGTCGATATATTGCTGAAATTTATGATATCAATCGATGGTAAAGCTATTAACTCATAGTTTGGCTCATGCCTGACCTAGTAACACAGGGACCAACTTGTTCCGCGTCTTTTGTTCGAGCTATAATACGTTTCGACATTCCCTTGGTACACATGAGAAAAATGAAATGAAATAAAGAGATTCCTTGATAGACTATGAGTAGGAAAAAAAGATGACTAAAATGCATGATCAAACAAACATAACCAGGGAGGAACAATCTAATTAATTTATTGCTGGGGGACCATTTCATCCGAAGGCTAAGGGGCCATCTTCCCCCAACACATAATTATCTATTTTGGGGGTGACAGTTCCCACTGTCACCGGATAGAGCAAAAGTGTTACTATTCAATATCACATGATACCAAATACACAGTTTTTCCACCAGCAGAGCATATCGAGCTGATATTGATCACAAACTCAAAATACAGTTTTTTTTTTATCATTCACCTCACCAGCCTTTAACGTATACGCTCCAGATTTCCGGTGTGATCATATGAGTTGGGTATGGGATCAGAATGATTGGAAACCGTTCAGACTTCAAATAAAAGCCAACAAAAAAAGTACGTATTAAAATTAGGAATACTGTCATCAAATTTAATTTTGATAACAAAAAGTAAATAAGTTGAATTTTTGAATTTAGTTAATTTCATTGAGATAAGATAAACAGTACTCAATGCATTAATCATATGATATAGAGCAATATAAACATTATTATAGAGTAATCGCTAATTTTATTGATACTAGTATTTAAGTTACTTTCATCAAGATAAAATAAACAGTGCTCAATGCATTAATCATATGATATAGAGCAATATAAACATTATAATAGAGTAATCGCTAATTTTATTGACTCAAGTATTTGTTCAAGTTTTTCATATTTATGATATTACTAATATTAGTATAAGAGGAATTTTGAATGGTAATGTTGTTTCTTATGATTTTTTTCAATTGCTTTGTATATAAATTGTTCTTTATTTATTCTTTGTCGTGAAATTTCATTTAACAACAAAATAGATTTATTTATTCATTATTTACAAGATATATGAATCTTAATTTAATTTTGAAGATAACGCCACAAAATTAACATTGTTTTGAATAAGTTATAAAGTCTGACTTTGGGAATTTGAAAATTGCATCATAGACATGACAAAATAATCATTCTTTTGACGTCATCCTTCCGTTATTCTTTTCATGAGCAAAATTCAGGCAATAAAGTCTGTTTCGACTTTAAATGACTGAGTCTAGGACAAGTCAGACCCAGGCATGATTCGGACTGCAGGCTTTTATCTGAAGTCTAAGTGGTTTCCGATTATTTTGGTCGTACAGCTGAGTAGTCTGTGGTTTTACATCGGGAACCTGGAGCGTATAATGGTTTATGATAGTTATAATATGGCTTGAAAAGTGCTTTAGGCACGGAATGTTGACCCTCATTAGGTGAATATCCTTGCAATTATATAAAAAAATTATTTATAGCTCTATTTACTTTGATAAATATTGAGTACTGTGATTGAATATCATGAACAAAGGCACACTATTTCTATTACTTTTTGTATTTTGACGAATTGAAAGAAAATGATGGAGTAAATGTATATGTGGTTGTGTATGTAATCATTACCGAACACGATGATAATAAGATACAATCTGCAAGTAGTCAAAAGTAAGTTGTTATAGAGCTCGGTTCACGTGTAAACCGACATAACATGATTAATATACGTTTAAGTAATTTGTTTTTCTATTTATTCATCTATATATATAAGTATATATATATTTATATGTATGTATATATATATATATATATATATATATATATATATATATATATATATATATATATATATAAGTGTATATATATATATATATATATATATATATATATATATATATATATATATATGCTTGAGTGTGTGTGTGTATGTGTATTTGTGTACTGCTCAATAACACAGGTAATCAGGTGTTGTTGATGTCTGTATCTGTGCGTATATTGATATAGATGAATATGCATTGACTTCGATTCTCTCCGTATTTCACACTTGTGACCTTTCACTGTACAAATATGGGTGAATCTGTTTATCTTTTCCTTTCATTTTCGGTCCCCCTCTGTCTGTCTCTCTTAAACTCTCTTTCATAAATATATATATGTATATATATATATATATGTGTGTGTGTGTGTGTGTGTGTGTGTGTGTGTGTGTGTGTGTGTATATATATATAGATATAGATATTGATATAGATATAGATATATAGATATATACATATACATAAATGCATATAATGTGTTTTTATTTGTGTGCTCGTCGTTGTGCAATATTTGGTTTAGCTAAATCAACAGCTCCATACAGTCGGAATATCAAGCAGATTCCTTGCTGATTGTGCGTATTAATGTCCCTAAACAGAATCGATATTTTAGTCAAGATACGAGGCCAGTATGCTTAGCACAATAAAAATATATCATTGGAATATCAGCAATTCAAATCATATGCCAAACAAACTCCTCTTCATTCTCTCGGATATTGTCAATAATACGATCCTCTTCCCTAAGCAAATATTGTAAAAAGGAACAACGTTCAATATTTTCTAATAGCCTCAAGTGAATCCACGAATAACGACACGTAACCAGCAGATTACATAAGCCAGTATTAGTTTAAAGCCAATGAATAATGGATTAATATGATTGTCATATTTTTTTTTACATTGGAAAAGAGAACATCAGGTTAGTCACTCGAAAGAAACCACCACGGGATCAATATGTGAGTTTGCATTGTGCAGTGTTTGAGGTGATCAGTTGAAAATTTTGAAAAAGATGTGATCAATTGATGAATTACTTCTCTCACCTCATCGTGATAGCCAGAACAGAATCGAATTTTATGCCTCAAACTAAGAAACTAATTTGGCTTGAACTTACATTGTAAATTGAACCAACAGCTAACTTTTCCGTGGGAAGGATTTTTTCAAAAAGTCTCTCCTTGCGAGATGGGGGGGGGGTAAATGGTCAGTATTGTAATCCTCTAGCTACTTTGATGCAGCCTGTAAACGTGACACATATACATAGCCGACCAGCCAGACACATTTGGACACTGGAGAAACCTATGTTGACAGTTTTGATGACAGTTTTAGTTGTCGTTCTCTAATATGTTGTTGCTTTTATTTCAAAATATGAAATCGTTTTTCCTGTTTTTAAAGATATGCGTTGATAAAATAATGTGACGTTTATGGATTTGTTCTTAAGTTTTTCTTTGTAAAAATTAACCGAACAGGCTGTCGAAGTGACGCCTACTGGCCAACCTGCTAAAATACATGCTAATAGGCAGAGGGCATTTCCATAGTGGTCTGCATATTCAAGCCCTTCGGAAGTTACAATTTAATATGGCGTACTTGCAGGGTACGCTAACAAACTAAGCCGGGAATTGACATCTTACAAAAGGAACGAAATGATACAATTGTTTGTATACACATTAGGGAACCGGACATATTTTGAAAACAATACAAAATCTGTAACAATTGAGTTAGATAATTACAGATGATATCGGTATTTGAAAGCTTTCGAAGTGTTTCACAAGCGAAAAAAAACTAGATTTTAGAATTTCACAAAATTATTTTATTTATTTTATTCTAATGAAATTTCCGATACTTCCATGATAAAGGCCAGTATCTTTTCATTGGATTATGTTTTCAATCAAAATGTGTGAAAAATTTTTTTTTTCCTTTATGATGAAACCCGGGGATCGGGTTCATCATACAACAGAAATTCATTTGATGATTTATTTTATCAATAATTTCTGCTCAGTAATAAGTTTAACAATTATTAATGTTAAGCCTATGTCAAAAAAATCTTTTTACCTTTTTGAAAGAATAGTTGTTGGTGATACGGATTAAAATCATTACTTTTAAATGTTTGACAGTAAGTAGAATATTGCTCTCCCTGACAATTTTTCATCTCTATTTGCTACCTTGTTTTAACGGTCATTTTCCAAATTATTTATGATGATTTTTCAATCATTTTAAATAATTTGAATAGAAATCAAGACTCATGTCATTTTAACAAACCAAAGATCAATTTAAAATACTTTTAATCCTAAGAATGATACTGATGCAGGGATTTTTGTATATATTTTTATGTTTTTTTTTGTTTGTTTTTTTGGTTACTTTTAATTGAACTGCATTTTTCACGGATTGCCTTTTTTGACGTCACACAGAACTGCCAATCAGATAGCAGATTCTTATCTTTACCATATTCAAACTGGGGCTGAAAATCTCTCTCTCTCTCTCTCTCTCTCTCTCTCTCTCTCTCTCTCTCACTCTCTCTCTCTCTGTTCCAACTGCGTCTCTGTAAGCTCGTCTCTTCTCCTTTCTCTCTCTAGTTAGGATAGTTAGTATAGTTTTTATACACACTTTGTTGTTACACATGCATCATCACATCTTCATCTCATGAACACATCCTAACTAAGTTAAGCATTATCATCGTAGTTAGGATAGACTTCCTAAAATAACTTCTTAGTGGCAAAACTAGGATGACCATACTGATGATCATTGTATAGACTCTATCTCACATTTACTTAGTGATATCTCTTTCCCTTCATCCTTCCTATATAGGGGGCACTACGATAGAAACACACTGAGTCGATCACATTTTTGTTGTCTTTCAACGCTCCTACTCTTATTCGCTACTGTTGACATGATGTCAACAACTCATTGATCCGAAATGAAGAATTCTACCGGCCCTTATTGTTGTGAAAAGCAATATTCCTTTGGGGTTTTTTTTTCTTCTTCACAGCAGGTGACAATTTTTCACAATATTTCATTTGACTAATGGTGAAACTTTTGTGAAGTGAGTTTTTTCCATTGTAAGTGTAAATTATTTTTATTCGATTTTTTTATTACAAAATTTCTATTCTTCCAAGACCTGTCAACAAAATGGTGTCAGAATTATCGATTTATCAATTTGGGACAAGAGGACGCGTTCTGAGAACATCAATGATTAAAATTCTTTAACCTTTTCGTCTAATTTAAATACTTGGCTCCGTGTGAGGACACTTTCCCAAATCGAGATATTACAAATCCTCGGCCTAAGTACTGAAACGTCAAGGCGCTTGACGCCAGCCAACACCTGCGGAGAAAGCTTCTTTCTTTATCATAGTTAGCGTCAAGAAGCCTGTTTTAGATTTTAAGGACTTGACGTTTTCGAGTACCTATTTGATCGATATCATTTATCGCATTCGAACAAAAATGACTGCAAGTAGGTAAAGGTGTTACACGGTGATAAGTAGCCGGTAAAACGTAGTTTTGTCAGAGTGATCTCCTTAGACGCACTTGTGGTGCCTGTAAATCCAATTCCGAGTGGTCGGTAATGGTCACAAAAAAAGGCAATCAAAGAGAGCAGATAGAGAAAGCTAATTGAGTCGTTAAACGATTAATGTTATCAAGTTTTTGTATGTTCGAAAAATGCTAGCTTCTTTCCTAGTCCTGCTCTCATCAATTCATCAAACATGTGCCAAGTTGATCAGGCATGCCTCAAAATAAGGGGAAAAAAGCGGAGAACTTTAGTCTTTCTTTCTGTCCCTCCAAAGTTTGAACCCCTGATGTCTCTATTGCAAAATCTTGTGACGTTGACCGATCAGAGCGGAACAAAGAATCCATACATCCATTGAATGTAGAGCTACTTTCTTTTGTTCTTCAAACATTGCACGTCAGCAGATCTGGAATATGTCTGCGTGCATAATGCTGCAGACTAATAAGCAAACATTGATTTTCAAAGTTCAATTTTACGTTTTAATTAACGAAAATCTGTTTCTCCTCTTTTCGCAGTAATTTTGGATTTTTTTTTCTCTTTCTAGCGATAATGAACGAAAGACTTGGAACACATTTCTCAAAATTTCAATTGTTTTGAAATACAGTGATTTACAAAGTAATATGCATCATATCTTCTACACGTAGCGTTCAAAGATAGTTTTGTTTGTTTTTTGTTTTTTGTTTTTTCGTTTTTCCATATCATGATCATGTGCACGAATACATAGTGTAATTACAGCAGGTTAGTTTGAAAAAAGCAAATGATCTTTCCATACTATACCCGCTGCTAACACATGTTGTGAAATAGAGTAATCTTCAAACTTATTTCTGGAAGAATAACAGATCAGTGACATGAACTTTGGACTCAACAAATGATACTAGAGGAGGAAAGAAGATAATGAAAGTTATTTTCGTCCGGGGTTATGAGAAGCAACAGGATATTTCCTCTCAGTAACCAAAGTTTTTGTAGTTCACTAGTTCCAATTAAGTAAGTTTTACTAATTTTATCGTATTTACTCGTGTATCATTTGAGAAAAAAACATTTAATTTTGGTCAGATTATCGGAAGATAAATGGATTCGTGCTTTTTATCTTTTGGACTTTTGAAGAAATAATCAAAAACACAAATCCATAAATTTTCTCTCGAATTATACACGGGCGGATATGTTGATCGAGCAATTTCGCCGAAGACAGTCAATAGGTTTGAGTTTGAATGAAAAAAAAACGAATAAAATCATAACTACATTCAGGACAGTCCTCAACATTGCAATTAAACTGGAGTCACCTTTGGAAGATCTCTATTCATTTGGTGGTATCCAAAAGGGATTCTTTATTACAAACTGCCCGAAGAAACTGTTGCTGCTAAATAATACAGTGAACAGTTAGTAGGTTTGAACTTCTTGAAGACGATTTTCTGGCCATTGAAATTGGCCAGTGATTCTGTTTAATGGAAGTTCATGTCGTCATATTGCAAATACGTTGCAGCAAATGATAGTAAAAAGGGATCAAAAGTTCTGCCACTCATGACATCATCTCCAAACTTGTACCTTTCAGACTTGTTCTACTCAAATAGACACCTCGTATGGGTAGTGGTTAAAAAAATTCATGAAAATAAAAAACAAAACAAAACAGGAGAACAACTTCATTGAATGTTTTTTTTAAATATAACTGAAACGTTTGCATCAAGTTGATTTACATCTATAATAACTTATCAAATCATATATATGTATACTGAATAGATGTTCTACAATGAAATAGCTGGCTATGGATGACACAATATATATATATATATATATATATATATATATATATATATATATATATATATATATATATATATATGTATACATGTATGTATGTATGTGTGTGTGTGTGAATGATTTACATTTATAATACCCTTATAAATTATGCATATATATATATATATATATATATATATATATATATATATATATATATATATATATATATATATATATATATATATTCTAAGAAGCTTTACACCTTTAAACACTGAGCTTTAAAAAGGTTTTTCAATAGAATTTTGTGTCAGCTCAACCAAGCATTATCCAATATATTTCAATGCAATTTAAGTAATTTTCCCAAGTGTTTCTCCCTTGTTTCCCCCATATTTTGTGATTATGGTACAATGTATAAATCGTCTTTGGTTGAGATCACCAGATGTTACTAATGTGATTATTTAGGAGATTTCAAGTATAAAACAGTTATATTAACATGGCACCCCAGCAAGGTTGATCAAACACCACCTTCCCTTTATATAATTTAGTTCATACCATACATATAATTTATCACTTTATATATGTTTTTTATGTGTATTCTATATTGATATTATTGTACACTAGATATCATTTCTTTCTTGAAACAGGGCTCACTTACTTTACTGGTTTAAGGACGGAACACATTATTTTTTTTCCTAAAAATATTATTTTGTGTAACTTGAATCTCTAATTTTTTGATATTCTTCCATGTGATTTATGCATTTTCTCTTCTGTGTAATAATATTTTACATATACTCTTTTATTTCTATTACATTTGGACCATCTTCATCTAGGTAGTTTTTCATACAACGTTTCGGCCGTTGTACTCTACGGCCTTCATCAGGTATCATCTAGTAGGTGTGGGAAGTAACAAACCGAACCATTTATTTAACTGTCGGGGGTATATTGAACTCACTCCCCTCTTAGCGTTACTAGTATTGTTATTATTGTCACACACTGGGATCGAACCTAGAACCATCAGATTACTTAGGGTAATTCTGTCTGATTTTGTAACCACTACGCAATGTGTCCATGAGCATGGTCTGAATAATATTAGAAATAATAATAATACCTCATCTTAAGGATTCAGAGATATATACTCTTTTATTATTATACTATGTGTAAATGTTGGGATCATTAGGTGTTTCCCATGTAACAGTTTCGAGGATTTCAAAAACAGAACAGTTATATTATGATGGCACACCATAAGTATTGATCAAATACCACCTTTCATTGAACTATAATTTCAATATATAGCTTGTTCTACATTGTTATTTTATATCAAGTATTATCATTATGTATTGTATATGGATGTTATTTTATACTACACAACATGTAATTATTTTGAAACAGGGATTACTTACGTGAGATACAAGAAAAAAATACTCAATCATGAGAGATCAATGAGAATAACAACGGACCTTGCTAGTGTCACTTCTATTAACTCTTCATCAATATGAATATAAAATCTATTGTGTTGTTTTAATCTTAGACTGCATGAAAACCAATTTATGATATTATCTTATGAATACTAATTACACTGATAAACATCTTTGAGTTGATTTTCAACCAATTGAATTATTTGATTTTTTTCCTCTAACCTTAAAGCTATTTTTTCACATCTTGTACCATCTCGCTTACATCAATTCGTTTTTTATCTGAATTATCAATTTATTATCCTATAAATGATTTAAACGAGACAAAACCAATTTTTAGCCAGTGGTGAAACCTCAATGGAGTTTTCTGCTGATATACCTATACAATTCGTTACTTTGCATTCTCTGTTTGATCTCCCATTCTGCCGAAAATCCTATCAGTCAGGCAAATGGATCAGTGCCCAGCTGTTTTCCTTTTTCCATGTTTCCTGTCAATATAATAATCTTTCAAACTGACGAACACTTGATCGATCTCTCTTGATTACCTAATTCACTTAATATTGAGACAAATTTATTTTTTCAATGTACGTTATTCATTTATTCTATTTTCGTACCCTTGTAAGCATATTCTCTTACTTTCGCCATTAGTTCATTATAGTCAAGCAGATAAGTTCGAAAAGGATCAGACTGTTTGGTCATGCCTTTATCAAATTATCTAGAAAACTTATTTTGCCACATTGGTTGATTAAACAACCAAAGAAACACTCTTGGTATGACATCAATGAAACTAAGAGTAACCTTAACTATTTATAAATGTACTGATAATATAGTTAAGTAAAATACATAAAATGGAATACTACTTGTTTTAAATGGCATGCGTATGATACAAAACGGAAATGAGTCTTGTTTATCAAACAATATATACACACACACACACACACACACACACACACACACACACACATATATATATATATATATATATATATATATATATATATATATATATATATATTTCAATATACAAATTTAGCAACGTTGCACGTATGTTGTTATCTTGACACTTTAGTTCAAAATCCTTAAGGTATATATTACGATGCCACTTTCCAAATTCAATTTTATCATTAAGAGAACATAAGTCGTCAATAAAACGGGTACAACCTCAACAAGAAAGAGCTAACTTTATACCAGGTCAAATTGAAGACGATGTGAATATAAATTAAAGTTTATGTAAATGCAAATTTTGCCCAAGTGGCAATATATATATATATATATATATATATATATATATATATATATATATATATATATGTATATATATATATTTGTCGACAACCTAAATTGATGACGAAATGTGGGAACAGATCTTTTCAAAGAAGACTTTAAAAAACATTCAATAGATAAAAGGGTTTGATTGAACGAAAAAAATGGAACTCTCGTTTTGTATAAGTTCACATAAAAACGAAAGGCATAAAAAATGTGCTTTTTTCAAAATGCTGTCAAATCTGTCACTTAAATTGACAGGCCATACATGAGCCAACTGAAAGAGATATATTTCCGACAGCCATGTCATATATAACCATAAAAATGCCGGCAAACATATTAATTCTTAATGAAAACGTCACAATTGGCACATTTCGATAGAAATATATTTAAGAATCTATATTGCAAAGCAAAAGACATGAATGCAAACATGTTTAAATCCTAAAGGGACTCCTTGGTTATATATATATATATATATATATATATATATATATATATATATATATATATATATATATATATATATATACATATATATATACATATATATATATATATATATATATATATATATATATGTATATGTATATGTATATATACCATTAAAGGATGAAACAAATTGCTGTAAAACATTCCTACGCAAAAAATAAATTAATATATATACTCATGCAGAATAACCTGTCGTTGCCAGGGGTTCTGATAAACACTTACTTCGGTAAAGAAAATTCAATCAGACTTGCTGTATCCAAACAATTTATCAGGCAGGAGTACCCGGCCTTACCTGGTTTTATATATTCTACCCATGATGCCATGGCTTTTTTATGTTCCTAGTTATCCGATCCAGTGCCTTGAAGGCCAAGTTTCTTGGCCATTGTGCACTCATCCCACACAAGCAATTGACAACTCCATAAATTTTTTTTAACCCTTCAGGAACTGCAGAAGTATCGGCCCTGCCTCGATTTATCTATTCCTTCCATGATGGCATTGCTTTTTTATGCCCCTCATTGTCCGATCCAGCATTTTAAATGCAGGTTTCTGTGCTATTGTTTATTCATACCGCACAAACAATTGACAACCCTGTAAAAATAAAAAAAAAAAAGAGATCTACTCCTTTGAACATAGAAGTACCTGGTCTTGGAAGGTTCTATGCATCCAATCATTGTGAATTCCTTCTCTCCAAACGATTAAGAGCTCTGTGGAGACAATAAAATTATAATCTTAATCTTAAACCATTAATATATAATAGTAATAATAATAATAATAATAACAATAATAATGATGATGATGATAATAATAATAATAATAATAATAATAATAATAATAATAATAATAATACGGATACTGAGGAAGGTGCTGGAGATATAAGGACTGCAACGAATAGTAGCTCTGTCATGATATGCGAAAGAGGGAGGAGACGTTAGCTGAAGACCTGAGGAGACTTATTGTCACTCAGCCTTCAGCGATAACCACTGGGCAACCGGTGTGAAACTGTAAATCGTAGAATTACTGCGACCTATGAGTAGTAGGAGAGGAGGGCTGGAGACTTGAGGAGACTTGCTGTCACTCAAACTCCAGCGGTTACCACCAGGCAACTGGTGTGAGATTCCAAATAATAATAATAATAATAATAATAATAATAATAATAATAATAATAATAATAATAATAATAATAATAATAATAAAAATTAATAAACCATTTTTAATAAATAGGATAAATTGTCGTACGTATTTATTTTCAAGATACGAAAATGTCCCTTTTTATGTCTGATTAAATGCTCCAATGATTAGTTCGAGGGATATTGCATAGTCATACCAGGCAATCAATTGACACATACATACACGCACACACAATCAGAGACTCATATATATATATATATATATATATATATATATATATATATATATATATATGATGTGAAATCATAATCTTGCAGGTGTAAACCCATTTTCTAGTAAGTATGAGAAATAGATACACACATAATTCTCCGAAATATGCAAGCACAAGCAGTCTTAGAATATATAATTATATTACAGCTACGACGATTAAAAAATAAATGGATTCAAAATGTATGAACTATACAACATTAATTTGCAGTAACATTTACCTGATGTTCAATTTTTTTTAAAGCTTCATATCAAATATTTTATTGAATTGAAAATGCCATAAACCTTTTTGGCATCTAATGAAAATATAAAACAAAATTATGAAGTGATACTGTTTAAATCTATTGAAATATAATTGGTCGCTACAGACAATAATGGGAAATGACATTTCTCCTTTAGATTTGTCCCAGGCGAAAAGTTTGTAAATAGAAAATAAAGTTGAAATTTGGGAGAAAAATGACTTGGTTCCAATAAATTTGTCTTGAGTTAAATTAAAAATGACTAGAAATGATCTCTGATGACAACGAATGGCCTCAAGGGTAAGATCTGCATAGCCCATGACCTTTCCTCTGAATAGATGTATCTATATAACAAAGCTTCTTGTATGCCAAATTGAAGTTCTTTCAACTGACTAGAAATTACCATAAATTAAACCTTTTGATGCAATCAGATCAAGCTCACTCAGCCACTTCTTCTGCTTTGAAAAATATGTACGTCTATGCAGAATTCCAACTTCTTCAGGTGCAAAATGGTGGCGTATATCTGCATCTATAGAAATTATAAATGACGAATAATGATTTCTGATGACATTGACAAACCTCTGGGGTCATCTTCATATAGCCTGATACCTTTACTCTGAAAAGACGAAGCTTTCTGTCCGGTCCCAGCTTCTATGTTCGAAATTGTGTTTTACTCGGAGGGTACATACAGACGGATATACGGACTGCATCCATTGAGTGTTATATATTTATAAATATATCTTCTAGGACCCTCCGTGGCTTTGTACACGTACCAGGTAATTACTAGACCCGATCTTTATTTTTTGTTTGAATTTGAAATCGTTAACACACAGAAAATACTACAGTTAGCACTTATAAATTGATAGGTTTAGCTATTTTCAATTTTGCATGAATTATATGGTCGAATATCATTATCTTCGTTGCTTTTATCACAACTTTCCTGGTTCACCTTGCCCTGACAACGGCAAATCCAATGAATTCTATCTTGTTTCATCTGACCAGAGTAGAGTTTTACACTGGAGAATGAAAATGAAACGTTTTGGGACAGTGTATTGTAGTCAGATAAAACAAGATTCAACTCGTTTGGGTCGGATGGCATCCACTGAGTTTGATATGACCCTGTTGAGACATACGAAGGAAAAGTTTTGGTATCAACAGTAAAGCATGGAGGGGATAGATCATTGTCTGACCTTGTATGAAAATGTAATTGATTGGTGAGCAGCAATCCCTCGACGGACTCCATATCAATCTATTGAAAGAAAACATAACCCTGAATTTTTGAAATGAGGTATTATTATTATTTCTATTATTATTCGGACTATCGTCATCTCGGTTGTACTTTACGGCTTTCATCAGGTATCATCACCTACCAGATGAAGGCTGTAGAGTACAACGGTCAAAACGTTGTATGAAAAACAACCAAGATTAGGATAGTCCGGATAATAATAGAAAGAAAATATGTTGCTTCACTCAAAACTTCGGAAAGGAGAGATGTACTCAACCATGACACTGATCTAGAGCACTAAAGAAACAATGGTAATTCTGAAGATGCAAATGGTAAAAGTGTTCCATTGGCTTCCGATGTGGCTGGATTAAAATTTAGTTCTGTACTTGTAAAATGTACTGAAACGCAAGATAGAACTACGGATATCCAAGAAGACAAGACAAGATTTGAAAAAGACCAACATTCGGAGTGGAAAACATAAAGTGAAATCGATATAAGCAACGACTACACAAAGTAATAGGAAGTGAAACATTGATATCAAGAAAAAAATTTTTCTGCGTGGATGTTTCAATTTTTGGATGACATCATATACATATTTTTGGTAACAGAGTTTAAATGCTGTAGAGTTTTGTCATATATGATTTGTGGTGATATTAGTTCTAACAGTGTAATGCTCCACTAAAGATAATAAAATCTTGTTATTTCAGTTTAGGAGAAAACTATTTTTATCAAATAATTGGTAGGGATGGACCCACTCATAGACAACACCGTAATTGATAAACAAAACTAAGATATTAAGAAAAACTTGTAGGTTTAGCACAGTTGTTAAGCGATCCACTTACCGATTTTTTGATCATGATTTCAAGTCTTGGTTAGGACATGAAAGTTTGTTTCAATGTGATGAAATAGACAATCAGTGACAATTATTCATACAGAAAATCAGGTGAATTTTTTTTTTCTCGTTATGGTGTAAAACTGCTAACTTCGCCTAAAGTTTGACAAAATTAATAACTGAGCACAGAAGATACAACAATTCTCTAAATAATTGTAAAGACATTACTGACGGCCTCAAAGGAAATTAACCAGATGTGTAAGTTTTCATTAACTAGTTGATGCCCTTGAAAGAACTCACGGCTATATTCCTATTAGATAATTGAAACAAAAGAGTACTGTGCTGTAATCAATAGTCCATTGTTTTAAATGGTGGATAGGAGATATTTTCATCCACGATTTTTTCTCCTTCAAACGGAGGAGTCAATTACTACGAACAGAAAAAATCATTCTGTTTATTATATAGACGGTTGAATTCTACGATCATGCAGGTTGATAGTCGACTACCAAAATTCTATTCAAATTGGTGCTAGATTATCTCACTATCAATGATATGAAAAACCTATTCTTCCCTATATATCTCTTCCCATGCATGTGGAGAACAAGGAACTCTGGAGCAATTTGTCATCTATATTTGGGAGGTGTGATTCCAAAACGTGATAATCTCATTTAAAGAATTCTTGATTTGATTTTTTAAAACTTTTTAATATATAAATGTATATGAATGTATATATATATATATATATATATATATATACATATATATATATATATATATATATATATATATATATATATATGTGTGTGTGTGTGTGTGTGTGTGTGTGTGTGTGTTGTGATAAGGTAAAAAGAACATTCAAATTCACGTTTAGATAAATAAGTTGTGAATTGCACTCAACTTGTTTTGGCACCACACTTTATAAGTAAGTACTTATTTATGTCACGTCACTGTACTGTACTAAGGGTAATTTCGAACAAATGGGAAAATATGTCCAAGAAAGAAGCCACACAACTTTATTTCACTAACCCAATAACGGCTTGGCTCAACTAACGAAGAGCCAGGAGACATTTTGGCGTCTTTTCAGGTCTTAAGTAGACTGGGCCTGTACATTAACTTCTAACAAAATGCTCAACCTCACATGGAGAGACCGCAAGACAGCAAAGTATATCAGGGAGAAAACAGTCATAGAATCCACTAGAAAAGTCAAATGGCAATAGGCTAGTAATGTTGCAAGAATGGCAGACAACCGATGGCCATCACGACTCAAAACATGGATCCCCAAATATCACATGCACATCCGAAGCTGGCAGCAAACAAGATGGAGAGACGAGCTAGACAGATTCAGAAAGTATTGGCCCTACGACACCAACGATAAAAAGATGTGGCTAATCCTAGGTAAGGTCTATGTCCAATGATGGATGATAAGATTGATGAAAATGATGATGTTGAAGTTGTTTGTTTTTTCCATTTCTCAAAGAAGACGATGACATTATTGATTCATATTATCAATAAGATTACTCTCCAATCAAGTTTTTTCTCAGGAGAAGTATCTGTAACGAGAAAAAAAAGAATAGAACACGTGAAAAGTAATCACACTCGATTACTAAACCTGATCTCCTAACCGAGCATTCTTTTTGGGGTTAGTTTTTCCGTAGAGCAGTCTTGTTTTTGTGTCTTGGGGTTTCTCGGACTTCATGACATTTTCCCTTTAAGATACATTGATATTATGTTACTGACGATTTATTATCATACAAAATGTTCATTAAACACACGCTTACAATTACTTGCGACCTTTTCAGAAAGACAGCCCCAAACTATAACTTGTTGTTTATTTCAAAATTCAAAATCAAGCATCTCACGTTTTCTTATAAATTCTTTTAATCATCTACATTTTTAAGTCTCATCTCCATCTATATCAAAGAAAGTGTCAAATCAATCTCATGATTTACATAAATGACGCTCCTGTGGCTCTATGACCGTTCGTTACAATCAACACAATCAGAACAAGAGTGACACCAACAATCAAAGACAGTGATGAAGTCAGGAAATATGATTGAATTTGGTAAAAAGTAGTTACTGAAACGTTCGATCATTGCTAATGCATTGCATCTACTCTCGTGACCTTTTTCAATAGATTTCAGTGAAAAAGAAACGGTAAATATACTAGTTCACGGTGCAATTGAAACCCAAACTAGTGGAAGTTTCAGAAAAAGTTCATTTAAAGCATTATGATTATGATAGTCACCACACATTTAGGATAGGGAGTTTTAGAGAATCCACCACACTTACAATTATTTGATTTTTGACCAACTAGAATTTCTTAACCTAAATTTATCAGTTTGTCCCGAAGTGAATATCTTCAGGATTATGATGCATATCTCTTTGATATAGACTAATAAATCTAAGACAAACAAATTAGACTAATTTTTTCAAGTTTTACATGATCAAAATTCTCAGTGCATATACATTGGTTAAGTTTTATAATTGAATGATAATGTTGGATGAAAAGCTTCTAAAAGGACTCTAACCAAGCTACGGCGTTAAGGATACGGAGTTTACAAACTATTCCATACTCTTTTGCTCTATTTCAAAATTGTATGATGATTCTAGACACTGCATCCCAGAAATTGCAGATGCTGAAGAACTTAGGATATGAACTTTCAGAGCATTTCTCACACTCACTTGATCTATTTCTAATTGAATATCATCTTCCCATGGATAGTTTGTATTTTATCTGCGATTTAAAAATATCAAAAATCAGGGTAGTATTGTTTGAGATTTAGGAGGTTATCTAGCCGGGAAAAGGAGAAATATAAACAATAATTGGTTCATTACAAAACTTGAGAAATTTTTTGATAGAATCAAATGGAGCAGATTTAGTATCATAGAATGTACAACTATTGATAAAGTTTGATCATGTTTTCTTTTTTTCTTCTTTGGTAGTTATATATGCAGCATGTGTTGTTTTGCACAGACTATTAATCCAGTAGAATATAATATAACAAGACCATGGTGGACAGAATGGCAGTCTGTTATTGAAGGAAAATTCTCGATCCTGGTGGCTTGCCTCAAAATGGCGGTATAAGTGGATCATCTAAATGTGGTTGCAGATGTGTACATATACCTCCGAACGCAACGAATAATTTCAGTCACAAACTTTCCAAAAGTGGACTAAGTATTGCATAAGATATATTATCTAAAAATTCCAACAATAGTAGAAGAGAAACACTGGATTTCTTACTGGGGAAATACTTTTACCGCACACTCTAAATGTCCTGAGTTCCTCAGGATGAAATAGTTACATATTTCCTACAAGTGCCAGAGCTGATTGCAAGAGCAAAGATTGAAGCATATGACTTCAAACGTTCATTTTCTGGGCAGCAGTGTCACTTTCTTTGAAATATTGGCGTACACAATCTTCTTCCGAGAGTAGTTGCTTTCAAGCAGGGTTAGAGGGGTGTCTGCTTTTAGATATTCGGAGAAAAAGAAACCAACATCCAAAACCTGGAAATCGATCAGTTATTTGGGGAAAATGATTGGAGTCTGAATGAAATACTCAAAATATAACAGAATCCCCATTTTAAAACTTTAGTCGTTAATCAATTACAAGTGCTGTTTTTCATGGGATTTTTTCGAACTCTTAGATGATCATCGTGTTTTGATGTTTGGCTTTTGTGAACTATTCTGAAGAATGGCCTTGTTTTAGCTAAGAAGAGGACGCTTTGCATTTGGAATTAAAAGGAAAATATTTGGAAAATATTTCAGAATAGGTAAAACGAGTAATCAAGAAAGGATGTGATTTGACCCAGAATAAAGAAAAAGCAAAGGGCGTTGCAGAAGTAGAGGGAAAGAATGAAAGGTATAATTTAAAGATCGCCAGGGAGAATGGTAAAAGTCATTTGCCACAGGCCATAGTTTAAAGATTAGGGATATTCGTATCCCGTGTTGCCTCAACTGGAATTGTTTTCTATGTTGCGCTTTTGTAAACCAAACCTCCAGGAGACTTATCTCCGGCATTGCGTCATGGGAGTCGGGGGTTTTCACATCTGGTTTCCATTAGAAGCGGCAGCGTCTTCGTCGATCATCGGCATTCTGTTATCGTACACCGACTGTAATCAATAAGCCTCGTGCGGCCCGAAGCCTCGTTTGTTTGTCGGGAAAAGAAAAGCAAAAAGTAACACATCGAACAGAGTCAATATCTAATTCTTATTCTTATTTTTGAAAATGTTTATATTCGTTCATCTTCGTCTTCTGGTTCCTGTTCTTCGGATGGGAGAGGAAGAAAAAAAAAATGCCGAATAGGAAGAAAGATTAGGTCTGTTGAAGCTGCACAGTAAGTTGCAACTACTGAATAATTTATTGCCCCAAACAAGAACCCGTGATCCGTCCTTCATTTCCATCAATGACAAAGCTGTTTTGAAATTATTTTCTTGTATTTTCATTACCATTCTTACACAAATTGTGCCAAAAATGTTGGTCTTATTTTATTTTTCTCGCTGATTGTAAGTTTTTTCTAATGTTACTATGTTTTACTTGAAAGCTTTAGAGCCTTAAACACCAAAATATATATTGATGTAAGTCACGTTATCATGATACTATGAGTGAATTTATCTTGTTGGGATCACAGCTTTTTACTATATTTACATATATGTGTGTGCGTGTGTGTGTGTGTGTGTGTGTCCATCTGTGTGCACGCTTGTGCAAATGTCTATATATATATATATATATATATATATATATATATATATATATATATATATATGTATATATATGTATATATATATATATATATATATATATATGTATACATATATATATATATATATATATATATATATATGTATACATATATATATATATATATATATATATATATATATATATATATATATATATATATATATATATATATATATATATATATACCAATCTGGTATATAGTTCTACAGAAAAGTGTTTGGACACTCCATACATTTGCAAAACTGAATTAATTTGCATTATATAAATAGAACTCTGGCATACTGATTTTGTCTGATGAAATACCAGCCTTTTCTGAGTCATTTTCATACGTAAGTATCTTGTTTTGGTGCAATCTTTCTGAATGAGTGGATGTGAGACGACTAACAACAATAACTGTGCAGAAGTTATTGATTACTTCATGGTTTTCCTCCTGCTTACCTTTTCTTACGTTAATACGCAAATTATTTTCACATTTCTCATATATATATATATATATATATATATATATATATATATATATATATTTATATATATATATATATATATATATATATATATATATATAATGTGAGTGTATACATGTGTATATTTGTGTGTGAGAGCCCTCGAACGATCGCCATAAGTTCATTAGGTGCAGATACACGTGTTGGGGTATGCATCAGCGGAAGAACAAAAACCCATACATACAAAAAGGAACACACATTCACAAATACACAGACTCAAAAATAAACATACCTATATTTTCACTAACACACGTACACAAACACACACATACACAAACACGTTCACACACATATATACACACATGCATAAAACAACTGAGCTTGCTCAAAATGATGAATCAAGTGCACACGCATCCAATACCATACATACATCCATGTAAATCGGTCAAATGGAACTTACATTATATTGACTGTAAATGTAGTTACTCTTAAACCAGTCAGCATTGTGGCATGCAGTAGAGGTTTGAAATCAGAACAGCTGTTTGCAAGACAAGTGGGATGTAGTTCAGGAGGCAGTGCACTAGATTTTAAATCACCTCAGACCTCGGTACTTAATCTACTGCCTTCTATCTAAAGTCACAGAATACCAGATATTGCTAAATGTTGGAGGGTATTCCTCAAGGAGCGAAAACTTCGACATGATCTTAAAATCTAGTCAAGCCAAAGGTAGTTGCTGCCTATACTCAACAAACTAAGGGACCTTAAGCTTTTTGAAAGGCTTGCTCATGAACTTGACATCACTGCACGACATTTCACTCAGAAATTTGCCTCAAAGAACTCAGCCCAAAGAATCTAGCACCAGAAGACAAGCCTGGTAGCTAATGTGCTGCATTACATGTCATTCGGTTGATATCGCCTGGGCTTTGTTTATCTGGCATATATTTGTATTGGTGTACCGATGATAGTGTTAACCATGATTTAAGTAATATCAGCGATAGAAGCTTTTAAACATCTATATGAGAGAGGATGATCGATGGTTATTCATAAAACTTGGCTGAAACTAGCAAAAGACCTAATGATTACCAAATTAACTTCACCGACTTATTGACGTCCGTTACGAACTTGTTAACAAACTCGCTAAGATTAACTCTTCTACTCATATTATAGAAGACATTTCGTTGGAATATACAACAATCAAAATCGGAATCAGAGAGCTGAACAAAGTAGACCATTTGATCTACATAGGACAACAAATATCTATGAAATCCTCAAAAGAAAAAAACAGAAGGATCGCTTTACATTCCAAAATATTCGGCAAAGCCAGTTAAAGCTTCGAGAACCAGACTGTATATTGTTTTAAAAGGAAGAGTGTACATCGTCTTGATAGTCACCTAATGAGCTGAGATATGGAATCTAAGTAAAAGATCGACCCTCATGAAATTTGAACCATGCAGTTTTCCCAAGAGAGAATCACGCTCAACATTACATGAACGCATCACAAGACAGCACAGTATATTAAAGAAAGAATGGAACCAGAAAAATCATAGAATTCATTAGGAAACTTGAATGCAAATGGGCAAGGTATGTTGTAAGGATGATGCACAGTCTCTTGGCATCACGAGTCACAACGTGGATCCCCAGAGATCTTCTTCGAAAGTTGGCCGACAGAAAATGAGATGGTGGGACGATTTTGACAATATAAGAAGGTCTCGGCTTCCCAACGCTCACGATAGAGAGGTATCGCGAATTTTGGGGAAGGGCTATGTCCATTTACTGACCCTAAAGGTATGCTCTTGTTGTTGCTGTTGCTGATGACGATGATGCTGCACCGGCCATGTTTTCATGTAAAATAACTTTGAACATACAATCAAAATGACTTTATGATACGAATTTGATAAATTTCAATTTATTCTTGAAGATATCGTACTGGTCATAAAAAAACTTGCAAAAGTCTTCACCAGCACTGTGTACTGGTGAAAAATTAAGTCTAATAAACTGTTCGAAACTGTTTCAGTTCAATTCTATGGAAGTGTCTTCTAATCTGGCTCGTGAGAAAATAAGTGAAGTATAGAACATATAAAATGGAGTTCTAATCTTAGATAAGGTTGACAGTGTTTTAATATCTTTGCAAAAAGAAGAAATGCAGAACTCAGAATTTAGATTCATATTTCAATCCAAATATATATCCACGTACAAAAAGCTGTGCATACACACGTATATCGAGTTCTTTTTTTAATTCATTTTTAGTCGATTTATTTCTATATCTGTATGATTGTGTTTTTGTCCTTGCTCTTGGATGTAAATGTATTTGACCTCTTGAATCATCATGACTTATATGGAACGCGATATCAATTTACGCTAAACAACACAAGCTGCAATCATCGTTTGCGTATATTTCCAGCTAACAGTGATACTGTTATTTATTGGGAAATAATAATTGGTCAACTCCCAACGGTGACTTCACCTATGGCACGGGAGATAACTGAAATATTGCTTTTATATCACTTCTAAAAATTGTGCATATCGCCTGGGGAAATGGCAATGAGATCTGCACTATCCCTCTGCTTAATTCTGGATTTCTATATTTGGTATGCCTTTTATTACATCCGCAGGGACTTAGAGTCTATTATTGGCTTGATTCTGTCAGTTAAACTGTCTGCTCACAAGTTTCCCTATAATGTAAATTTTAAAAAAGTAAAGGGTCAGAGAATCAGTGGGTAAGTCCGTGCAAAACAACATTAAGATGTAATTTGTGTTCCGCAGTGTATTTTTTCACTTCGGTTTTTGTTCTTCCTAATCTGTTAGATACGACCTTAAGTTATTGATATACACTTATTTCTAAAGAGATTTCATTTGAAAAGTGACGCATGTATCTCAGTGATGCGTTTTGATGTGAATATTTCGATGTGATCCAGTATTTCGAGGATGTGATCTGCGATTGTGACAATGAACCTTTTTGCTAATGACGATCCCCTTTATTAGTGAGTTGACTACAACAGATTAAAGACCGTTTCCCTATTTAATTGACTGTTGCGAATACGGATTAACACTTACGTCTTCCAGACAACTTCGATTCAAGATCACGGAGAATAATGAAACAAAAACAATCGAGCTTTTCGTAAAAGAAGAATTTTTTTCTGTCCGCAACGTCAAACCAACCGGAAGACCTACAGAATGATTTCGTTTTTGCTACAGACAATTTTGTAAAGATGAGAGACACAAGTCACAGACAAATTGTCCATTTGCGGTGGATAATTCCGAAATTGACCAGGTTTCTCAATAGAATAACAGCATATCTCTATCTTTGGCTCTCACCAAACAATAGGATCTTTAGAAATCGATAGCTTACCATCCTCGATACGCTGTGTAATTTGCAGCATAGCCTTTAAGTCAGAGGCAGTAGCACTGTCTAGGACTTCAGTACCATGAAGTTTATCAAGTTTCTTATTGAATCAGAGAAGTTCACGTAGATTACTGAAAGCTTTGTTTCTTTTGCGAATCTGTTGTCAACTTCTTAGCTTAGTTTTGAGTCTGTAGTTATGATACACCCAAAGTGAGTAAATTCCTGGATTACATCCAGTATAATGGGACCGTTAATCACGAAAGGTCGGTGGTACACCTGTTTGGGCACAGGTTGATGAATGATAACAATTTTTTCTTCAGTCTAACTTCCAAATCTAAGAGTTGTACTTGCAAAGCTGTACACTGTTTGTTTTAGGGCTGGCTCGAAGCAGACAAATATATCTGCATCTCTAAGCATCTTTTTTTTAACTGATAATATGGATTATTTCAGGAAATGTAACCCTGCTTTCAGAAAGCTTGGGTTATGCCATTTGGCATGTTCTAAAGATTCCAAATTATAATATACATAAGCAAGTCTTTTATTTCGGTTCTACAAAGGTTTCATTATGATGCTATACCCTCAGATGATGGGGGTAAACTGGTTTTAAAATATATATTAATCGTTCGTTTTTTTGCATATTTGAACATAAATTTTGTTTCAGCTTAAAGTGATGGAACAACCATCATCGATTTGAAATGGGGAAATGTTTAAGTGCTCCTGATCCCCCAAATAAGCTACCAAATTGTACATAATACTTCAAATAAAACACAACATTTTGATACAGCGAAAAAGTTCTGAAAGGTCATTTCAAAATCCGAAACGTGCTCTTGTGAATCATTTAAGTAAGGTAGAATGTCACGTCTCTTAAACGACCATCTCAATAGAGTATGACAGCCACTGACAAAGTCTTTAGTTCATTTGAATACGTTAGCTTTATGGCATTTGCACATCTCAAGACTGGTTGAGACCTTGACTTTATACAGCGAATTATAATGACCAAGCCCTAATTAAGATGTTAGTCCATCAAAGGGATACCTCCAGCCTAATCACACAGCTTAGAGCGTGCTCATTTAGCTTCTGAAATAATATGGATATATGTTTAAATGAAAAGTTTTTGTTGATACCGCGAATCGAACGCAGGATTCTGTTCTTTTGAGACAGAAACTCTAACCAGTACACTATCTGCACTAAACTGCATATCTAGAAGGCCAATTTAGCGTCGAAATAACTCAATTAGAAATGTAATGCAGGGCTCTCATTCTCGATATCACCAGACTGAATCCCCTCAAGACGCTTACAAAATATAGCTTAGTCTGGCACATAGCCACAATAAAGGAGCCCCCCCTATGAGGAATGGAGTCACTATATGTTCCATCATTCTCGGATTGCAAACCAGGAATCCATGTGAGTTCTATAATAAACTTCTAAGTAAGCGCACTGCGTGTGTTTTCAGACCTTATCATTGCCTGTTTCTTTCTTCCAAGCCTTTTTCTGCATGACTAGAAAAGTCCCGATAAAAGGTTCCCATAATCTTTTTTTACGATGTAAGTCAAATCCAGGATGACAATTAAATGGAAACTTTTTGTTTTTGCTATATTATAATATCCATCAGGTATACATATATATATATATATATATATGTGTGTATATATATATATATATATATATATATATATGTTTGAGGAAGTTATAATTTTCTCTTTTGTGTCAGTTTTTCTTATCTCCTCTGGCCGTCTACGTCGTTGCATTCGACGCTTTATAATTTATAACTTCGTTAAGAGCTCATATCCATTAGACGCACCACCAGCGGGAAATTTAATTCGTTCCCTGACAAATAACCGTCTTTATCTTCTGCTCTCAGACGGCCAAAATTACGGAATCGTTTATGTAAATGAAGCATCGCTCTCTACAGATTTATCTCCAAGAATAGATGTTCAAGCAAGCAGCAAAAGGAAGCCATGATATGGTAGGAACCACCATTCAATGATGGCCGTTCCTGGGAATTTAGAGAGCTGAGACTATAAGAATCGACAATGAAGAGAGAGATAATACTATTTTCGAGCCCTGGTGAACATTTTTTTATGGTAATTGTTTGGAATAAGTCCACGGAACACACTATGTCGATATTGTTCTAGGGGTAGACGCTGTATGCGATAAACATGAGACAAAGGTTATCATTTGATAATTTGATTTTAATTTGAAGAAATTATTGTCTGATTCGATCAAATGTTCCTTTTCCACCCAAGTACATTTCATTGTTATCAAATCTTTCTATTTATTACACAATTTTCCCCTTAAGGGTACCACTAGAAATGCCTGAATTTGTCCGAAGAGTAATCACTCAACTTGAGCAGATGATATTTTGTTCATAAGAATGTTCAAATGTTTGTCCATTTTAGAGTTACAAAAAGCAAACCAATATTTAATCTTTTTATATTGTTAGTCACAACCCCAATCTCAATACTAACCATAACCCTATACTTACATACTAAGTGCTAACACTTATACTCATCCCAAACACTAACCCTACCATTTATCCTACGCACTGAATACTAAACCCAAACCACAAATCCTACCATCATACCTGAACATTATCTTTAAACACTAACCTTAATCATCATTATCATCAGTCTGTTTACATCCGTCGCTAAACATACAGCTTCTCGAAAATTCGCCAGATTCGTTGATCATGGGCATCGCAGAGCCAGTACTTCTGAATTTATATTGTCTATCCCACCATTTTGATTTGCGTACTTCATCCTTGGGGGTTCATGTTGTGAGTTGTGATGTCAAATAGTTATCTGATATTCTCTCAACATGACCAGTCAATTCCCATTTGATTTTTCAATAGTTTCTACGATGTCCTAGACCTCTGTCTTTTCTCTGATATACTGTGCTGTCTTATGATCTCACCATGTGAGGATGAGAATAATTATCTCATGTTCACATGACTGATTTTCAGTTTGAGGGTCAGGTTCTTGGTTAAGATCCATATTTCAGCTCTATAGTTGACTATCGGTCGGATACATCGGCTGTATAACCTTTTTTTTAGGACCAATGAGATTTTTTTTGTTTTTGTAAGACGAGCATGGTCTACCTGAAAGCTTGCCAACATAGTGTGATTTTTTACTTGATTTCTTTTTCTTTTGATGACCTAAAGAAGACTCGCTGCCTACGGTAGGGATAGTGATCCTCTTCTTCCCGTTCTGCCTTTTTGTTTTCGATTTTCGCATCTTTGTCATCAAAATCTTACCGTAATACTCCATCTAAACACTAACTTCAAACACTAGTCCTGATTGGAAACCCAGAATTATAGCATTTAGGTTTCAAATGTTCAGAGTCTCCAGTCCTCATTTGTTCCGTGATACTTTCATATTAACGGCAGCTAATAGCGTCTACTGAAAAGTTATGGCGGTGATAGCTTAATTAAAAACTTTATAGCGACCAAGGAACACTTTAACAACTTTTCACACAATTTATTCAATGTCCCTACTTCACAAGGTGATAACTGTGACCTAATTACACTATTGCCTGTCGTATACAAATTATTCACAAAAATAATTACAAACGAACCAGTGGGCTCTATAGCTAGAAATCAACCACATGGGCCTAGAAGTGGCTACACAACAATGCAATGGAATGACTCATCAGAAGTCATACATCAAAGCTCTTTGTTTGACTCCGTAGATTATGAGAGAGCATTCAACACGGCAAAATATAAAGTGGTCCTCGAGAACAACAAAAAGAACATAGATGAGAATGGCACTACAATAATTAGACCAGGTGTTGATACGAATAAGATATGACGTTTTCAAATGTGATAGAACAGTTATGTAAAGAAACGAATATAAATTTGTTTACAGGTTAGAAGAGATCACATTGTAAAGTTGAAATGTATCCGTAAATAGCATTGCTTTGGAATTTTTGTCTTTATAATAGCTTATAGATTTTGACTCAAGTCGAGTGTTTATCATGGGAAAGTCTACTAATCACTCCACTTCATAATAAATATGCCGTCTAAGACAGCTTTTTATCCTTCTTACTTTTGCATGAGGCTTGGGTAATCTATCCTGCATCTGATCGACGTATTCGAATAGCTTTTTTGTAACCTTCACATGTCTTTCACCAGCTCTATGAAGGTATTTCTAGTGTGGACGCACTACATCTGATCTGACACTTACTGGTCATTTTGAATTGTGAGATAAAAGGACGCTCTTGGGGAATTCTGAAGTTCCAGATTCGAATTCTGCATCATAAACGAATGTATGATTTGACACTGGGATAATAAATATTGGACTAGCGTAACAATTACAATTTTCCTACCAGTCATGGCCTCTATCTTGGAATTTCAATGACTTGCATGCATTATCCCAAGAATTATGCATTTTATATTTGTAGTAGCAATATTTCTTGTCGAAAATACTATGCATGCCATAATTGGATTTTATCATGATCATTATCACAAACATCATCTTTACCACTGTGTTCTCCATCAACAATATCATCACCAACATCATCGATATCTCAACACCAACATCACCACAATCATCATCAATATCACCACACTATAAATTAAATACTGATGTCATGAAATGTACAATTGGCTTGATAATTCCAGCTAATTTGCTCCATTATGGTCGAAAGACGATTGGTTCCTTTTGAAACTCCCCAAATCTGGTCACATCAGAGTTACTTCCCTTCCTTGCAACCGATTTGATTTTCCCCCATGGTGACCCTTGAACAAGTTTTATGATTTACCGGAAGGAACATTGTAATGTCACCTCTAACACAACATATGTTTTCATTACAAATGGTCGAGAGGTGTACAAGCTGGTTTTCAATAGCTATATTGAGCATATTTTTAAAATAAGTTTATAGTTTATTAGAAAACATTAAGTCCAAAATGAATACAGTCACTTCGAGACTGGAAATGAGCCAATTCACTTTTGTAGAGTAGATAGGAGTAAAACATCAGAATATTTTAGAATATAACACTAAAAAAAAAAACAGATCTCCTGGCCAATTAGCAGAAACTAAGCAATGTTTTTCAACCAATAAAAAGACACATTCCTAGAATAATCGGTTTGGGAGCACTTTAAAGGCTATAAATATTGGATTCTGAACTTTGTTAATCAGTGTTTGGACGTTTTCAACACGGCTCTATGACACACAAGTAATAAAAAATCTTTACAACATACGAAACTTAACATTTTACTTCTTAATTTATATTGAAAGGTCTATCAAATAAGTTCATCAACGATAGTTTTTCTTCTATTTCGAATATTAAATGTTTCTGCCAGACGTAGACGTGTTTGTAAGACAATGAACTTTGATGCAGTTTTTTCATGCATACTTTAGGGGCAAGACTTAATTCATGCTCATCTATTCTTTTATTCGGTATATCAACTAGCATATGTATATGAATTTCATTTGTTTTCTTGCCACCAACGAAATCTTTTTAAAGACGTCTAAATCGGCTGCTTATCAATCCTTGCTTACTACTCTAGTAGATGCAACTATAATGAGTCCAGTAGACCTTTAAATATCGGGGCAAAGCAAGGATCTACTTGAAAACCCCATTTGGCAAGAGTGTCTGCACTTTCTGCTGTTCTTCCCAACGAAGTTGCCCAAATGATTTTCGGGTGGAGTTCAACTTTGATGCTGAAAACTTCTGGACCAAAGCACAACTTCTGTGTACATATTACTATAAAAAAGAGCTTTCATCCTGGTTATGGCTTCAGATGTTCTTGCCTAGAAAACTGATCCAAAAAATATTTCAAGTAAACACTCTGAACTGTTCAAGTTGGCTCTAAGTATGCTAAAATATTTGAATGTGGAGATACGATTTGAGTCATTCAATTTAGATGTATTGTAGGCGCTAGAAATTAAATCTATGCAGATCAGATGGCTCCGTCTCCTTGATATAAATGGAACTGTCACAGTATAAAGGAGTGTTTGATTAAATCAATTAAATCTGTCGCCCACGTGACCATTTAAGATCAGGAGAATGCAGATTCAATATCATGGCCGATTGGGAATTTACCTAACGAGGCCTGGTACTACTCCGTGCAGTGAAGTCTAAAAGGCTTGCGATTTATCCTGGAACCAAAAACCCGTTGGTCCTAAGTCCTTGAAATGATAGTAGGGAAGACTTAAGAGAATGTTTTGGTTATAGCTTAATCACACGTTCCCTTGTGTGGGATCCCCAAAATGAAGCGAACTTGTGCCACACATTATTCTCGTGGTGGATCAGAGAAATAGGTTAATTGTGTTGTCAATAAAATCTGATTTTCATTGAAGGTTATGGCTTACTCACTGGTTACATAAGCTGCGATACTTTCACAACAAGGTTGAAGCAATGTTGTAGGTGCGTAGTTATTTTTCTCTGTGGGGACTTTTTGATAAACCTGAACTAAACAGAAAACACAACATAATGTTGTTCTAGCTTTATTTTTTCTAATCGGTTCATAACTTTTTTTCCCTAACAAATTTCAAGTCAGCTGAGTATTTACATTTTTCATTCTTCTTCCCACACTAACAGAACTATCTAGCCCTGGAACCGTAATTTACCAAGAGAAAAAACTTGCCCTTCGTTTTCTATTTGTTCCTTCAAAGTCATCCATCAAAAACATAAAAGAAAGAAGTCCATAGGGTAAAAACAGATAAATAATCCTCATCGATCATTTTCGTTGGGCAGATAATCTTAAACAATCATTGTTGATCAAACACGTAAACAAAGCTCTGGTCTGGTTAGCAGAACTTCCTGGCGATTTGAGTGTCGAAAAAAGATGGTGGAACAATGAAAATCGCGTGTACGCATGCGCGCGTAGGACGCAGGCGCCCATGAGAGAAGGCAGAGTCAAGATTAAACCGTCAGAGATCCACCAATTTGCTCCCCCTCCACATTTCTTTACCTTTGAAACCAGTCCTGCACAAAACGACTCGGTTTTGTTGGCTATAATTTTCGGGTATTGTGGGACACGTGGCCCAATAAGTGGTTCTGCTGTTTGAGAGGGTGTCAGAAAATGAATGGGGTGCTAATTGATTTATGCCCCTGTATATCGATTTTGAGACGTCAAGATTAGATTCTAGATTTATTTTGTAGATAAATTATAGTTTGGCACACCATGAAATGGAGTTGCCTGCTTATGCGAGAGACAAAACAGCCATAACAAAGGGAGACGTAACTATGGACAATCGTATGAAAAATGAGGTGAATATTTGTATGTGCATGTGTATACATATACAACCTCACACTTGTTGTTATTGTGTATAAGCGAGCGTGTCCGGTGTCTGGGTTGTGTGCTTGTGTGCTATGTATCAGTCTATCGACATTTAATCAGCCTACTTCAACCTGGCACATGGCCACAAATGTGAGGAATCCACTGAAGATTGAATTCAGTATTTTATTTGTGCACACATGTATAGATACATAGCCAGTATGACTGACTCGAAAACTTGAGAAACCTATGTTAAAATTTTTGATGAGAGTTCTGGCTGACAAATTTTCATAAATCTAGAAGCTTTGGAATGAATATGCGCTTACAAATAATTAGGCGGGTATAAGTCTTGTGAAACGTTTCAAGAAAATTTGATACATATATGTGTTAAATAGCATTTATATCTATGTACATTCAAAAGTATTTATGAATATTATGTCTTAAAATTGACATTTAAATATTAAGATCGAATTAGGTGTATATGAAGTAGCATGGATGTATACGCGAGTTCGTGTTTCTGTGTCTGTGTGAAAATAAAGTCACGATTATACAACTATAAAAACACTAACAATATAAACAAATCACAATACTAATTGTTCAAGCGGAGATATTTTTCTTCTTTCGAAAATCAGCATTAGAAATCACGACTTTTTTTTACTTATGATATATACTATAAGAAACGATCCCAAATACATATGAGGCCTCCGTGTTTTTGATTATAATACATATTTCTTCGATTTTTTCTATTATTTTATTATTTTCTGCTAATCATTTGCTTTTTTTTTCTTCCTAACATTTATTTAACAAAACTATTCATAATTCTTTGTGATTTTTTCATTCATTTTTATTTTTTTATTTCTTTATTTCTTTATTTCTTTATTTATTTTTGCTATTTCCGTCCGCACGTCCTCCATTTTAAATTCTTTGTTACGTATTCTCCCTCTACGATCGAGACCCTTCACACTTACCCATGTCTTGAGAAGAAGAAAGTACACTTTAATATCATTATGAATCGGCCCAAAATGTTGCGCAGTTACTTCCTACAATCGATGGAGGTAATTACAGAGTGTGAACTGGCTTAATGAAAGGTTTCGGCAGAAGAGAGGTCTGCAACCATTGGAGAGACGAGATATGAACAGACAAGTGAGGATAATCAGAGATGGCAAAGGAAAGTTGAAGTCTGTGACCTTAACAGGTATAGCGGTACAAAAATGGTGTGAAACAAACAAAACCTGGCACCCAGCCCAATTGTCTCTCGTTTGGCCATTGTTTAGATATTTTTCAACTCATTGCAGTGGAGACAATTCAATCTTTTGTAAGAGTTTGAGAATAAAAAAGAAAATGAGAGAAGCCAGAGGATATAATTGTCAAAAAATCTTAGAAATGGATGTGTTTTGTTTTCATGCATGTGTGCTTAACAATGTATTTGGTAAGCTTTTTATTCTTTTCGATGATTACATATGATGACATCTTATCATTTACATCCACTGGTTCCAGAACTCTCAGTGAAAGTAATGTTGGAAGACACATCTATGAAGATTTTTATAAATATCGGATGAGTTGGAGCCGAGGAAGAACTACTCAGACCATAGCCATGCTGGTATCTGTGGCAATACTGGGGAGGGTGCTAGAAATCTGAGACGAACGATTCTCAGTTGTCAATATTCACCTAGAATGAACTTAGCATAAGTTTTAGAAGATCAGTGGGATTGCTGTGACATTACAAACCACAGTCTTACGATGATCAACATGGGTGCTGAGAGTAGGGCTGGAGACCAGATGGAACCTAATACCACAGCCTTCAACACTGACCACTGGGCACCTGATGGAAAGTTTCAAATGATACCGCTGCTGTGGACTGCATGATTGGCGACTCGATAATAATAATAATAATAATAATAATAGTGAAGATGATAACAATGATAATAATAATAATGATGATGATGATGATAAAACTTATCATAATAATAATACTAACAATTATAATTATGATAACAATTAAAACAATCCGTACCACAGCACTAGTAGGGACTGCTCTGATACTGAGGAAAGTAATGTAAATATGATCTCTACGACCTAACAGCAAAGAAAAGACATTGTTATGACAGGACAAACCACAGGGCTACTGTGATAGGTGGCGACGCTATGAAAGGAGGGCTGGAGACCTAAGGACACTTACTGACACTCACACTTCAGCAGTAACCATGAGACAACTGGTGTGAAAATGCATATACCACTCATAATAATAGTTACATAAGTATTTAACAAGCTAGTCAAACACACTATCACTACTTCAGTGAATTGAAAATGTTGTGCTTGAACTTGGCTTAGTACCTGTGTAAGCTGAGCTGACTAAATACAAATATCATTGCTTTACAGGTAATGGGTTACCATAGAGTAGTTCATTGGGGAGAAATCAGCAAATATACCGTTTATTTGAAATATAATTTTTTTGTTTTATAAATGTCCGTTTGCACAAGGTTGGATCTATGAATCTGTCACCTGATATATAGTTCTTACTTTATTTTTTTCCTTTATACAGTTTGACCGATGTGAATAATACACACATCTGATTTAAGTATGTTGACTAAAGAAAGAGAATACACTGAATGATAAATATTTGATATTTGCCGTGTAAAATGAATGCTTCATTTCTTATTACTGTAAGGACTTATATCAATAAGGTTCTTATGCTTACTACGTATATGTGCTGGCATACTGATTGATATTTACATAGCACTTCAGTCGAGTACGAGGCTAAATTGTCGGCGAGTAGCATGATTTTCTGTCAGTAATTCAACAAGACATTGTCTGCCTGCTGTGAAAGTCTGAATGCATAATTCTAAATTTTACTTTTGCTCGAGAATCAGCAACTTTTTCCAAAGGATGATACGCATCTCTCTCTTTTTGGAAGATCCCAATTAGTTTCCAAAAGAAGGGTATACAATCAGTGCGTCATCCTGATAGTCATCTATAGAGCTTAAACATGGAAACTAAACAAAACATTCATCCTCAAACTGAGAACTATGCAACGTACACATGAGAGAATCATGCTCAACATCAATTAGAGAGATCGTGAGAGCGCAGTATGTTTGAGAAAAAAAAGGAGTCAGAAATATCATGGAATGCATTAGGAAATGAACTGGTCATGTTGCGAGAATATGAGATTAAGGCTTGACTTCACAACTCACAATGAGGGTCCCAAAAGACCATTTGCGAAACTGTGGCAGGTAAGAAAGAATATGCCGTGACAGAAAGTTCTGAAAGTACTGACTCTTTGACACTCACGATACCGAGGTCTGGGGAATCTTCGGGAAAGTATACATCCATCAAAGAACCCCAAAAGGATGGTTATATATATATATATATATATATATATATATATATATATATATATATATATATATATATATATATATATATATATATATATATATATATATATGTGTGTGTGTGTGTGTGTGTGTGTTATATATATATATATATATATATATATATATATATATATATATATATATATATAATTTTCATTATCAACATCAGCCTTATAAGGCCACTGTTGGTCAAATGCTTTTACCATTTCTCTCCATGATGACTGCGGTTGCACTAATCTCTGCTATGTATTATCGACATTTTTTTCTATCCCAACCCTCTATCCTCTGCCTGGTATTTTGAATTGCGTTTGTGATCTCGCGAACACCTATAACTTAGTCTATGGCCCTATCAGTTCGTTCCTACATGCTAAGTGTCCAGTCCATCGCCATCTTTGTTATTTAATCACTTGTATGATATATTTCACTTTGTTCCGCTGTTCGATCCACGATCATGTTCTTTCTATAACTATGACTGTAGCTTTGTTGGGTTCCATATTCCAAATCTATGTACCATAGTTGACGATATGTATTCAATATTAACCTTACGTTTTAATGGTTTTGTCAAGAGGCTTTTTCAATATGTTTTTTATTTATATTGAATGTATACCAATCTAACCAAATGCTATTCGGATTTTCATTTTATTTTCACCGTCTTTCTCTAAATGTATCACCGAACCTTGGTTAATATATTTGTTAAGCGCTTCTTAGCCTTTGACTTCTATTTTTGATATCTTTCGGGGAACTTCAATAATGACCATTATATATATATATATATATATATATATATATATATATATATATATATATATATATATAATTGTGTCATCGACAGGCTGGCTGATTCGTTGTATTACAACTCTTCAGTGTGGCCATAGACTATCCATTATCCTATCCAGTACCACCAAGTAGGATCGAAACCTTCGCTTCTGACCTTCTTACCTCTGCCGTATGCAGAATTGGATGGTAAGTAAGGTTTGATTTAAGCGATATATTCACTCATGCATATATTCCCTACCCATTAGAGCACTTTATTCCTAAGTTGGGAGAATATATATATATATATATATATATATATATATATATATATATATATAAAGATTTATTCAAGTTTACATAGCAAATAAAGCTTCAACTAAAAACCTGATCATCGGAGGTAATATTTTCAGGAGTAAATGTTCAAATTTCCGTCACCTTAGCTCTATTGGTATGGTTTCTGCACATGATACATAAGCCACCAAGACTGACGGTTAGAAAGATCAACTTAAAAAATGAAGAAATCTATGATGACAGTTTTGGTTGACAGTTTCCAATGTATTCTGATTCAGTCCGACGATATATATCTATTCAACAATTCGTTTCGGGCTAATATTTGCATCTTTGTTGCTGTAATCAAAACGTTTGGCAGTTAATCCTCATGGTTTCCTCAAATCTCTATTCCGCCATGAAGCAATTTCTTCTCATTAAGAGATGGCAGTCGAAAGTTTCAACGGTAAAACAATTTTGAACAATACCTGTTGTTTGCACGTATGAGGTTTTAGTTCGCTCTCTTTCACAATGTTGTTACGGTTAATTTCCTTCATTAACGTGCTTGGTTTCCTCCAAATACGCAATGCATCAATACAAAAAGCGATTTACCATCCTTTTGACACCCACATTTGGCCTTATCCTGTAGGACGAGTGACTGTGTAATATGTGATATATATATATATATATATATATATATATATATATATATACATACTTGCATAGGTAGATACGAACATATTTACCTTGATTAGTGCAGTTGACTCGGTCTAATTTTCCTATATTACATTACTTATAATAATTTGTATAGTAAAAGCACTATCAAAGCTATTTCGATATATATATATATATATATATGTGTGTGTGTGTGTGTGTCTGTGTGTGAGTGTATGTCTGTGTGTCTGTGGATGTGCATGTGAAAATATATATATATATGTATGTGTGTGTGTATGTGTGTGTATGTATGTGTGTGTGTGTGTGTGTGTGTAATCACATAAACAAGAACGCACGGTTGCAAATTTATAGATACAAATGTGCTTGTATAAATTGACCCTTATACGTATATGTGTTTGCGTATTAGCATGTATGTATGTCGTTCGTCAATGTATTGTATACATATGCATATATATATATTTGTTGATTCATGCTTCCCAAATCAGCATAGCTGGGCATTAGTGTTTGTTTTAACCTAATTGTTCCGTCAGAATCCTCCTGTTAATACTAAATGTCGATCCGATAATTCCATTAGACATTCACTAAGTAAGTTAGGTTTAGACTGGAGTCCAAGTCCATAGATTTCAAATCGCAAATACTTAGACTAATTGGCTGATGCACTGCTTGTAAGTCCTCTTTGACAGGTAACAAGTTGACATAATCTCTTCCTTGATGCGAATTAACCGCTCGCAAACCAAAACCCAAAAGTTCAATCTCATGATTCTGTACTCATTCCTCCTTTGGGGCAGGGATTACTCCCCAAGTTAAAGGATGGTTGAACGTTTACAGGTCGATTAGGATTGTGTTGGGAGCACTACTCCCAACCGAACGCCCGAAATGAACTTTCTTTTGACATAGTATGTTTCATGCCTTCCTGTTGATCTTGTGGCTAAATATAGATGGAAAAGTCCACCTTCCAAATATAGAGGTTGGTAAATAGGATGAAAGGGACTCTTGACAATATACCAGACAAATCATAGCTCCAGTAGCAAAACCCCTCTTACAGAAACAAACACCACAAGCAAGACCATAACAGATTGGATATATAAGAATTCCAAAGATGCTTATCAATCAATTTATTGAAAACATGTGCAAAGAATGAATTGAGACACTTTTTTGAATAGCTACGGAGGTATTATTCTGGATATGGGGAAATGAGCGTATGCAGCTATAAGGATAGTATGAAAGTGAAGATGCGGCCCTATATCGAGAGATAGCTCTTTCCTTGTAGAAAACATCCGTTAGCCGGAATGGCGTTGCACAAGGAAGCGACTGCCATTATTCAAATTAAAGAATTTCATAATGGTTACATGTGCATATGTAAGTGTATGCATGCAATCCGTCTGGAAAATATCCAATAACTCTAAATATATTGAGAACTGTTTGTGTGATTTTGGTGTGACCTTGCAATGGATCAGAATACACTCGCACATACACACACACACACACATACACACACGTATATATATGTGTGTGTGTGTGACAGAGAGAGGGAATGAGTGTTCGTGCATTTAAGAGAATGGACATATCTAGTCTGACAGAATGAATTATGAATTGCGTTATATTACGGAAAAACTTATTTGGAAAGTTTTATAATGCAATACCTAATTCATTCTGTCAAACCAAATATGTCTATTTTCCTTAATACATACAGTCGTCTTGAATGAGACGAAAAAGACCGAGAATAAACAAGATGAGAATATTGGGTTGAAAGTAGTTATTTGGCTTTTGCGTAACGAATTGGCTGCTTAGCACAATGGTAAGTGTAAAGCTACGTTGAAGCGACTACCCTATTGGTAAAAGGTTTGATTCCTACTGTAGCCCTATATTCTGATATTGATTAATCTATATATATTGTCGGAATTGAATGATATATCAACTCTGTAACGACTCGAGATCATTCCAAACAAATTCACAAGAGATATAACGCAATTTAGAATTCATACATACACATACACTCTAACGTAACAATGTTAAATGTATAAAGCACTTTATGCAATAAACCTATCACATTTTAGATATTCTATTATTCAGATTGCTATATCTTTGATGTTTCCGAGCTTGCATTGATCAGTATTCGATCTAATGTTTTGAAAGGTGCTTTCTCTTTCTCTCTCTCTCTCTCTCTCTCTCTCTCTCTCTCTCTCTCTATATATATATATATATATATATATATATATATATATATATATATATCTTTGCTGTACTAGTGTGACACGAACCCATCCCTTCCTCCTGGTTTGGGGGGAGGAATGTCAAACGAAGAGGAATTAGAGCCAAACATTCTCTTTTTTTCTTTTTTGGAATAAGCTGAAAGCACATCGCTATCTCGAACTATCAAATACTTCCTAGATATAGCCAGAGAGCGTTAGGTTACTATGATAATATGATTTATACGCAAAAAGTGACGGCACCTTTGAATTTATTACGCTAATTTTGCTCACTTGTCGACAATTCTTTTCGAGATGTCTATTTTGAAGAACAATCCACTTCAGGCCTGGAACAATAACCTGTCCCGTTTTAAGGACCAACATCAACTCCACCGACTTTTTTTCTATCGAGTACATACAAAACTCAACGTGGCCGGTGGAAAAGCCGAGGTCTTTATCGAACTTTTCACAAAGTTTCGGCACTTGACCCCAGTTAACTTGTCCGATGCGTCTTCCCTAAGTACTGGATTGGGTATTGTCCACAGTTTACCGCCAAATGCTGAATAGAATTTTCTCTTCCGTTCTCGCGAACATCCTTCCGCGTTTAACAATTGTTTTGTCTGTCTTCTAATTCTGCGTAACACCTGACTTGGTACACTCGACTACAGACTTGGGTGCCAAATCCTACTTATCGCTTGCTTTGGTTCTCTGTTTGTGCACTTATGGGGGAGGGGATCGCCTAGCCCTTCTGGCATCACTGAGGACAGACGACCAGACTTTTGGTTGAGAATTTTCCCTTTTGGGATATTTTTATTCCAGGCTCATTGCTCGACATTACTTCCATTAGTTTGGACCTCCATCAGTGCTTTTCTTTTACCTCATTCTTTTTTTTCTACCTGCTTCTTTTCAATCTGTGGGTAGGTATTAATTTGTTCCATTCAGCCTCAACTTTTTTTTGTCTTTTTTTCTTCCCTTCCTCTGTGAATTGTCTTTTCTGTTTCTTCTTTTCACGCCTTTTCCTTTTTTTTTCATCTTCCTTTCTTTCTGCATTTATTCCTTTCAACCTTTTTATACTGACATTCTTTTTTTTATATTTTAGTACTTTCTTTTCTTCTGTAGTTTTTCTTTCTTTCTTGTTTGTCTTCCAATGTTTCTATTTTTCCCTCTTCTCTCTTTTTCTCCCTCCTTTATCCAGTCTCTCATTCATTCAATCCATTTTTACCATCTTTTCCTTTCTCTTAGTTGGGGAATTTTTTGTTCTTTCTTCGTTTCCAATTATTAATTTCTTTCTTTTTTTTTTCTTTCCACTTCCCAATTTCTTTCCCAGTTAAAACCCTCTGAGCTTCTTCCAATTATTATTGAGTATTAATCCATTATTTCTTTTCTGTTTCTTTCATCCTCTTCACTGTTCATATTACTTTCCTTTCCTCATCTAGTTTTCGACTAGACTCTTGGAACGATTTAATCCTTTTCATCTTTATTCCATTCATCTTTTTTTCCCATGTTGTCATATCTGCATTCCCTCTTTTTCCTTTCTTTTCTTGGCTAATGGTGTGTACTTATTCGTTTTTTCCCACAATATCCCCTTGAATGTCCCAACTTTTTACTGCATTTTCTTCTTCACCTTCTCTGCTCTCTTTTTCAATTCCCCCCTTGTCTTTGTCTATTATTTAAATTTGTATTTGATTAAAATCAAATTAACTCAGTTTCGCCTTTGATTTTTCTAATGTACCTTCTTTAAACTTACTTAGTGTTTCCATTTTTTTTTCATTAAAGAAAAAATTTGTTTCCTCATCATTACTTTCATTCCTTGATCTTTTTCCATCACTATTTTTTATCGTCCTAATTCAATTATCTTTCAATTTATCATCTTTTAATTTGATTATCTTTTTAATTCATTTTCAATTTCAAAGCGTTTCTTATCTCCAGTTCTTTAGTCATATTTTCATTATTTTCATCTTTGTTGTATCTGTTTTTTTCTTCTTCCAGTCCTTTCCAAACTCCTGATTCCTCTTTTCTCTCTCATATTAATTCTTTCTCTGATTTTTATTGCTCGAATTCCTTTAGTCTTGCTATTTTCTTTAATTTCCTTTGTATTCAATACATTGATTTCTTTTCATCACTCAAGCGAGCATTTTAATTTTCTTCGTTCCATTACTTCTACTTTATCAACTTGATTTATCCTTCCTTCGTCTCTCCCTTTCCCTGTCCTTCTCCCAGTTCTTTCCTCTTTCCGATCTTCATTCCCTCCATTTTTCATTCGCCCTTCATCTATTTGTCGGTTTGTTTGTTTCTTCCTCTTCTCATTCATTTTGTCATCTCTTCCTTTTTTTTTCACAAATGTTCCTTCGTTTCTCCCTTCCTTCGTTTTTTCTCTGTCGAAATACCTTGAGCCCTAACCCCGACACTAACCCACCTCGTTTTTCCTTCTTTTTCCCCTTTTCTTTTTTCTCACCTTCCTCCATTTTGTTCTCTTCTTCCTCGATTTTTTCCCTCCTTCTCATGATTCCATTCCAAGTTTGAATTTTTTCTTCTTCTGGCTTCATGCCCTGTTTTTGAGGTCCTACTTCTCTTCATCCATTATACACGATTTATTTTCTTATTATAATTCCAGACTACCCGTTTCTTTTATCTCTGTCTCTCTTTCGTTCGTGTTTTTTATTTCCTGCCTTCTCCTTTCCAGAAGAAAACGGGTTGTCATTCATGGAATATTGCCAACCACGCGTCTTTAAAGTCTATATTAAGTTAGGAACTTCAGGCCGGCAGCAGAATTGCTTGGTGCAGCCTAAACCGTTTCCAATTCAAAGAATCGTTGGAGAAACAAAGCTTTTGTGCAGTAGTCTTGACTTTTCAAGACAAAAGAAAAATCGAAGTTCTGTCTGTTGGAGCCAAAACATGAACAGGTGAGAACATTTGCTTACATGAATCCAGTTTCTCGCCAAAAAATTACAGAGCGTGAAGAATTTGTAAGAAACACGTCCAGTTCTCATGAGGTCAATGAAAGGACTGAGTGGTTAGAGCATTAACCTCAACTATGTGGTGTCTTCTGTTCAATATTTATGTAAAAAAAGTAGAAGTTGAAAGTGTGAAAAAATCAGCTTCTCAGTTTGGGCTCTCTAGCAAGTTGGTATAAGGGAGTCTCATAGACATTTATCCCCTTTTCTTCAGAAATGAATTGATAATATCACTCCATATAAAATTTCCCAGTCTACCCTGATGACTATGACTATAATAGGTTATTCCATTCTAATCACAGGTAAGCCGCCGTTGATAAATAACAATAAATATAACGGGAATCAGAGAGTACAACAATGAAAACAAGTTGTGCATTTGTACTTGAAATATCCTAAAATTCCTTTGTTTGCATATGTTCAGTAAATAATTTGCACAGCATTGAAATAAATTTCCTTCGGGTGAGAAATTTTACATTATATACATATACATATACATATATATATATATATATATATATATATATATATATATATATATATATATATATAGAGAGAGAGAGAGAGAGAGAGAGAGAGAGAGAGAGATAGATAGATAGATATATACATATATATATATATATATATATATATATATATTCAATTGCTGAGTTTTATCGATGCGATTATTACGTATATATATATATATATATATATACACATATATATATATATATATATATATATATATATATATATATATATATATGTAATAGTAGCACTGTTACAACTCTGCAAAAGAATGAAAATATATATGCGTGTTTATAATCTATACGCATTTATATGCATATTCATTTAATCCCTGAATGGCAGACTCTTTGAGGTCATTACAGGTAATTACTAACCGATTGGAGCAATTGTAGGCTATAATTTTACCTCTAGGAAGCTGAAATTGGATGAAGGGGCATATTCCTACAGCAAAAGTTCATGGG
>OY735228.1:26746099-26753599 GCA_963457665.1 Thysanoteuthis rhombus
CCTGAGTTCTGCGATGTCTGAGTTGGTCACAAGTATAAGGCATCTGTCTGAGAGTTTTCTTGTTGGTTTGTTCTCTACTGCGTTACTCTCATGATTTATGGTATGGTGTATTTTTATGCTTTTCTCCTAGCATTTTGGATAAATGGTTAAAGATAGTGGGGTACATTGAATGAATGCTCTATGTATTTTCTTCCATCAGCTGAATACTGTTGGTACATATTCTACGGAACCTTAGCTAAAAACTTATAATCAAGCCCAATTTATGATGCAAGTAGAAGTTGATGTGGTAATTTGTCTTTGTTAGTTTTCTCTTTACACTGCGTGGAGGTTCATTAATATATGTATATATAGTCGATATATATATATCTCAGAGATATATCTCGGAGTGAAAGATAATTGTGATAATTGTGCATGGATCCGCCCCACAATGTATTCCTCTTTTCCATAGCCTATTGTCCACCATTCCATATTCATATAAAATGATGTGAACTGACATGAAATTTTGGCGGTATTATGTGCCTTGGACACATGACTACGTCAAGAGCAAATATATAAAAGTGTGGTAAGAACGGAAATACTTCTCAAGAGGGAAAAAAATCGTGGATCTGCCGATATCATGCAGATGAACGGACAGAAGGACAGGCGGAAAGTGGAAATAAACGATCAATATATATATATATATATATATATATATATATATATATATATATATATATATATATATATATGAGCTTCTTTAACTCCATTGATAGAAGTAAACATTATTCATATCTTGGCTTTCCTAGCATTTCCCCTTGAGTAAAAGAAAGCTAAAATCTACTGGACTTGTTATTTGCAGATTTTTAATACGTATTGAAAATTGAGAGCAAATTTTTATTCTTTCTTTATGCAACATAGCATTTTCGATGCTGTATAACTCACAGATATGTTCAAAAGAATTCCAATTAAAGACCTTTATGCTTAAATCCCTCTAGTTTAGATAGTTATGTATTTCCAACAAGCACTGCCGATTGACAACCATGTAAAAGCAAAGATTCTGACAGCTGAATTGTAAGTCAAACAAGTTCATTTTACGTAAAGTTTTTGCGTGATAGGATCATCCGGTTTTATATCTTTCCACATATTGCACTATTTAGAGATAGATTAGTAAGTATGTAGACATCATGTTGGAACAAATTTTCCTCGATGAAACATAAGCAGATATCTCAAACCTTCAAACCATTGTTTTAATCATTGATCTATGAACGCAAATTGCCATTTATTGAAAATTTCCATTAGGCTCCATTATCCTAGAACGGAAACAAACGCGTCTTTCATTTTGGCTTCGCTCGTGTCTACGCGAAAAAAATAAGACATGAGGTCATTTTTCTAATTCTCAAACAGAAAAATAATCGTCGTTGATTTCCTGTAAACGTCAGTTCACATTTTCGTAAAATCTGCGTCCCATGAAAGATTCAAGACATCCGTCCCGGAAGTCAACATTTACAAACACAATACTAAAACTTTGATTTATCCTGTCGACACAGTGTAGAGAAAGGGATCATTTGCTGGCTGCAACATCGACAGAAAGACACATTAGTTTTGACCAACCCACTAATCAATCTGGTTACTATTTAAAGAAATAATTACCGTACATACTACGAACATCAACATTCGTGCGAATTCGTATTGTTTTCGATACCAAGGACCATAGTTTCATTATATTACATCAAGCCTTTTAAGATAAATGTCTGTCTTCATATTATCAGAACAGTATTCGAAAGCAACAGCACCCTAAGCAGTAGCTCACTTGGGTTGTATGAACAGCAGAGTGATATTGACCAAGAATATTGTATACAGCATCCCAGGTTGCTTCCTTTACAAAATACAAACAGGAAACCAGCTGTACGCTGAATTGATCTTAAAACCATTACTAATTATTGTCCCGCAAGAGATTTTAATACAAGATTGGGAAATAATGCTTGAAGGGAATAGTTTTTAAACCTGATCCAATGGAAAAAAGTGAAATTAATATACATTAACAGCACTATTGAGGCAATTAACGAAGCTATACACTAGCTGCCCTTGACGAATACCATAAGTACGCCTACTATCAATAGAGTTCAATCTCAGTGTTGACCAGTGCAAAAGTTCATCAACTGAGACAGAAAATAGAGCATCATTATGACGATGACTATGACGGTCACGAAATCTAAAATATCTGAATACCATTAAGAAGCTCCACAGTGTAACCGTAGTTAAAATAGTTGCTGTTATCATACAAGTACAAAATCCGAGAGGAGAGTTGATGTCTTATAGAACAAATGCCTGTGAGAGTAACTATTGGAAGGGTGATTAACCTAACGAAGAAACGGATATACACCTCTGGAAGGATAAATAATCCAGACGTGATTTCAAATTCCACATTCTGGGAAGGCCAGAAGATACTGTGAAAGGTACCCGATGTAGATCCTAGGGGTACGATTGGTTACACTGTACGAAGCAATCATAGTTTTTCAAAAAAGAATTCCCAATTTAGAGAGTCTTATCTACTAACACCCATTTGTTCAAAACTGCTTCCTCTGTGAACGACTATACAGAAGAAACCAGTTTCGGAGTATGATTATGTGTTATGTCCAACTATATATATATATATATATATATATATGTGTGTGAGTGTGTGTATGTATATACATATATATATGTATATATATATATATGTATATACATATATATACATGCATGTATATATATATACATATATATACATATATATACATATATGTATATATATACATATATGTATGTATATATATATGCATATACGTGTGTATATATATATGTATGTATATATATATATATACATATATGTATGTATATATATATATTTATGTACATATATATGTACATATATATATATATATATATTTATGTACATATATATACATTATATATATATATATATATATATATATATATATATATATATATATATATATATATATATATATATATAAAGGGTCTAGCAGAAAAATAATTGAAAGACTTTAAATGGTAATGTTGAACAGTTTGAGTTGTGCTTTTGCTCCTTTCTATCATGTTGAGGGAGATATAGATTCCAAAAAATGATTTGCAGATAATGATATATGTTTGTTTATTCATATATATAATAGCTCAATCAGAAGTGGCCATAAACTCAACACCTACGGATATCAAAATGAGCTAGGACTAGCACATTTTGAACTTATGATCAGTACATACTTCATGATTAGTGTTTGATAGAAATGAAAGTTTCAAATACATCCTAGACACATTAAAAGTTGCTATAAACTTAATTTCAGGCATTAATAGGTATGAAAACCATCTAAAACGAATGCATTCTGAACTAAAGCCGAAAACGCCAAGTTTTATGAATAGAATTGGTGGCATTTTGCTCTGTGAAGACATCCATCGACGTGTTGGGAAAAATTACATTACTGAAGGTGAATCATTTGGTGACCCCATCTGACCCTGTCTATCCATCCAATCTTCCCACGAATTATTTTTTTGTTGTAATATCCAAGCGATGCTTTGTGGGATAGAACGTTCTCCATCAGAATCAAATTGAAGAAGGCTTCAAAGAATTTATCGCTTCTTTGAATAAAGAATACTCTAGGAAGTGAACTGATGGCTTCCTGTCACGATGAAGATGGAGTGTATGCAGTAACTTTCTGGCTACATAAAATATAGAGGTTCCTGCAGTAATGGAATGTCAGTTCGTATCCCTTTTGAAGCTTCTATTTCGATCTGGAATTTAAAAGCCTATATACATATATATGTGTGTGTATTGTGCTAAATGATTAAAGATATAAAAATCATGACAAAAATTTAGGATTTCCTGATGCGACAAGCACGTGATGAAAGCTGGGAAGCCATAAATCTGATTATTTCAATTTATATATACACATATATATAAATAATGTTTATCACTCTCAATTAATTTTTTTCTCTCTCTGTGGTCATGAATCTATCTATCTATCTACCTATCTATCCCTCTCTCTCTCTCTCTCTCTCTCTATCTATCTATCTATCTATATATATATATATATATATATATATATATAAAGAAAGAATGGTGAGAGAAAACATTATGATTAGCATCATGTGACAAGTTTGCAAGCTAGAGTCTCGTAACTACAGTGCACGTCAAGGTTAGAATTGTTCAAGCAGGTAAGCTGGTCTCCAGTACTTCATTATGGTCTGTTGGATGCAACAAATCATGAGCATGAACAAAGATAAAATTGACTTCCATGAAATTCTATTGTTGATGTCCACAAGACTAGGTCACAGTATTTCTGAAATGACATGACTTATATGTGATTCATACTCAGTTGTAGAGAATATATTGGCCGTGATCAGAAATAAGTGGATTACCAACAGTCCAAAAAATTTTACCGACCAAAATTTACTGATACAAAATTTGAATGAGGGCTCTACTGCCAAGCATTAGTTAGCACAAATTACTGATCACTTCAATGCAGGTGAAGGAAGGAATGCATCAAATGCACAGTACTTTTTTCGCTATTAATGTTGCTGTATTAACATAGGCCAGTCAGCGTACCCATGCTAACAATTTTCCATCGCTCAAAGCGATTACATTACAGACGCGAACGCAGAAACTGGACCTTGCGTAAATGGTAGTAAGTTACATGGTACCACCTTGTACATTTTCCCCATGCTAAAGTGGTCGACAGAATATATGAGCGCCATTATTCTGGGAAACAAACCGGTGGGGTCTGTGTGATCATTTGGGCAACACTTTGCTGAAAAACACCGGGTCTTATAATCGGCCTGGAAAGCACTTTGTCTCATATCGACTACCTCAACATCAATAAAGACAAAATACAACTCTTCATGGCAGTAGCTCCATTGAACAGGATACCTTGCAGCAGTTGAAGGACTTGCTGTAATCATGGTACAAAATCCGAGAAGAAAGCATTGGAAATCCTTCAGATCAGGTTAGAGTTGTTCTGAGTCACATGGATGACCAACTCATTATTAGGCTAGCACTCAGTGTACACTCGCACACACAAACCCAGACACATATATTGACACAAACATACACACATATATACATACAGAGAGAGACACAGAGACAGAGACGAATAGAAAAATGCTAATATTCCACATTAGAGGCCCAATAAGGTAAATAAGAAATAATGAAATATCAAACTGGTGTGGGATTATTTTATATTTGATGATTTACATATTGAATGAAAAAGTTTGTTGTTCATAGCTGTTTTTTTTTTTTTTAGCGAAAACAGAAAAGAGTTCTCTGTTCTGATTTCAAAGAGATTTTTGAATTCTTCAAAAACTCCTGAGAACATACACACATACACACATGGCACATATATATATATATATATATATATATATATATATATATATATATATATATATATATATATATATATATATATATATAGTGTATGCATGTGTGTGTTTGTAGATGAAAAGTATCTATCTGTGATATTAATCGACCGAAACAAACAATTCTGTATGAATATAGGGAAAGATATCAAGGAAAAAATTAATTTAAAATGTCGATAATATTCTTTTTCCTTATGTGCACACTAAACTATACACTGTACACGTCTGTGTGTTCATAGCTGTGTTGCGTATTCCGGGGGAAAAAAACCCATGTATTGAATTAAGTTCGTGCTTGTATCGAATCAATTCACTTTTAATGAGGCTGTTTTTCAAAATTTGGGTAAAAAAAATTCTTGATAATTGAATTCAATGCTATTAGCTTTTATTGCATTGAAATTCCATTAGGATGACCATTTTCTGATATCAAAGGCATTTTTGGAATTACCATTCCTGATATTAGTGTTTTGATTCCCAAGAGATGAATTACGGGTTTGTTTACTCAACGCAAAAAACGTCAACCAAACCCTTTTCAGTTGCAAATCTTTCCGAACTCGATTTTACTCCTGTCTCATTATAACTATTACATCGGGTCTAAAAAGTCATGATACGCAAATTTATAAACTATTATCAGACAGAGGTAACATCTTTTATCTTTACTGAAGGAGCAGTATTAAAGCATTACTACCTCGCTGATTTCACAACGACTGAATATACAAAACATCAAGATGAGAGTATTATCTGTTAAGCATAAATTCAGATTGAAGAGAGCAAATAACTACTGAGCTAAAAACAAATGAAAACCTAACAATGGATAAGGATAGAACAGGATTTCTCAGATGTTACTCATCAGGAATTGAAAGAAGCCATCAAACAGACAAAGGGAATGAAGATCCCTGGACCAGATATCATCACCATCGACCTAATCCAAAAAGCTCAAACTCAGAACTTCCTCTGTCTTCACCAAGAAAAGCTAATTATTCGCTTCAAGTTATACTTCAAATAAAGTAAAGTCGTAGAAGAGTGGAACACTGCAATCTTAATGCTGTTATACAATTAAAAAAAAACAGGATGACCTCCAAAACTACACGTCAATATGCCTACTCAAATGCATCTATAAACGTTTCACCAAAGTGATCGCTAATCGAATCACCCAAACACTAAATGAAAACCAACCAAGGGAGCAAATTGGCTACAGAAAAAGCTACTCCACCATTGACTATCTTCATTCAGTAGACCAATGAAAAGAGGAAGCAGGAGGTTATAAAATGCCACTAGTTGTAGTATGTGTTGACTCGAAAAAAAAGACCTTCGACTCAGTGTAAATCCAAAAATCATTAATGCAGTAGTAAAATAAGGTGTAGAATCCGTATATGTCAGAGTTCCTATTCTCATCATTTGTAGAAAATACCAGTTTCACTGTTGATGTTGAAACGTTTCGATGAATTTGTAGAACGACACTGCACTTCCTCCATCAGGCTGCATAAAGATTCTGAGCCTTTTGAACTAGAAAAACAAGTGAGACAAGGTGATACAAACTTGCCGAAACTCTTCACAGTCTGCCTTGAGATGATTTCCGAAATGAATCCTGGGAACGCAAAGCAATCATACTGGACCGCAAATATTTAAGTAATTAAGTATTCTGAGATTTGCTAATGACATTGTCCTCTATCTTTCACTATCTTTCTTTCTTCTATCTTTCACTATCTCCAAATTATGCTGAACGAACTGAACGAAGAAAAAGTTGGGTTCCACAATGACTTCTGCAGAAGAAATTTCGTGTACAGCAAATTTGTGGAGGACAAGCACACAGCGATCAAATGAAAAACTCAGAGATAAAGAAAGTAGACCGCAACATCTACCTAGGACCACAAATATCCATGTAATCCTCAAAAGAAGAAGACTTAAAAGCAGATAATCACACTAGGTTGGTAAGCTTTTGGTAGAGCTAGTTTAATTTTCAAGAACACAAAAATCCGACAATCCTCAAAGACAGGCATAAAACCAATGCATCCTACCGAGAGTCATCTGTTGGATTGAAGAATGAAACCGAACAAAAATATTTACCATCAAACTCAAAACCATGCAGCGTGCACATTGAAGAATCATACTCAA
>OY735228.1:26763599-26841099 GCA_963457665.1 Thysanoteuthis rhombus
CAACGTTTTGATGACGAATGAGGAAATTACAAAGTTACCACCGCCAAAAGTAATCCCAAGGATACACGAGTTTTCCAAATGCTGCCTGTGTTTGAAATGACTTCGATTGGTGCATTGCAAAGATGCATCTCAAAAATTGAACAAGAGGAAATAATGAGCGTTATACAAACATCCAATACATGATCAATCGCACGTGGGTAATAGATTCAAAATTATGGGCTTCATTCGTAATTAAGCTTCACAAAATTCTCCATGTACGTCTATTTGGTGCCAACATCTGAACCCCAATTTTTCCTACCAACCTAGAGTATGATAGCTGTGCGTTTCCCGGCTCAATTAGGACTTCCGAAAACAAACTTTGGAATTGAAACTTTATTTAGATGCAAAAGTCAAATTATTTTTTAGAATCATTTTAGTAAATTGTTTTAAGTCTGTGCTGTTCGACTTGATAATCTATAGTTTTCAGGAACAAACGATAGAATTGTTTTTTTGTTTATAGTTTTCAGGTGATAATTTTTTTTCTCATGTTGCAATTATCAACTTTGAAAGATAACATTGGTCTTCACAGAAAGTTATAGAGGATTCATAAAAAATTTGTTTAGCTCTTATTTCCTCTTCATGTTGTTCTCGTTTTGTTTTATTTGTTAGTTCAAAAATCTTTGATTTGACCTGCATAACACCATGGGGCTTTTTAATTAGCATATTATGGCTCAAAATGTTATATAGTTGACTTAAAAATCATTCCTTATGTTAAAAAGTATATGTAAACAACATTTATCAGAGATAATGGAATTGAAAGCCTGTGTTCCTTTGGACTCATAGCAGAAACAGAGATCACATGCGTCTTTAACATAACTTCGCCCATTGAGTTAAAATATCAAAAGCTTACAAATATTTAATTCGTATTTATTGATAAAATAAAAGGAAAGATCTAAAAAAATATCAAAGACAAGGATTGGGGAAAAAAATTCATGTAATTTTTTCAATTCGGATAACGTGTAATCAAACATAGCTCGTTGTGTGTCACGAAGTGGTTTGTCGAAATACAACCTTTGAAACATTGGAAATTCTCCCCAGTTGTAAAGATTAGTGTAAGAAGAATCTGGTTGTTAAGTCGCACAATGATAAAAACGTAATTTCGAAGGAAAAAATGTCCAAAGCAAATTGTGCATGCATCTTTTGTTTGAATGAGAAATAACTTGGACTATTTGAATTTAGATGCATTTTCCACCTAGTACCTAGCATCTGCCGTGTTGAATTTTCTATCACGTATATTGAGCTGCGGAACTCCAAAGTTGGAGAAAATAATCAACGATTATAGCTACGGTATTTCCTCCTTTTTCATCGCTGCTTCTTTTCGCCTGTAAAGCAGAGATTCAAAGCATGGGCCCTACCTTCTTGCTGCTGCATGGTATTCCTCGGTAGTTCATTACGCAAAATTGTAATAATTTGAAGATTTTTGAGTCAACAATCAAAGTTCCCTCACTAGTTCATGAATATATTTACATTGTTTGTGTGTGTGTGAAACGCATGCTTGTATTTATAATGATAATAAGAATAGTTATTGCAAAGTCATTTCATTGAAGCATACATATATTTGATGCAACTTATCTTCCTACAAGGTATAAAGTTAAAATACATGGAAAAGTACAAACATATATGCTTATCATAACTATTTGGTACTTGACGTAGCCTAAGCTAGAAAAACTATGCAAAGAGAACTCAATTGTTAATAAATACTACGCTGTATAGTTCTTGAACTATTTGATTGTCCGTGTCTCAACAAGAATACAATGGTAATATCAAAGCAGTAGACAACCCATATACTTCTACTGACAGGAATGTAAAGACATTTGTATGAAGAGAGCCAGTGTACAATCGCCCTGAAGCAGAACGGGAAGTCCATTTTAAAAGCCTTTAAACAAAAGTGTATTTGTTCATCCGCTCATGCTGAAAAGGAGGCACACATTTTTGGCCTTTGCCTCCCAAACTATCAAATTACCTGCTGGCTTGAGGAAGCAAGATACATATACTTTTCGTTGCGGCTAATTATCAACGTCCGCTTTTATCATGTTGATTCAATTCCTGATTGGTCCAGTCCATGGTAACTCAGAAACTGAGTAACTAATCAAATAATGGCGCACATCCAAGTCTCCGGAGTTTTCTCTTCCCACTGGGTTTAATTTAAATCCTACATTTATCATCTTAAATGCACATATACAGTGAGTGCAGAAAAGTATCTGATAGATTTTCTAAAAGGTAATTTAAAGATCATCACAGAATTTTAAAATTGAAAGAATTTGGAACGGAGATTTTTTAGAAATACCGAAATCGAAACATCATTGAAACAAAATTAAAAATCAGAAAAATATGGTCCAAATTCTGCCAATTCTGACAGTGGTTAACAATGTGAATTTTTGTATTACCATATATATATATATATATATATATATATATATATATATATATATATATATATATATATATATATATATATATATATATATATTCCACTGTAATGATGCATTTATAATAGTTTAGTCTCCTTACACAGTTCTATCTCTTGAATTGAAATGTCAATGTTTAGCATGAACTTTCACGTGTAAATAAGTACGGAATTTCAATAACAAAAACAAGTATACGCTCTAACCATGAACACCAATCCAAAAACGACTCTTCATCTGCCACTCCAACGAAAACATCGATCCATCCTATATACCACAGAGATCCCGTTATGAAACACCAAACTGAAGATAAGCAATGCAAAACAACCTTTAAAAAAATATCTGATTATATATATATATATATATATATAGAGAGAGAGAGAGAGAGAGAGAGACAGACAGACAGACAGACAGACAGAGACAGAGACACAGAGAGAGAGAGGGGGGAAGATGACACATTTTAGTTGAGCTGCGTTATATCTCAATATTTCTTTAGTCAATAAATATATTTTATCATTTTTTTCGATAGATCTAAGATATTTTTTCTCTATTCTATCGATGATAATTTCCATGTTTACGATGAAAATTCGTATGACTAAAGAATCAATCGAAACAGCCACCTGATTGCGCGGAGCAGCCATGGTCTACATGTATATTTTGTATGATTTATTTTTTTCCTCTAGATTTTTGATGTTTTCTATTTTTTATTGATAATAATTTCCATGTTTATGAGGAAATTCTGGACTTAGTCATTTACTCATATGAGTAAAAACTTTCAACGAGATATTTCTCCCACTGCATGGAATATCCATTGTAGCGTTATCGCCCGTTTTACGTTATCGTCTGTTCCAGTTACGGAACCAACATGATGCAGTGATAGCTCACAATATGCACATAGAAGCAGGTTCCATTAACAAGACTTCATTGAAATTCGGCCCGGCTGTGGGGAACAGGGGACGACAGAAACAAACCAAATGCAATTGGCTGAGTTCTGAAACAAAGGAACGAGACATAATGGATGGGAAAATATAAAGAACGATGCTTGCCATTTTATCAGTCTTTTTACGCTGTGGAAAGAAAGGTCATCTTTTCATACATAGAATCTTGCAAATAAATTCACAGTGGCATGATTTTCGGTGAATAAAGTATTCTGCTTGTATTGCATACTGGTCGTAGCATGCTCTCTTACTTGTGAACACTAGTGGATGGCTTCTACAAGTATAACTGCATTGCCTCTCTGTATTTTCACTTGTATTTCTTTTCATTTTCTTTATCGGTCCCTAATTTGCCATTATATTTAACCCAAACCTATTTGGCTGACGGCCAATCTGGACCGCACTTGAGCTTCCCAGAGGGGCAACGAGCCACCTCGAATTCCCTTCTTCAACCGAATAAGTCTTTTTTTTTTTTTTGTAATCGGCCAGCTAACTTTCTATTTCAATTGGTCGGATTTAGACATGCAACCATTTTTTTTCTGTTACAATTTAATTGAAGCCACATATCCTGAATCTCGGTGACTCACACAACTTTTTCATAACCTCATAAATTTCACTCTTGAAAAGGCAAAAGACAGACGTGTCTTCACTTTCTTGATAGGCCATGTTGGCTGTCTATACCAATAACTGCTAATTATGTGCGTAGTGGCACACAGTCATTTCTTATACGTCCTAGCTTCGATCACTCAAATGAATACGTACAAATGCCAACATTCACACGTATACATGTGCATATTAAAACAAACTGCAATGGTACAAAACCATTTGGGGCAAGTGACAACACAGTTTACCATTGTCTAACATCTTGATGTAGACTTTGGAGATATTACTTTAGGAAAATATAGTACATTGGTTTCTGAAATGAAAATATATATGTAACTGAAGCGTCTTTCAGCAGCTGCATCTGATCAATCGAAATTACCGGTTCGAAGTCCAGCAAAGGCTTACGGTCACAATGTGGTCTGCAACAGGTATGGTTACACTCTCAGCTAAGTATTATCAACGCTAAAGTTTACTGCAAGCCTCTCTATTGCAGAGTCAAACTCCAGTCTTACCACTATTCCGACTGAAAATGGTTATTGCAACATCTTATCGTAGGTTGGGCTCAGTCAGTAAGACTGCAACCGAGCATTGTGATTTCAAATCATGATACCAAAATTTTAATTTTATATGTTGGTTTAGTTTAAATTGATGGGATACACAAATCGTGGAGGATTTAGGACCCTGAATAAGGTGAGGATTGTTTTTTGCTAGATTTTGTTGTTGGGGATGGGATCAACTAACTTGAACTGGAGTTTGTTCAAAATGAATGTTGTTCTTTTATTATACTGAATCAGATAGGTTTAAATTTTGATGGCTTTGGATTTTAATATGCTTTAGATTTTATGAATTTGCTTAAGAATTGAATTAGTGATACGCAAGCGATAGCATTATGAAGTGATCTCTGAACCTTATGATTTGGGGATCAACACATGACAAGTTGAACCATTTCTTGGTACATTTGATTTATGAATGTCCTGTCAGTAGTGTTTGTCTATCGTAATTGATGACAACCAACTTTGCTTCATCAAGTCTTTTGCTTGGTAATTAAAGTCAACTCCAATTTAGACTGGAGTTTGATGAAAAGTGTGTGCCCTAAGGCCAGCATTTGTCGATTTTATGATCTCAGATTATATAAATTTGTAACTAGTATCTCATTCATCTAATTTATGTTGCATCCCTCTGGCAATTCTTGGATCGGCAATCTACTCACTCATCTACAAATCATAACTCTCAATATTTATTTTCCGAACTCAAAATTTGTTCAGATTATACACTCATTGTATTAGAAATAAAATTAAAGAAATACAAATCGAAAATTAATTATAGTAGGCTATGTTCTCTCTAGGAAATTCTACTCCAATTACAACTATTATTGTTCATATAGCCTATTTGTAATCCATAAAATTCTTGGCCACACGTTTCATGAAAGACACTGAAAGCGCCTAATGTGATTCGTTCTAAATCTTTGCCTCACTCTATTTATTCACAAAACTTAGCACCAATCGAATGCAATTTTACAAACAAATAAAGAGCGTGTTTTTTTTTTCAGTGTTGGTCATAAGAATCCTGTCATGTATGTACTTAGGATCTTTGTTCTCGTTGGTATCTACACTGAAAACTGTCTTTTTGACAATAAGTATTCAAATTATTCTATTTGTAAAAACTGTGCCAAAGACGAGAGTTACAAATTACTACACAAAGATACTGATCAAACTGATTGAAACAATACAATAGATGCTGAGTATGATTTCTTTCAACCATGAAGGTTCGTATCCGTTCCTTCAAGTAAACGATTTATTACATTAAGGGATAATCTTGGTGATATAACACAGAGGAGATGATGTTTGAACGGGGCTAGCACATGATACAATCACTTCACCTAGTGAATACTGATGTCAGTGAGTACAGTATGATCTCGTGACAAAAAATTTCAGCATGAAATTTACGTGCTTGTAAAATCTGCATTATCATCCATATGATTGCGTTCTTTATGGATTGTGTACAGTTTAGATCCAATAAACCCTTGGGATGACTTAATGACTGAACAATCTTTATTACTTTAGGGAAAGCAGGAAAACTCACTGAATCAAAGAGTGAGTTATAAATTCCTAAAACAAAAATAAAGAGCTGTACTTTCCTTTGTGATATTCATCAGAATATATTTAGTAGGGAATGACGAATAATTTAACCAGACAAGTAGAAATGCTTCATCTTCTTGACGGGAAGTATTGTAGCCGGTATATATGCAATACAAAAGAAAGAAAAAAAGGAGAAAATAAGACAGCCGAAACTCTTTCATGATTAACCATACTCGCATTGGGGGAAAACAAACCTTATGTTTGAATGTAGACCTGTTCCTTCCTATTATGGCTCTGCCATTCTTCTCAAATAGTTCCTGCTTTTGTTTCTCTTTTTGTCAGTCTGTCCGTCTCTCTTTCTCTATGTATTCCTTGCTATCTCTTTTTTTCTCCTAATTGCTCAGCCGTTACTAAATTTCTATGTTTCTATTTCGGTTTCGTTTCCCTCTCCCTTATGCAGTCAAACCCTCTATCCGTCTCCTACTTTTTATCATCTCTGGCCCTGTCTCTCTCTCTTTCTCTGATTATCAACCAACTATATCTAAATGTCCCCGCTCTATCATCCTTTTTCTCTCTCAATGAGTTCAGTCGGCAATGAGATGCAAGTGAATGAGCTTGTTTACTATTTGACCGTCAAATTCTCAGTGACCGGGTGAGCCATTCTTCCTGTCTGGTGCATGTTGTTTCAGTAAAAAAAAACAAAAAAACTCCACGTCTCTCAGTCCTACCCCAGTCCAGATTTGATCTCCTGCTGCGTAGCTTTCCGAACAAAATTTCTAGTCATAGTCGAGATTAAAGACGACAGTTTATTTTTTCTATTACTATTAAATTGCCTTATACTCAACAATCAAATCACAAATTTCTATATCAATCTTTCTCTTTACTCTTTTCACATACAGAAAGAAGCCAACTTGATCTCTCCCACTACCAGTAGTCTCTTTAATTTGTCTTATTGAAAACAAAACAGAAATTGACATGGATTGACCTATAACAACTTTGAAGGTTAATGCCCCAACGATTTGTCAATCCTTTATACACAAACTTGATCAGCTGAACATATCATAGTTAGCAAGCAAACAAACATCGTCTTTGAAATATCAAATATATATAATTCTGTCGCCTTATGACGGAAACACATTCATTTCACACGAAAGAAATTGTTCAACATAATCTTCTCTGTATCAATACAGTGTCAAGCTACAAACGAAGTGATTCATCCTTGTATATATTGGGAATTTTCTTTGTGTGCATTACAATAACTACTCAAACGTGTACCCCCCCCCTCAGATTTTTTTCTTTGTCTTTCTCTGCATATAGTTTTGCGTATTTTAGCATATATATATATATATATATATATATATATATATATATATATATATATATATATATATATATACATATGTATATATACATATGTATGTGTGTGTGTATGTGTGCCTTCTGTCAACAGAATATAAATAATAGAATTCTGTTCATGAACGTATTGATGTGTTTGCATTTTACACTTCGTATATTTGTTTTCATCCAGCGGGGTTTAGTAGCACATAAGCAAACAGTGAATTTAATACGCGTGCACGCACACACACACACACACACACACACACACATATATATATATATATATATATATATATATATATATATATATATATATATATATATATATATATATCATTTACAATAAATTTAGTACACGATCTAAGGTTAAAATCTTATCTGTTTCATTGGTGGAATCCTAAGGATGGTTTGCTGATAATATAGAAGAGGTAAGCCTAACGAAAATTTTAGTATAAATCCATCGGTATTTATTTGCTTAACCAAACTCTCCTTGGGATATGAAAGCATCTAAAAATCAGGTTCTCTTCGTTTTAACTGTACAAATAATATAATTGTGTCCACAGGACCTTGCAGAATTGTACATCTTGGTGATGGGGCCAGAATACAAAGGTGTAGTTCATGTGTGTAAGCCAAATCGGATGTTTCGAAAAAGCTTTGGATTGGATCAACCGAAGCGTTGTCATGATGAGAAAAACGACAAAAACAATGAGATCAAACTTACGGACAACTCTTGAATTAAACTCTCAATATAGAGTAAGAAAGGAGAAAAATATTCGGAGGTAAAAAAAAAAAGAGAGAATTGAAGTGGAAATAAAATGTATAGAAACCGCCAATGTTAAATGACATGAAAGAAAAACACTGATGAAATCTTAAAAAGGAAAAGAAAGAAAAAAATTATATAACAGAACAAATATAAGATGAAAATAGAGGGAAAATAACCAGCAAAGTAAGAATAAAACAGCACATTATAAGAAGAGTGGAAAGGGCCGTGAAGAAATTCACCACCAAGTGTCCAGAAGCCAGACCTTGCAATTTACCCGACCGTCCATGGACACCGGAAAGAGAGGAGATGGATTTTAAAATAATGAAACAGATTCGACATTGTGAAATTGATTCATGATAGAAGATGAAATATTCAGACCTTTTCCTTCCTTCAGCCGTGTTTTGGTTGATCGTGAACCACTGATCAAGGGTCAAGGAAGCATGATATTTCATCATGTCTAACGGGTAGTCTCCTGCATCAGCTTCCTCGATCAATAAACTTCACCACAGACAACTTTGCCCTTCGTCCGCTGCTTCCTTGATATCCCTCTCCCTCTCTCTCTTTTATTCTACCTCCTTCACTCTCTCTCTCTCTCTCTCTCCCTCTCTGTATTTCTCTCTCATTGTCTCCTTTCAAATTGAATATCGTATGTTCTCCTCCTAATCTTAATCACTCATTTCCTATCTTCTGCTTCCCCCTCTCACTTTCCTCTATCTCTGTTATTTATCTTCTTCATCCCAGTTCCGTTTTTTCTCCCTCCTTACGCAGTCTCTATCTTTTCACCTTTTTTCTTATCTCTATTCTATTCCTCGACCTTATCTCTGGGTCTCATTCCCTTCTCTCTACGACTGGTACTAATTTCTCCTCTTACTTTCCCTTTTACTCTCCGTTTATTTTCTCTTCCTTTTTATTTAAGACTCTTATTCCCCCTCTCTATCTTTGTTAGTAGTCACTCCTCTTGTTTACTTCTCTATGCCATTTATCACCCCCTTTATTCTCATTCACTTATTTCTCCGCCTTTCTTCATCCTCTCTTCATCTTCTCCATTTCCCTCTCTTATCCCCCTCTGTTCTGATCAGATTCCACTTCCATTCTGTTCGTCGGTATCGATTTTGTATTCCACTCTCTCTTTCTCTCTCTCTCTCTCTCTCTCTCTCTCTCTCTCTCTATCTATCTATCTATCTATCTATCTCTATCTCTCTCTTTCCATCATTTATTTCTCCTGTTATTTTGCTTTCTATCTTTCTTTATCATTGTCCCCTCTTCTTAAGTATTTTATTCCTCTCTCTCTATTTGTTATTGAAGAATGGTAAATGACGAAATTATATATATATATATATATATATATATATATATATATATATATATGTATATGTGTGTGTACATGTTTGTATATATATATATATATATATATATATATATATATATATATATACATATATATATATGTATATATATAGAGAGAGAGAGAGAAAGAGAGGCACACAGACACACAGACAGACAGAGACAAGCAAAGTGAGAAAGAAGGTGATTGGAGAAGAAATAAATAGGTATGAATTAGAAAAAATGACAGAAAAATCATTCACCTTGTTTTATGTCCCCTTGTCTATTTCAGTCTCAGATTTAACATGCTCAAACTCTTCGTTTCTCTTTCCTCTCTGTTCATCTTCTTTTCAACTCAATAATTGATACCCCATCCCTGCAGTCATCTCTTTTTCTTTGTCTCATTAATCTAATTACCCCTATCTACCTACCCCCTCTCTCTCTCTCTCTCTCTCTCTCTCTCTCTCTCTCTCGTGATCTCTTTTATCCACCTTTACTATTTACTCCTACCTATATCTACCTCTCATCTTACCCTTTCAATCACCTTATCTTATCTCACACGATGCAATTCGTTCCACGGTACTCTCTGTTTTCTTCTGATGTAATCCTTCCTTCAACATTTCTCTTCCCTTCATTGCAAATTTCTCTCTCTCTCTTTCTCTCTCTCTCTTTCTCTCTCTCTCTCTCTCTCTCTCTTCTCTCTCTCTCTCTCTCTCTCTGTCTTTCTCTCTGTATCATACAGCCTTCTCTCCCCGATTCCCCCTCCATATCCTGCTATTGTTACTCACTCTTAATTTCACTATATCATATCCTCGGCCTAATTCTTCCACTCTATTCAATATTTTATTGTTTTCGCTTACAACACTCATTTATTCATTTTCTCTGTCGCTCTCTCTTTCTCTCTCTATCTCTTTTCCTTTTTTGTCTCTGTCTCTTTTGTATTTACGTCTTTGCAATCATATTCCATTTTCTCCCCCCTCTCAACCATTCTCGCCATCACTCTTTCCCTCTCTTTCCATTTTTAAAAACCTCCACACCCTCTCTCTTTCTGCCTCTCTCTCTCTCTCTCTTTCCTCTCCTCTGTTTAATTTATCCAAATATTCATTCCATTTCAAGCTTTTTTCCCAAAACTCTATACCATCAACAGCTATCATAACATTCCCTGCCCCTTACAAAGCATCAATAGTTGATCTCCACCAAAATATAATATCTTGAATTCCAAATATGTCACACAGTTTCCAATAAACAGCACACAGAAAAACAAATTTACTTTAGTTCCAAATTTTTATACAATTTTTGACTTCGTCGGAGTAAAGTGGTTACAGGATGACATTCCGTAGTAACATTGGTTGCAGGGTTTCCAACAAGTTTTTTTCTACATTTTAGCTACATGTAGGACCGACTAATGGTGGCTATTCTGATCTTCCTTTTAAAAACATGGAAAGAGACGCTTATCTACTGTTCCCTTATGCGAAGGCAAATGTTATTTCTAAACTGATAATTGAAGGCTAAAACTGGGTATTTTGAATGATTTATTGGCGATCGAACCATATATCAAATCCCTTAGAGATGTGAATGCTTTATCTAATGCCATACAAATGGTATTCTGCAGCAGGTGCCGAAACAATGCATTAACAAGATACGAATGTGCATTCTGTAGCACATGCCAAACAATGCATTAACAAGATTAAAAGGTATCTGAACATCTCAAATATCTCTACCACCGGTTTTTCAAGCTTTGGTGGCCAGCAAGAAGGGCTTACCTTTCCGTGCATGCTATAGAAGACACTCACCCCCTCGGGGTTATTGTCGTTATTATACAACAATGACTAAGTTTCATTACTGTGTAGGCCAAATTCACGATGACCTGGCGAGCCATTTTGCAGTTCTGTTAAGGCTTTTCTGGCGTAATATGACATCATTTAGCTCAGTCGTTCATATATACTTCCCTGTGACCTCTGTCTTTTCCCAAAAAGATTTCAGTTTTTGGACGAAATTAAGGGGAATACAAAGAAGTTTCTGATGACGAAGAAAAAAGTGAAAAAGACCTGTGATCGGTTTAAGCTTTTTCCAGGTTATATCCCCTTATTGGCTTAGTTTCGTTCGATGGGATGATTTGGACTGTTTCGCCCGATCACTGCTTAAAAGCTAACATTCGACTATTTTGTAGCTAAAATTCAGGCCAATTTGTGACGGCGGACTCACTAAACTTCGCCTTTGATCATTATTTGGATGGATACTTTACGGAAAGACATTGTCTTTTTTCCAGTACGAAACATGTACGTCAAAAGATAGAAACCATTACTCTATCCCCAAGATGGAGAAGAAGAAAAATGTCAAATCTGGTAATTTGAAATATGCCTTCCCTGGCATAAACCCTGGAATCTTCCTGGAATTCAGTAAAAAATATCATAAATCTCCGAGAACCTGGGATAGCCAATTTTACATCTAATATCTGTTTTGCGTATTTCAAATCACAATCGAACGTCATTAAACAGAAAAATGACAGAAAGAAAGAAATTGGAAGAAAAAGGAATTAGAAAGAAAGAGAGGAAACCTTTTTGATTTTATAGATGTCATATAATCCTATCGACATGACAAGCACTGAAGCGTGAAGTCACCACAAGGGGAAGTTACTGGGAAACCAAAGAAATAGAATTACAAAAAAAAAAGCTCTTTTGTTTTCTTCCCTTGGAAATATGGAAGATAATGCGTCTTTGTTATCTCCGGCAAGTTTCTCAATGCTGATAAAATCTCCAGTAAAAGCAAGCTTCACTCTGATTTTGCCACTTATTGGCTGCTGTATTTTATAGGATCAGTCTGTTCGGGAAATGTTTTTCATTTGAAATAAAGATTCCATCCTTAGAAGTAACTTAAGATTTATTACCTCCACGACTGAATGAAAATTTTCTGTGTATAATTTTACAAGCATACTTGCCTAACTCAGTAAGTCGTATATTTCATTGAGTGTAATTTTTCTTCTCTCTTTCAGAATTTATGTACCTAGATTTATAATGGAGTATCAGCCTGTTCAGTATGGCTTATAATGACCTACAACGTATATCCTCCGGTAATTATATGCAAAAGAGTGGCCGACAAAATGTAAGAATGTGTGTCGATTGAAACAGGTTCAGGGGATATTGACACTGCAAAGTCCATGATAGAGATATTTGACGAATGTAGGGTAAGATTTGTGTCCGACAGCTTACATTAGAAATATTATGATGATGATTATGTCACTGATATGATGTATGAAACAAACACTGAAAGCTTTCATTCATTCAAATGTTCGTATATATAGTGGCCACAAATTCTGGTAGACGTGGAAAAAAGAAACTACAACCAGAGATGTATTTTAGCAATGACTGTATTGAAGCCTGGTAATCATAGGAAAATGGTTCAACTTCCATCATCCCTGAATGCTGGTTTTACTGCTACTTAACCCTTCCCCCACATTAGGCTGGATTTGTTGACTGTGATTTCAAACAGAATTAAACAGTTTTTCTAATAATTTGTTTATGTGCTTGATTCTAAATTTGTATGTATAATAAATCACCTTAGACCCCCCCCCCGATCACTCAACCAACCATTGGGTCACATATTTTACTTTCTTTGTTCCTCTTTGTCGATGCATGTATCTATGTATGTCAGTGCGTGTCCCTGGGCGTTCTTTGTCACATTTTTGCTTTTCGGGATCTCCATGGTTATTTTTGTACCAGAAATGCCCAAACATTGACCTGGCGATCCTTCCATATAATCCTTGATAAAAGATCTGTTTTTACGATGATCCTTTTAGATAATTCCGGATTTTTTTTTATGATTATCTCTGGGACGCGTATAGCATATAACGATTCAATCATGAGTTATACAAGTATATTTACTAATATTTTAGTCTTAGTTTGTTTGTTTTGTTTTTGTTTTGTTTTTTATCCATGCCTCTTCTCTGCTAAAACTACAAAGCGTATCAAACTGATATTCTACATCTAGACAGTGAAGTTGTCAACTTCTCATATAGGCAATGGTGGTCATTCAAAGTCATTTTCTTGCCAATCTCTGGTTCTAAATATCGAAAATAGGGACATTTTATACGAAAGATTTTCCCAATAATTCTTCTTAGAAATGGCACAAAGGTTTGCTACAATATAATTGATCCAGAGACACTTTGGAGCGTTTTTTCGCTAATGAAACAGTAGTAACTGTTATCATCATCACCAACAGCAAAATAGAAACATGCACACGCACGTACGACTGTCATCTCTCGGGAATCAGCCCCCTCCACCCATTTTTTTTTCACGGCGGATGATTTCTGTCAAGTTGACGAACAGCAAGCAACAAGTGTGATGTACAAAAAATTGAACTCTTTCGAAGTGAACTTAAATCTTAGAAAATGTTAGCTGTTGCGATTTTCTGTTTCTGATACGCCATATTTAATCAATTTATGAGTGTAAAAAAAAAAGAAGTAATTTTCAAACATCAAAAACAATTCAGTGATATATAATCCGGCATCTGTCACATATATTTGAGTCACTGTGTTTTAGTTGGAAAATTCTATTGACAAAAGAAATAAGGAGAAAGAAAAATCTAATAATTTCAGCACTGAACTAAAAATATTGAAGACATTGAAAACTAAATTATTTTTGTAAAAAAAAATTCTTTATCCGGATATCTTTTAGAGTTTTAATCAAAGACATTAAAGGTATAGATGATTCAGCATTTTGTATTTACATTGGAGACGTAGATTTTTGACACTAGATCTGAGAGAGAAAAATATCAAATACAAAATAAAATTACCCTAACACATTTACCACGGAAACTTTTGATAAAAAATATACAACGATTGAGACGGACGACATAGATACCTTCACACACGCTTCACTAGAAATTCGGAAATACATTACGTCCTTCACACTTCAAAAACAATATTATATGAGAAACTATTTTTTCTGTCAGATTTTTATCAAATCATTCTTCCTAAGAATGGGAGTGAGTGTTCATACAGTATTATCATTTTAATAAGTTCCTCAAATATCGCCATTCCGTTAAACTTGTTTAGAGGAACCATTTACCTAAATGAAAATAAAAATGAATTCGGTTATGTTTTCAAGGTTTTCTCTAATTCATTGAGATTGATGCGTTTTTTCAATATATATTCCCGTCATTAGATTACATCCGGGCTACACTTAGCATTTGCAACAGCGTTTGATCCCAAGCTTTATTCTTTACTATAAATATATATGCATGGTAAAAGGAAGAAAAATATCCCTGCTATCCATTACCACTACATAACATCAATTATAACTTTTTTAAAAACAGACATTTCAGTATTAGAGATAAGTTAAATCTCATAGTCCCAGTAAGGAATCGGGGTACTGTAACTGTAATGTTAATATTGGGCGTTTATTCACTGTCCGTCGTACGGAAGTGAGACTTTAAAGTATGCAGTAATTAAAATCCTGTTATTGGTATACAATCGAGTAGTTTTCTGGTGCTTTAATTTCTCACACTAGTCACTTTATTCTTTTCCTTGACGCCCCTGGATTTACAACGTTGTGGAGATTGATCGTGTGACTTCTTCGTTCATATTCTGGAAAAACAATCCCAAAGTTCATCAAATCTTTTAATGATCACCGATACAGCAGCCTGTAGTAACTTGTAGTGACGAATGATTGTTTCCAGGAGCACTATCTGACTCACTTCCAGATAACAATTACTTTGTATATACAAGCTTTCTCCAATCCCTCAAACTTGACCGAAACTTGATTAATTCTTCTGAAAACTGACGCATTCAAAGAAGTGAATATCCTATAATGGATGTAATTGACAAATTATTCGAGCCAATTAATCCCGTGCAATACCGGGTATCCCTGTTATTATTTTTATACGTATAAAAAGTTCATGAAAAACGTTAATCTTATTGAAATATATAAATATATTTTCGATGGAACTGACTCCCATTTTTTTTCATTTTAAATGAGCTTTTGGTGGGAAGAGTAGAGAAAAAAAAGTATCATAAAATGTTAGCGAAGATAAACCAATACGTATCAAACAATCTTCGTGTACACTTAAGAATATTGATGATTATGATACAAATGACATTTATTAATACACTGTTGGGTCATTTGTCATACCTAAACTATTTTTATCTAGGTATTATCGAGGGTCCTTAAGTCCAAAATGGTCATGAAAGTGAGACAAGGGTAGAGACCAGACAAATGAAAACATGAGCAAGGACGGATAACCAAGGTGGTATTCAACAAGCTATTTGAATTGGAATGTCTGCTGATGTTCTGATTTCGATTCACGTTAATTGCTCTTCCTATATTTCTATCTCAGACCGAACTAAGTTAATATAATTCTTTGTCACCTGAAAAGCTGTGGTATTTGCAACTGGCAACTATAGTTACTCGAGCCTGAGCAGAGAACTACGATTTAAAATGCTTATTTTCAAAGCATAAATTCACTTAAGACTTAAGCATTTATTATTACACAATATCCATCCTATGTAGCCTTATGGAATATCAACAAAAAAATCTCCGTCTGGTCTTCTTAATGGATTAAACTGTCGAATATTTCCTACTTGCGCTATATGTTGGTATTTCAGTCCTAGAAAGAGCCAAAATTCGGCATTCTGATATTTTAGTCGGACAGTCTTTCTACAACGAGATGCTTGACGCTAAACAATCTTCTCCTTTCTCCTTATCTTGCCACTCTGGCTTTGTTCCATATTGAGCTTGGTAACTATAAGAACAAATCGACAGAAATACAGATTAGATATCTTCGCAACACCTGGCTACGCTCTGAATCTTTACAACATTCAAAAGACGAAATAAATGCTGGAATAATCGATTTTGCCTCGTCTCTTTTATCTTCGTCATATTACGAAGCTCTGGAAAGTTTCTATGTCTTGTAATCCATAAATAATTCGCTCGTGCTATACAGCTTCGTCTCGTGAATACCCCAGCCCAAGTAAGCTAAACCTTCCTTCCGCTTCCTCGCTTAACCATACTCATGCTTCCTTGCTGATTATTAGGTTATCGCCACTGAGATTCGGATCCTCTGATATCATATTTTGTTAAACTGCAGCCTACTTTTTATTTCGAAACCAACAGCATAAGGCTATATTTTTCATATTTCCAGAGAGAAAAGTTGAGAATGAAGTATAAGGCATTTGTTTTCATGAAAATCGATAAAATCTGGATACATTTTTCATAAGAAATATTGATTCTTTTGGAACAATTTCGCGTTTCTGATTTTCGTCAAAAGGTTTCGGCTGTTCTACTCAGCAGCATTTGCCTTGTGACAGTCACATTTGTTAACCTCTTAGTACGATACAGCGCACCGTTTATTCTCCCAAAGGCTATTTGGTCCTCAAAGAGTCCTTTGGAGCGTAATAAAGATAGCAAATGCAAAGAGAAATGTTCAAATGACTCAATCTATAAAATAAAACGTGTCTTATAATTTCAGATCAAAATTGTATTTATCCCTCGAAAAGGGATTTTGTTCTTTACAGATGTATTTGAGTTCAGATCATAATTGTACTTATCAATTGTAAAAGAATCTTGCTCGAAACAGAAATATTTTGGACCAGAACAGAATTGTACTTATCATTTGCAAAAGGATATTGCTGGCATCGGATGCATTTGAGTTCAGATCAGAATTGAATCGATCACTTTTCTTGCTCGAAACAATTATATTTGAGTACATATTGGTATTGTACACACTTGAAAAATATTTTTGCCTGTAGTGGATGTATTTGAGTTCATATCTAGATTGTTCTGATCACTTGTAAAAAGATTCTTGCTCAAACGGATATAATTCAGTTCAGATCAGAATTATATCCGTTACTTGTAAAAGAATCTTGTTCAAACGGATTTATCTGAGTTCATATCATCACATGTGAAAGAATCTTGCACAAAAAGATATATTTCAGTTTAGATTAGAATTGTACTGATCACTTGTAAGAGAATTTCACTCGAAACGGATATATTTGAGTTTGAATCGGAATAGTATCTATGACTTATGGAAGGATCTTGTCGGAACAGATATATATGAGTTCGGATCAGAATCGTACTTATCACTAATAAAAGACTTTTGCTCGAAACGGACATATTTTTGTTCAGATCAGAATTTTACTTATCATTTGTAAAAGTATATTGCTTACAACGGATGCATCTGAGTTAAGATCAGAATTGAGTCCATCATTTGTGAAAGAATCTTGCTCTAAACGGATATGCTCGAGTTTATATCGAAATTGTTCTCATCATTTGTAAAAGACTTTCCTTTGTTTGATTTCAAATCTGAATTACATTTATTACTTGTAAAAGAATCCTGCACAAAACAGATATATTTGAGTTCAGTTCAGAATTGCATTCATCGCTTGTGAAAGAATGTTGTTCGAATCGGAGATATTTGAGTCATCATAGGAATCATTAAAATCGGTTTATAAAGTCCATTGTTGGACATAAAAAAAACTTAGTCTATTATTCTATTTATAGTGATCAGCTTTAGCCCGCAACGATGGATTATGATGTGTTACTTCCCGAGGCGATATTGATCTCAGAATGGCTCAAAAATCTAGCTACGACTGAAAAAAGAAGTTTGCTAGGAATATTAGTTTGTGCACAATCTGAAGAGAGTCGAGTTAGATGTCTTTTGAATCGACAGTTCTCAAAAAATATGATGATAATTTTTTTAAATTACAAATTATAGATTTTTTCTAATCTATGGACTTGAATTTAGACCTAAAATATCTAAATAGGAGAGAAGTAACGGAAATACCTCGAAGTCCTATATTTGTACGATGGATAGAATTTCTTACATGACTATTATGACAGGCTGCCCAACCCACCATCAAGTCCGGCAAATTCCAAGCATGAACCTTTGGAACAGACATTGCCTTTGTCGTAATGAAGAGAAATACTCGAAATATTGATGATGTGATTTATATGAATAGTCTACAACAGCACATGCGTGATATACCCGGTAGGGGTTGATTTTACTCTATGGATACATATCAGTGGAAATTCCACCGTGAACTGAATATAACGTTATTTGGGTGAAGACAAGCATTTAGTATGATTATGGATGAACATTTCGTTCACCCAAAATCTCTTATTTTCCACACTGTTGTAAAGAGTCACTTCTTCATTTTCTGTCACAGTCAATTTCAATTATTTAAATATTGTCTGGGGGTATTTTTTATTTTGCTAAAGCTATTTGGAAGTCACACAAGAGAGCAATTGACTGAATCAAGTTAAAGCAAATAAATCTCAAAGTATTATTCAAAAATTTTCAGTAAGTTGGCCATCTCATTCAGTATATAACATTGATTATTCTCAAGTTATATCACTATCAAATTGCATCCTTCTTCACGATCATCCAGGTAAGTGAGAGTTTGTAAAGAACATTTGACAAGAAACCTTAAAAAAATTTTCTGCTCTTGATCGGTATTTTCTTTCCCTTGAAATATCATTAGAAAGAACATACAAGATTAAAATGTTGCCTAATTTCTTTCATTTTCAATGTTTGAATACAAAAGACGAGAATGCACCAAAATGAACGATTTGAAATCGAATGAATTCTCATACAATAGTTGTCACAATACAGTATAATACGATGTTTTTTAATGGTGATAGTTGGAACACAACGGTGTTAATGCTGTGTACGATAAAAACAGACGGAACTTCTGGCCATCATAGTATATAAGGTAATTTTTAGATCTTGGAAAAAGAATGTCAATGGAGATTCTCATTATACATGCTATTGCTATATATTTTTCATTTTTCCGAGACCAATAGGCCGCCATCCCCACTATGTGGTTACATTGAAATGTTTTTCAGGGTTTGTCTTTCACGCGTGATCGGTAAAACGTTTTCACGGATTTACAAGCTCGGCAGAAAAAAAAGGATATGAGTTCATATCTCGCCTAAGGCTCATTCTTATTTCTGATCTGCCTAGCACGATTAACAACCGTGTAATTGTTGTAAAATCACCATTGATAAGATGAAAAAATATCCGCTTTAGTGATGATAATGTGAGTGTATTTTTTCATTTGAAAGTAAAGTTAATTAATAGCTGTTATTGCCGATGAGTCTATAGTTCTCTATGAATGTTCGTGCGCGTATAATCAGCGACACATAGAATAATTAGTACGGCACTCTGGTCACCTAATATTATATTTACGTCATCAGTGACGTATTGTGACGTAACTTAGTATATACAGAATTTCATTTTACGTTGAACTTGATAATTTTCATCTTTTTACCTTTGAGTTTGTTTATGAATATTGAACATGAATGTGAAAATACTGAGCAGCATAATGTTATTGATATTTTAGAAGTACAATGCAATTATTGTCGTCATTCTTTGACTGTGAAGATAAACTAATTTTATGATAGAAAGCTTTCATAGTAAAAAAAAACAATTGTTGTAATGAAATTCCAAAAGGGAATCATTCGGTGTTTAGTTAATGACGATAAAAGTGTTCAAATGTTCTGAAAAAGATTCTTAAAAAATATTGTCAAGTTTCATTACTTAGCGTTTGAAGAGGAAAATCGTGAGGATATCATCTTTACGTAAACACGTGGAAAAGTATCTCACAATGCGAGTGATAACGTTTGTAAAGAAAACTATGAAATGTTTATGCCTGAATATTGACTTAAAGATTCCAAGATGTTCTGAAGAGTAAAGCTTACAACGCTCTACGCTTATAAAATATGTAAAAAATATGCAAAGAATCTTTTCATTCAGAGAAAAATATGGCGTTATAAAAAAAGATACATTAGTTGATGCTTACCATAGCAAATACCAACAAAGTACCGAAGGTATATGTATTTGGTTGCACTTCAAAAGTCAATCCTAATAATCCTAAAGAGAAGAGTATATAACCAATGTATCCCCCCGATAGTCACCTATAGACCTGAACTATTGGAGCTAACCAAGAGACAAACCTGCAAACTGAGAAGCATGCAACGTGCACATAAGAGAATCATGCTCAATCTCACATAGAGAGATCACGAGACAGCACAGTATATAAGGAAGAAAATGGGAGTCAGAGACATCATAGAATCTATCAGAAAACTTAAATGGCAATGGGCAGGCCATATTGCAAGAACGACAGACAAGTGATGTACATTACGATTCATAACATGGATCCTCGAAGATCACATGCGAAACTGAGGCCAACAAAATACAAGATGGAGAGATGAAATGGACAGATTCAAGAAATACTGGCTCCACGACGCCCATGATAGAGAATTGTGGCGAATCCTGGGGAAGGTCTATGTTCAACGACGGATGTCAAAGGACTGATGATGATGATGATGATGATGATCTGTCCATACGGTATCTCTAAAAGTATTGAGTAGATTTCGATAAAACTTTCTTGGCTGGACGAAGGGGCGAAGTGGATGTGGTTAAATCTCAAAACGGATCCATATTTTTTCTTATTCAGAGATAATTGTCGTTGTTTTTTTCAATTTATTTACGTATACGCTCCTGTCAATCAACACGATATTTCCATTTGAAGAAAGGGGTCCCCATGCACCATTACTTTCCCTAGAAGTATTTATATAGGCACACCACATAACATCTCCAGAATTTCGTGTTTTTTTACTCGATATCTCTAAAAGTTCTCATTGAATGTATATGCAACTTTGTATAAGTATTAATAATTGGTTACAAAAAAAATAATTAAATTTTGGACCAGCTCCATGCACAGGTATATTCCGTAGTACTCCCTCATGTTTGTCAACATTTTGTGCATCCGTAACAAAGAGCACACCGAAGATACAAAGCGCAATACGCCATTGATATATATATATATATATATATATATATATATATATATATATATATATATATATATATATATATATGTACAAATAAGGAATGCAGCATGATATAATATAATGTGCAATATTACAATATCCAATGTATGATGGGTTTATTTCATAGAATGCTCGATACATTCGACTTTATATCATTGAGTTGGTTTTTGATTAGAGCTAGATATATGGTAGAGAGAAGACTCGCTACACAAACACGTTTTTGCTTCTGCCCTTAAGGATCCCAAACAGGACATAAAACATGAATGTGTTTGCTTGGAGATCTTTATTCCACTATATATATAATGAAATAAAGGATTTGATATGTTTCTGCCTGAAGAAGCCACAAGTGTTTGTGTTGCAAATCCTTTAATCCATCATATCCTGAGCTCTTGTTTAACTCAACCTAATGTTTAAGGCTGAATTTACCGAGCATTCTATAGAATGAAACCACCACGAATTGATTATGGCATTATATTACGTCATTTTCTATTCCTTATATATATATATATATATATATATATATATATATATATATATATATATATATATGTGTGTGTGTGTGTGTGTGTGTGTGTGCTGAGATTGGGTTAGAGATGGGAAATGGCATCAAATATCTAGACTCTATTTCCTCAATGTTGAGAAGATAATGGCCATCCTCAATCCAATTCTTTCTTTTTTTATAAAACGTTTACGATAAGACCATAATTGATTAGCAGTTGATTGAAGTGGTCGTTTCCAGGCAATACGTTTGATGCAGTATATGGGTAGGTTTCAAAGAGACATCGTTCTGTTCAATTACATCAGGCTATCAACGGCAACTTGAGTCGGAATTCTCGTCAAAGTGAGTTGCAAATCGCCATTCAGGACTCAGGGATAATTAGTTTTTCGAAATTATCTCCGTTTTGTTGGATAGATTGGCTTTTCATTTCCTTATTACACACTGTCGATGAAAACTGTCACCAAAAACTGCCAACATCAGTTTTTTCAAAAGTGGGCTTGACTGGCATAGTTGCTGATTGACCAGCGGGCTAAGTATTCATCCATCGATGGTTTTCTTTCTCTCTCTCTCTCTCTCTCTCTCTCTCTCTCCACTCACATATATATATATATATATATATATATATATATATATATATATATATATATATGTGTGTGTGTGTGTGTGTGTTTTGCGCACAGAGGCTGCACCAATGGAGCTAGAGGGCAAAAAACATTTTTGTTTATTCTTCAACCTTTCGCGTAAGATAGATTCGAATACAGGTTTAATTTGACCTTTTCATGCTGATTTTGTCCCGGGTCAACACTGAAAATACAAGTGCAGTAAATTCTGTCAATCATCATCTCTTCCTGCAATGTCTTAATTGATCAGCCCCAACACAGGATGTCGACCAAAGACATTGGTCATGAGATAGTTTCTATTTCGTGACTAACCAGGCTATGCTTTTTTTTTTTGTTTGTTCTATTTAATATTTCAGATAAAAAGTAGACTGGCTTTGTTACTGAAAGTTCATTCGGAAGAGCATGCATTCATTGCAGAGAGTGTCGTGACGTTTATAACGAATCGTTTTTAAACGGTAATAGATATGCATAAGCGTAGACATTTTTTGGGTAAATGTGTTTTGGTTCGTGTTTATGTGTGAATGAGGGAGCCTTCTTATTAGATTAACGGATACATGAACTATTATGTCTCAAGAATCTCCAACACTTCTCAGTCTGTGTGAGATTATGGACACAGCCCTATTTAAGACTAGGGTTAGTTTATTCAGCACAATGACACAGGGCCCCAAGTGAGTATTAAACTCGCTATACTAGAGAATGTCTTTGTAAGCAGTCTGTTACCTATGGACTGCGCTAATTTACTATAATATATTTTGGTTTTAATACAGAGTTTTTAATTGTATTCGTCGAGTTTCCAAGCCAGCAGTGATTAGTGTCTTTCAATGAACATTGAGTGACAGCAAGTTTCATCAATTACACAGGACACTTCACGGTATTCTGGATGATTGCAGTAGTGGTGTTATCTTTATACACCTAGCTCTTTTTCCCGGTCCCACAGTTCTTCAAACTTCTTCACCAGGTATCCTAGGACTGTACAAAGAACTCCCACCACCATTGGAACTACCATTTTGTTTCACGTTTCACAACTTCTTTGGCTCTCTGGCGAAGTCCAGATACTCATCCATCTTTCTTTTATCTCCTCTCTGTATTCCGCTGCGGAGAGAAAAATATACTATCTGTACCAGTTTTTTGCCCCTTTTCACTATCGCAAGATCCTATCCACTGACTTAGATTAGGTGGTGTGTTAAAATCATAAAGTACCATCACTACTACTATTACCACTACTACTAGTAACAGTTGTAGTTGTGCTAGTAGTATTGGAAATCGTCAACCAGAACTGTTATCAAACTGTCAATATGGTTTTCTTCAGTCTTCAAGTTGTTTTGGCTGGCTTTGTATTTAAGTGTCAATGTACAACACATACAAGCTGAACAAATGAATTTAAAGGGCTGACATCTTCAAAATTTACTCTTTATTATGTCTGCAAGGAAGTTCTGTCTTATTGTTGTTTTTTTTTAAATTTTCGTAGAGGTTTCTCTAGAGGTGGGTCTAATTTGCAATGTAACTCTGGAAAAAATTGATCCCCCACTTTGTGTCCACCCGTTTCTTTTTAAATCAAGACATTTTTAGTTGAAAAAGGGTTAAAAAATAAAACTTTTCCTCTGATTAGATTATTTTTCCTATCTTTTAAAATAATCACCCCAACACGGCTCACTGCAAAATGACGTTTGTAACACGAAGGTTTCTATTTAGTGACTAATTAGACCTGTTAGTATTAGTATCATCTATATTATTATCGATGTTGTAGTGGTTGAAAAACGCAATCCCCCAAAGTCCAGGGAAGAATTGATAGGAGAGGAGAGCATAACAGGCTGAACAAGTACATCCTCCAGACGTCTTCACTATGCAACGCTTATCGAGCAAAAACTCAAGGCAGCCAACGATACTATTTTTTCCGTCCAATCAGATTCAATCTTATCCGACGACCGCCCTAACCCGGTCTTTAACTTCCTGCCTCCCCTCCATTCACCACTGTTATTATCATTTTGTTTTTCACGTTCATCCAGTAGCGGTCGGAATTGTCTAATAATCTTTTCTATCTTGTTATTTTTAATGACATTTTTCTTTTCCTTTTAATTTTTGGAAGAGTTGGTTTTTGTTATCATAGAACCAATTTTTTTTCCCCTCATCGATTTCATCTTCAGTAATAAATTAATTTTTACGTAGAGAAACATCAGAAGATTGGTGGTGGGTAGGGGACCACAAGCAATAAATGGGCAAAACTAGAGAAGAAAATAGATTTATATAAGGTTTATTACTGTGTTTCTCCTGTACCAATATAGATTCATATTAGTACAAGGGTAGGTCTGGTAGTTAGGAGGAGAAGATTAGTTTCGTTTGTTGGAGAAATTCAAAATTGTACAATTCAATCAGTAAGTACAAACCGTATAAACGAAAAAATAAGGAAGTAATAGCCTCAACAATGGTGGTGTGATGATAATTAAGGGAATGGTGTACAGGATTTTTTTTTCTTGGAGATGGAGGTATGGAGGGGCGTACAGATGAACGTGTCTTCATCGAGACAGCAGTGTGATGAAAACGAGGCGATAGGATATATATTTCATAGGGGAAAGAAAGATGAATCGGAATGAACGAGAATTAAAAAGAAAGAGTGAAATTGAAAAAAAAAGATTGGGTTGAATTCAGAATAATGAATGATAAAGAATGGAAAGAATCTGTGAGAATAAAAAAAGAAACAAAGAAGCAGAGATGAATTAAAGGAGGGAAGCGGGTATTTAAAGGTGGAATGAAAACGGAAAAAGAAAGACAGGTGGAAGGACAAAAACGAGAAAAAGGAATAAGAAGAAAAATAGAAGATAGAAGAAGGAAAGAATATTCAGAAGGAGATAAAAGATAAACAAGTAGAGGAAGGAGAAAAATGAATGAAAAAAATCATAAGGGGTAGAAAAAAATAAATAGGAGAAAAATAGTTGTAAGGAGAAATAAAGGGAAAAAACAGGGTTTAAAAATAGAAACGGAAAAGGTAGAAAAAGAGGAGAAAAAAATGGTCGAAAAAAGAAAAAAAGAAAATAGGTAGTAAAGGAGGAAAATAAATAGAAGAAGAAAAAGAAAGAGGAAGAAAGACGAAATGAGTAGAAAGAGAAAAAAAAGAATGAAGGTAGAAGTAGGACAAAATTGGTGTGAAAAAAAGGATTGGTAGAAAAAGGGTAGAACAAGAAGAGGAAAAAATATAGGTAGAAGAGGAAGAACTAAAGAAAAGCAGGCAGCGAAAAGAGGAGAATAAAGAATTGATAAGAGAAAAAAGAAAAAAAGGTAAAGAAAGAAATAAAAACAGATAGAACAAGAAGAAAAAGAGAAGAAGAGAAAAAAAAGAAAAGAAAAATACTAATTAGGCAAAACAAGAAAGAGAAAGAGCGGAATATACAATCAATCATTTGATATTGCTATATCAAATTGGTCTGTTATTGAGGTTTGAATTGAAAGAAGGAAATCAAATAATCAATCTCATAATAATTGTATCTGAAAACTTGTCACGAGGATATAAAAACTGATGGTGTGTATAAAATGGAACGTTGGATCACGCTCTCAGAGGGGGTCAGAAGATTGGAATTTGGGGGTAGTACAGTGTCAGTGAACGATATGGTTAATAAATGGTTGTTATTTAGCCAAAATCAAAATGGCTACTTTGGAATTTCAAAAGTTAAATTGAAATTTACAAGTGGTAAAATAATGAAGGGAGATTTTCGAAATATTTTGAATTTAGAATGTTCAGCAAGGAAAGTAACGTTGAACAAAGAAACGAGCTTTACTGACATAATCAGAATATCACCTGACTCATAATTAGATGAACTCACGATTAAATAAAGGTCAGCTGGGCCTTGTCGCCCCCTTTCTTGAATGGGGAGAGTTTGTCGATGGAAAAATCCGGAAACGTTGAACCTAGATGCCACAGTGGAATTTCCATCAGCCTAACTCAGTATTTTAAAAGCCATTGCTTATGACAAAGAGTGTAGGAATGAGAAATCAGAAAATGGGAGCCGCGACTTCATCGGTTGAGAGCGTGCGCAACTCCATTAGCCATAACAAGAGGAAAGGAAAGTGAGGAAGAATGAATTATTAGAGAGGAGGAAGGACTAAGAATTCCTAGCCCACAGTAGTTTTTAAAATCAGTGTTTGCTTGAAAAGATTTTAATTACTCTGAAACTTGATTGACAGGTCTAGAAACGCAAGCTTGTCGTTCTTAATAATGAAGTGAAATTCCCTACAGAGTTTGAAATAAAAACATTGTATAAAAATACTCGTTCTTCTCAATGAAATTAGATTGTACACCAGATTTTGTCAACAATGATGCGCGAAATAAATGAAGAAGTGAAACCAGTCTTCAGTTACATCTCTCAACAACTCCGAAACAATAATTACCCCCTACAACAGGATATCGACCAAGCAAACCGATTGTCGACAAACCTTATCGCCAAAACCCGAAGTGCATTCATATCCCATCCCATAAAGCTACAAAATAGAATAAAGCAAGAAAAATAAGAAAAGTACCAGGACCTCGCCCGGACACCAAGAAAAGTGAGGAATGGAAAGGGTATTGTCAGATCCATAAAGCCTGACTCCCCTGATACCATGCTAAAATGTTAGAATCCAGATAAGAGGGATGAGATACTGGGGAAAGAATCTGGATTGTCACAATCTCGGAGCTGTTGGAGGTCTTCAAGGATATTGAAAGATGAGCTGAAAGGGAGGAGAAAAAACGAAATCAAGAATGTCAAGTTAGTATTCAGGATAGAGAAACCAAATGAATTGAATAAAGAAGTAGGAGGAAAGGGAGGAGGTAGAAGTAGAGATGATGATGAGGAGGAGGAAAAGGAGAAGGAGGGGGGCAGAAAGAGGAAAAAGAGAAAAAAGAAATAATAGAAGAACCAGGGGTAGCAAATGGGAATGGACAATAAAAAAAAATGAATTGTTTACGGAGATTGAAAAGAGAATCGAAGCTGAAAAAGACAAATTGATTGTTTCCAATCAAATCTTTGTAAATGAATCTGGCAGAGAAAGCAACTAAAGATAACCAGAAAAAGAATAAAAACCTATGTAAATCAAAAACTAAGCAGGCGATGTTGTGATTTGGTTATTCTGGAATGGAGGAATAAAAAGAAAATGAACGCGAGCAAATAAGCAAAAATGTTGGCCAATCAACATCCACAGAATGATTACCTCTTGGGAGATTATCGAAGACCAAATAAAAATAGTGAAATAACTAAGGGGTGGGTAGGTAGGTTTTCCTTATCGTACATTGGTAAGTAATAAATCAATCTTTTTTTCCGTACCACTTGTACATTTTTAGGGGAGCTACATTTGTTTTCTATTGCCGAAGCTAAAATGTTTTTTTTGTTTTCGCGATTCAATTTGTCTGATAAAACAAAGTAGGGGGCCAACTGAATCGGTATACAAATGATACTCAATTTGCAGTAATAGGTCATTCGAAGAGACGACATTACAATTTCTCGGAAAATATAGAAAGTGCATATAATATGGGGCCTCCTTATTGGGAGATATATTTACGAATTTCCCTTTGATTCCAATAGCTGATGTTTGACCTCAAATATAAACCAATCAGTTTAATGCTGATTTTGAAAGCAAGCATGCCCTACACACTTAAGAAGTCTGGTGCAATATAATTTTCAGATCCTTACAAAATATTATCTATTAGGTATTGTGCTAGATTGAACTAAACCACGAAAATATGAACATGTGGATTTTTTAATTATCACTACTCACTGAGTTTTCGCTCCAAATGTAAATTCTGACCTTCAATTGAGATAATGTGAAACTAAATATTCCCAGGACTGCAGAACTCTCCTCAGTATTCTAACTGATTTTGGTAATGCTGCCATCTAGATGGATTTAATTCATCTTCGGTTTCCCAATTCTCTTTATATTTTGCAAGGCGCTTCTGGACAGTTCCAAGTGCACTATAACGTTGGGAACAACTCTTTTATTTATATCTGATAAATTGTTCTGGACTTTCAAAAACGATGCACATTTTATGTACTTTCTCTTGATTTTATTCTTTTTTCAGTTGAAGCAGTGACATTTGCTTTCTAATACAATCTCTCCACTCGGTTTCAAGGATTTTATCTAGTCCTCTATCCTGGATTGGGTCAGGTCATATTTTTGAATTTTTTGCATTTTGTTTTGATTATCCAAGACGTATTCTCATTTATGCGTATCATATTTGATCAAAACTGTGCCGCTCGCAGAATTCTGAGTAGTTCACATTTACCGTTTGCATTCGGTTCAGCCCTTCATTTTGAACTTCATCTGCGCCAACATGCTGAGTATGCTAGTGCATGATTGGTTGTCTCACCTCTATCCCTGCTTACTCAATAAGTACTTCCAGTATCATCACAAGCAGCAGCCTTTTAGCGTCTGCTGTTAGACATAGACCTTCCCCAAGACTCACCAGACCTCTCTATCATGGATGTCCAGAAGAAAACACTTTCTGAACCTATTTAGTTCTTTACGCCATCATATAATTTTTCAGTCTCAGTTTCACGTGTGATCCCTGGAGATCCACGTTGTGAGTTGTCGTGATGTCAAGCAGTTGTCTGACATCCTCAAAACATTACATGCCCTTTGCCATTCAGGTTTTCTTATGGATTCTATGATAATTCAGACTCCTGTTTCCCTTCTTATATATTGTGTTGTCTTGCGATCTCTCTATTTGAGCTTAAACATGATTCACTGCTGTGCACGTTGCATGATTTTTAGTTTTAGGAGTCAGTCATTTGGTTAAGTTCCATGTGTGAGCTTCATAATTGACAATCAGGAGGATGCATTGATCGTATATCCTTCTTTTTTGCACCAGCGGACTTTTCGTTGTTCTTGGAAATTGAGTTTTTCTCCGCTTGCCTAATTTTTCATATAATAGGGATTCAGTTACTCTTAATACATTTCTTTCCTGCAACCATGTCAATGTCCTCTCATTTGCAATTCTTCGAGTCTGTCTTTTAAAATATCTGTGGAGCTGTTTTTTCAACATTTTTTGCCTTCTGTTCGGGAGTTTCCTTATAATCTATTTGTCCCAAACGATTATTACTGTAAATCTTAGGTGTCAATATTGCTAACAGTACGATCAGGATCGTTGAAGCTTCTACGGGTGTTGATAATTAAGACGAGATGATATCTAACGCTTCTGCCTTTCTCTCACCCTATCTTTGAATCGTCTCATTCAAGAGGAAAAAATAATAAGAGAAAGGAGGAAGCAAGGAAAGAAGGTAAAGTAACAACAAAAAAAAAAACACATGAAAAAAAGGGAAGAAAATGAAAAGAGGAAGAATAAGAGAAATATGAAATGAAAGGAAAATGAGGAAAGAGTAGATGAAAGAAGCGAAGTAGGAAAGAAAGAAGATAAGGGAAACAAAGAAAAAAAGAATCATACTGTAAAGAAAGAAAAAGAAACTGGAATGTGAGGGGAAATAAAGGAAAAATCGAAAAAAATCTTGATAAACAGAAGGGAAAAAAGAAAGAGAAAATAAAGAAAACATAAAATAAAACGACGAAAAATTAAAGGGAGAGAATGTAACAGGAGTAGAGGGAACAGTAAGAGGAAAAGGGAAATGAATGTAAGAGTGTGAAAGAAAAATGGAAAAGGGAACATAGGGCGATTTAAAAAAAAGAGTAAGAAGAAAAATGGAGAAAACGAAGAAGGGGAAGCAATGAATAGAAAATTGAAGGATAAAAAAGGATATATATATATATATATATATATATATATATATATATATATATATATATATATATATATATATATATATATATATAGGCGGATAAAACTATGAAAATATTTATGAAAGAGGTTAAAATTCTCGGAAGAAGTCGTAATAGATAACAGAGAGAGAAACCGAACCTGATGCAGTGATGATAAACAAATAAAAGCAAGAGAAAAAATGGCGAAGTTGTTATCAAAATGGCTCCTTCAACAAACGATAAAATGAAAGCAAAATAGAAAATCATATCAAAATGAAAAACCACGCAAAAATAAAATAAAGTTCAATAAGTAGCTCTAAAGCAATGGTCAACTAGCTTGCCTTGTAGATTGATTGCTAACGTTGTGATTTTTATTCTCACAGAAGCCTACCTATTGAGACCTTGTGTCATACTATAAGCTGAGCTTAGTGAATAAGAGTAAGAAAAAAAAGAATAAAATTGTACAGATCAAAAAAAGAGATCGATTTTTCTGTCGCTGAAGTTAAATCTTTTGTGTTTACTGTTTACATAGTTTCAAGATATTTATCTAAGATTCAATTGTTTTCTTTAGACAGATTCCGGTCAGTTGACAAAACTCCTGTGGTTTTGTTTTGTCATTCATTGATAACTCATTCGAATTAGTAATCCTAGCATTTGCTGTTTTAATCACATACATTCACCCGATACTATGCTTACCAGGTTTTTCTATTGTTGTCTGGTGACCTGAGGTGAAGTATTGTTATAAGTTCTATAAACACTTGGACAGCTCACTTCCCTTTTGTTGTTTTGATTAAATCTTGAATGGAGTGCACCCCGGGCTTTTACAAGTGTGTATCACATTGAGTAATCTTACACACATTCACTCACGCACGAACACCCCTACGCTCTAAGTCTCATATATATACTTATGTATATGTATTAGAAAAAGGACGAGAGATCTCAACGCTGTACTTCATGAGGGCACTCATCAGAAGTCATTTGAAAATACTGAGGCACTGTAAGAATTTCATACAAGTACGTATTTTGCCTCGCTACAACTTCATCAAAGAATCAACCAATCAGATTTCCTTTTATTCATTTCGAAGATTCAGGTTCATGGCTCTTTGTCGCTGAGTTGATACCAGTGATCTCCCTTTCTAGGTTTATGCAGGTTGTTCCCAGCCGTGAGGGACGTTCATGTTGACACAGTGTTCAGATCTCTCTAGTCTCTTTTTTCATATCATTTTTATGCCTTTTCTAAATCTTATATAGATGATGAGTATACAAACATTCATTTTACTCAGCCAACCAATAGATGGATTGTCGATTTGTTATTACATTTTCCCTCTTTATAGAAATTGCCTGCTCAAAATACACCGGAGAATTGCCAGAAAACACATCGACCAAAAAGTAACGACTAGGATAATATATAAGGATACTGGTTCGGATAATTCATTAAATAAATCCTGATATAGTGCCTCTCTAAATCCTTCTTTTATTTATTGTCATAATTAACCAAACCAAACCAAAAGTATAAGCTTTTACCCACCCTGAGTACGTTAGTAGGTACGAAGTATAAATGAATCATTGACTCATCAAGTGACTTGTAGAACCACTGTGTTTTGTTGCTTTGTATGTAATTTTATTTCTCTGTTTGTTCAGTGACAGATAGAGCAAAGACACTCGATTTCCATAATTGTTTGGGTCTCTCTTCACTTGTTGTTGCAATATGAAGAAGAGCTTATGAAATATCTTTCTACGGTAGACGTCACTTTGAAGCTTGGACATACAGTTTGACCTATTCTTTTATGCAGATCACGATTTTCAGAGCAAAATTGGTATAGACCAACCATTTTTTTTTTTATGTTTGCATGATAAAACCTGATACCCCCATCCAAGAACAAGTTATTATCGATATTTTCATAAGGTTGGCTATTATAAGCTGAAACACGCATGATATATTGCTCATATAAATATTCGTATCTCCTTGAAATGTTACCAATATCGATTGGAGTACCAATTTTGTTGTGAAAACATTGACTTGGAAAGTAAAATCTAATGCACTGTAAATACTGGTTGGAAATTCTCCCGAATTTAAATTCGAACATTGATTATTGACACGAGGTGTGAACTTGCTCGCTGTCATATCTTATCCATTTTTTAAATAATTTTGAATGAGTATTGAAATTCTGGTTACTAACTCAAAAGAAACCGTTAAGTGACCAACATTCTTTAGTTGCATGATATCTTGAGGTGATCAATGAAAAGAAATTGTTAAATTGGGTGATTGATGAAAAAGTTACTTCACTCACTTTCTGTTGGGGTGTGATTACCAACAAAGTTAGGACTGGATACAAACTACGAGACCAATTTAACAAATACTCATATCTAAAATTAACCCCCTCAAGAAAAACCTGTTCAATTTTTAGGCATGAACAAAAGCGAATGTTTTGATTTTCAGCCCTCTGGCCCCAATGATGGGGCATCTACGAGTGAGACACATACATGCATACAAACATACATAGCCAACCAGATAGACCAGCTTAAAAACTGAAAAAAACATGTTCACAGTTTGTTTGTTTTTTTTTTAATGCATTCGTCAATCATCATTAATCTTTTGACAGGTATTTCTTTCATCTTGACTTAAGTTACTTTCTATTGCATATAAGTAGCTCATGCTCCGGAGACTGTCTTTCCGTGGCAGCTGCTTCACCGATTAGAATACGTAGACATGGTTTACGACCAATAACAGCCTCCGGAGCATATCGTATGTTAAGTCAAGACTCACTGGAAATTTCTTTTCTTAATTTCCAATCCACGATGTTCATGAACAATCTTAGAATAACGGTTTAGGGATTTCGATAATGAGCAGCGGGCTTGCCATGAAATAAATACTCATCAAAATCATATACATCACAAAATTAGAGCTCAACCTATTTTTATCGGGGTATCCCCAAAACAACTGAACTTTATCCTATGACATCAGTCATAAGCTTTAAATAATATATTTCAAACGCTTGTAGACTCTACTTTTCAAGCAAAACAATGCGTTTCAAGAGCTTAAAAAAGTGACGTTTTGAATTTTATAATACGAAAGATGAAAACGTTTATTATTATGGTGTCGTAGCTAAAACTAAGCAAAAGAAAGTTATACTAGTTCTCGATTGATGAATTTAAAAAAAAAAAATTGGGGCTACATTTAATCGTCAGCTATCCAGATTCTGCGGCGGGAAAAAAGAATTATTTCTTAATTTGAGATTTTTCGTCCATAAGCTCCGTATTTTAATATTTTTTTTCCTGGAGGGAAGTTAGTAACGATAATTGACTATGCCTCATCTTAAAAGTTCAATCATTTCCAGAGCATTGTATTTGGATCGCAATCATGAATTTCAGAGTGTCTTCTTTAGGATTTTGTACTAGCAAACTCGTCTAAGGATCTAAACCAGTAATGTACTGGGTTCGATCGGCGCCTGAAACCGGTGCAAAACTTAGAAAGCAATCAGGTCGCAGAGTTCAGCAAGTTCGTCTCGCAGTGAGGTCGGTAGTTTAGTGAATAAGATCCTGGCTGGATGCCCCATCCCTGGGGACTTGACCCAGACTGAGCTAATCTTGATAAATTACCACTCACCCAAAACTTGTGAGTACATAATTCTTTACATCAGACTAAAAAATATTCGATAATTTTAACATATCTCTATTCCTCTAAAGACTCCTGAACACATCTGCTCATTTGCAAGAAAACATTTCTTATTTGCCTATTGACTTGAATCTTAATAATTAATGCATCCAAAATAAAATCTTGAAAATGTTTGGAGATTCTAATGTAAATTTACATTGTAAAAGAAATTAAATGATAAATTATGTGTATAAAAAAAAGAGGGAAAAAGTTCATTTCTTCCAACATGGAAGGGAAACGAAGGGTTTTAATTGAAAGTGGCCTCCTTAAAAATTCTTCTTTCTTTCTCATTTCTTAACTCAAAAATCTGTTTTCCTTTTCTATTCAAAATTACCTCCCTTTATTTCTCAATGAGTCTACAATCTCTTCACCTCTCAACTTTTTTCTCCCCTTTTTCAGTTTTGTTCCATACTTCAACATCGATTTCTATCTTTTAACTCACAATATTTTGGTCCTTATTTCCTCTTTTTATTTTTCATTAAAGATGTGACGTCAAGGAAAAGGTGTGACGTCATAAAAAGGTGTAACGTCTTTCGTTCTGTTCTCATTGAATTCGTTTGAAATTTTGCTTCGTGTTAGATTTCTTTCATTACATTTTAAACACTTTTATCATTTGTAAATATGTCTGTGCATCCCTAATAGACGCTTTTTGATCAATTGATCGGTCAGTCGGTCGGTTACGTTGAATAACAAATAAGGAAGAATAAGGGCTTGAGATGTCATTAAAGGGGTGATGTCGATAAGATGTGTGACATTTTAGAAAACACCATCGAAGGAACACAACTCCAATCATTTTTTCTAACCAGACGTCGATAGAATATCTGAGTCCGCATTTTTCTCTCAAAGAAGGCCTAAAATGACCAAATGAACGCCAAAAATTACCATTCACGACTTTTATTGACAAATATACTTTCAGAATGTTTCATATCGAAATATTTTACATGAAAGAGAATCAACTGAATTAAGATGCTCTCATTCCTTTCCCACTCTACCTTTTTACTACCTTGCTACTACGACGGTCGGTGGATGCAACGTTGAATTTATGGTTGTTTTTTTTTTTTCATTTTTATTCTCTTATTCAGTCTTCTTCCTTAATTTCTACAACCTCCTACCCTAGCGACCCCCTAAAGTTTTCCACGCTGATTTACGATGAAACGTCTCCATAGGAACTGCCTTCGGTCCCTCATGAATATTTCAGAAGAATCTAACACTCTAAAATGCAAAAGTAGAAAGTGTTTTAATTGGTTGCCTTTTATCGTTGAAATCGATCGATAGGCAATCATTTGACGAAATGCACACAAGAGGGACCACAAGAACCTAAAGATAAGGAAAGAAGGGAAAAAAATATGAAAAAGACGAAATAAACAGTTTATGAAAAATACATCAATGGAACAGAGACGTAGAGGGGACCGTAAAGTTGGGGTAAGTGTTGACGCCTTGGGAAGGAAAAAAAAAGATTTAGTTACGATCACGTGGTCGACAAAATGCTGAACAGAAAATTAGCAAAGAGAGAAACGTTTTAAAAAATGCAAGCAGAAAAGGAAATATATGCAATCAGGGAGTCTATAGAATACTTAATCAACCATTGAAAATATTTGCTCAAATTGTCACGTTTTAGTAGAATGAATATTTCATGGATTTTTTGCATGAGAGCAATGAATGTATCCAGGGCATCGTCAGCTTCTTTTTGCCATGCCAAGTATAAAGAAACCTTCATAAACAATACTTATCTGTACGTATATTTGTGCAGATGCGTTAGTGTGTACGTACGTCTTTGTCTCTGGTGACATGGATTGGTTTGAGATGAAATTTTTTTGGCTACTAATGTCTAGTAAATAAGAGAGTTGTGGGATAATGTTCCCTCCAAGTCTTCAATTACTCAAACCAATATAGTTTTATCATTAAACACGATGATAAAAAACATTAAGACGTATAGGCTTATAGATTAATATAGAGAGTCTTGAAGATTGACAGATGTTCACAAACATAGAGAGATTAAGGTAATTTTTTCTCTACATATATCCCCCCTCTCTATCACTATGTATATATATATATATATATATATATATATATATATATATATATATATATATATATATATATATATATAATCTAGGAAGCCTTACAACGCTAAACATATTGAAATATCCTTTTCCAAAAATCTTTTGTGTCATTCCAGTCACTTATTTCCCAATATCTGTTATTGTAATTAATGAAATTTTACTTCGGTGTTTTTTTTACATTTTACAAATACTCAATATTATGGTATCATGTGTAAATTTTGTTTTGCTATTTACGATGTAAGTGCTTCGGGGATTTAAAAACGAAACAGTTATATAAATATGGCTGCCTTGCAGTGTTGATCAAATACTACTTCCTATATATATATATATATATATATATATATATATATATATATATATATATATATATATATATATATATATATATTGAAAAGTACTAATGTGTGTGTGTGTTTGTATTCTGAGATGCTGAGAACTACTCATCACGGATCCGATTCAATGACATATTTCGGGTCTCAGATTTCCTTCAGCGCACAGTTAAATTCTAATTTTCAAAAAAAGGAAATCAATTTCGATTGAGTCTAATTTTGCACTCCCAGAAAAAAAATTCCGTCTGAAGATACCCTGTCAGTATCCTTTCCATTAAGGATTTTCTTAAAAAGCTACTTGAATTAAGGACATAAAATCAAACTTAATGCATATTTCGAATCAGCATCTTCCAGAAGGTTTTGTTTATTGGTTTGTTTGTTTTTTCATCATTTATTTGAATCTACGCATATGAAAGGGGGCAGGTAAAAATACTTTGAAATCATTCATTTTGGGCAGTAATTTTTGGTCACCTAATAGTAGCTCACTTATTTTCCATTCGTCATAGGTGATGATGGATGTTAATTCTCCATACCCATTTGACCGTACACAACCCTGATCCCTGACAATAAAATTCTCTCAGACCAAAAACAAATTAGTAATCGAAAAGTCAAGAGGGTCACACATGCCCTTGAGGCGTTTTCGTGAGGTAAATTTTTCTCAATTGATTGTTGTGGGGAAACGTGAAACAAATTTGTAGTAGCAAATTCCACAATACACCCCCCAGACACACACACACACACACACACACATATATATATATATATATATATATATATATATATATATATATATATATATATATATATATATATATATATAGTCTACAAAGCTTTACAGTTTTAAACACAAAATGTAATCTTCAAAATAGTTTTTTCTGTGTTTTACTCATACTTTGTTATATGTATATATAAATGTTATGTATAAATTGTTTCTTATTGGATTTATCAGTCGTTTACCATGTAACTGTTTCGAGGATTTAAAAAAAACAAGACAGTTATATCAATATGGCACCCAAGCAGTGTTGATCGAACGACACCTCTCTTCATTACATAATTCCATATATTTACTTTATTATTCTATATACGGTTTTATGTGTAGTGTATATTGCATATCTATTTTTGAAACAAGGCTTACTTTCATAAGTTACCCTAAACAAATTTTTAATGAGGAGAAATCAGCACGTTAACAAAAGACAGGGCACGTTTTTTCTGTTATCTCTATTAAATGTTTACCCATGTGAATATTAAATCCGTTGGTTTGGTTTTAATTTCAGACTGCATGCAAACCAATTTATATCTTCTATAAGAATACTTATTACACATCGATTCTTGACCAACATATTCAACCGAGAATTTGATTATTATTTCCATTAACACACACACATATATATATATATATATATATATATATATATATATAAATATATAAATACATATATATATATATATATATATATATATATTTATATATATATATATATATATATATATATATATTTATATATCTTTATGTATATATATATATAGATATATATATACACACACACACACATATATATATATGTATATATATATATATGTGGTATAACGAAGTAGTAACCCTTATTTTAACGACCATCTCCCACAGTTTACCATCCATGTGACTTCAAAAACCAGATCCTTATCTACAGGCATATGCTAAAGAATCATAACACCAACCCCAATATTCTTCAGGTCTTCGTAAACATCCGTATATTTTGTAAAATATCGACTCCAAGAAAAGATATCTGATAAATGATGGAAACCCTTTCTATAAAAACAAGGTGACCTATTACCAATTATACATCTTCCGACATTTGCATAAATATTCTCATCTGTATTTAGTGTACACGCTTGCAGATGACGTCCTCAGTGTGTTGAATTGATTCCAGTTACACATTTAAACAGATGCATTACATTAGTCACCCCCCACAAAAATCAACACCTAGAATATAAATATGCGATCATTAGAAAAAATGATAGTAATCACTTTGTAAATACCTTATCACATTTTTGATAATGACCGATGATGGTGGAAAAATCAAAATAATCGATGCTGTCAATAAAAGGTTTGTACTCAAAAAATAAAACACGTAAAGCTTCAAATAAGCAGCTTGTAGGTTATAAATATAATTTGAACTATAGGAAGTGAGAAAGACTCAGAAGTGAAAGTGTATGGAAACTAGGTTTATTTATCCGTAAATGTTTTCATCAATGGTCTAGACATGTTTCGGGAGGTATTCCCATCTTTCATTGTGTATGCTGTGTGTACCATTAATGGTTATAAGTGGAACATAAATCCACCATCAGATGCTTTGCTTTGTGAGCAAAAAACGGAATCCCATCTATTAGGGTCACCCTCTTGAGTTGGACTTGATTCAGACTTGATTCAGCCTGTGATGAAGTCTGTTGTGTTAGCAGCAGCAGTAGGTTTTGGAGAGGACATAGGGTGTCAGAGTAGGTTGGAAAGGGTTTAGTGTTGGATTATGTGGGTAGGTTGGGAATAGTATAGATGGTGAAGTGATGAGATTATAGAACTTCATATGTATTCACCTTACAGGTCATTAAAAATATGTTGGCTCTGATTTGTAGAAGTGGGATGCCCCACCAAGGTGATACTTATTATGGGTCTGAGTGACTTCGAAGTTCCCAATATCAAATGTACCTGAGAAAGGGTAGATGTGGTTGTGAGTTTATCGTTAGTGGGAGGATTATGATTTAGAGATCTGTGTGATATATATATATGATTATATATTTTGTTATATCATATAGATACTCTTGTTTGAAATGATCTCCCGTCGTTACATGGCTAATGTATCACTTAGAGGATAGGAATAGAACAAACAATTGAAGAAAATGGGGCTGCTGCAGGAGACTTCTTTAATTGTTCATTCAATTCACGTTGTCTTGGCTAAGTGATACATAAACGTGTAACGGCGGGAGATCATTTCAAGAAAGAGTTCAAATATAATATAACACAATTTATAATCATTCTCTAAGAGCGTATATATGCATTTTTATATATATATATATATATATGTATCTATATATATATATATATATATATATATATATATATATATATATACATATATATATGATGAGATAATGGTTTGATACACACACATTTAGGTAAAAAATCCTTAATAAGAATCTTTATGAAATAAACCCACCACAAATCGGATATTACATTATACTGTATTCCTGATATATATATATATATATATATATATATATATATATATATATATATATATCGACATCACCTGCATGAAGTAGTAGCAGTCAAAGTCCTCTGGCAAACTGATACTGAGATTGCCCTCTGGTCAGTAAGGGCACTAGCTGTAAAAATTTGCGATACACGTATGGGCTTGGTTTCTTATTATGATCAATGGAGAAATGGCATTTGTTGTTGGAATGTAAAGACTCAGACATGCATTCATTCCTTCCAAGTTGAACACTACACTGACAGAGTACAAGCAAAACACGTAAGAATGTTCCTTGCAGTCTTAACGAGTAGAAAAGTTGTGAACAGGCAGCCGGGAGTCAATTGTTCCCATAGACAGTTGAGTTGGCTTTATGTCAGCGGAAATGAGGAAACTAGTGAGTACTTCTTCATCAACCTTCACAAAAGTCCTTAAAAGACAGATTGTATAAAGAATGTCTATTGAAAGACGGATTCTAACTTTCCCTGCTTTGAATAGTGTCACATTCTGTGCCGTTTTAAATGTGTATATAAATATATTTTCATTCACGTTTCCTATGAGCTTGCGTGTTTGGCTCATACTTTAAATATACAAGCTGATGTCGTTTCCTTTTTCTTGTCAACACAGGAGCACGAATAAAATTATTTGTTGACATTTGCCCTCTGTCATGTTCGTTTCTTACTTTGGACACGTCAGTTTTTCCAAACGGTAATGACACTCACAAACACAAGTACACACACGTATATATACACGTATGCACAAAAAGATACAAACATACACACAGACACACACAAGTGTGAAGGGTTGAGTGAAAGCAGGGAAGGAACTGTGGACAAAACCGGTTGTGTCTTTACCACGTCATGCTTGTCAGCTTCGTCTGATAGGATTCTGAATTATATTTGGATCCAATCTTCAAGAACAGATCTCAGTTATGGAAGCCCAGGTAACAATGGACACTTCGACTTGGTTTTAGATCATACGCTGGTTCTGGTCATTACCTTATGGTCCCTACTATGCTCATAATATAAAGGTTTGGTGAATCTTGGGGAACGTAGCCCTCCAACGTAGCACAGACTGATGTTAAAGGACTGCTGCTGCAATTGGTGATGATGATATTCGTACAGAACGATCTTTGGAGAATGTTTTTTCTACCCATATTTCACATTGATTGTCACCTCTTTTCAGCTGTTCTGCGATACCTTCCTGCGAAGTTACGTACTAAGGCTATTAGCATAGTTCCAGATATTGACTTTTATAAGGACAGCCATAATGAACAATACATTACATTTGTTCTACGGAAACCGAGACATCTTTTGATTGTGTTAATTTCTTCAATGTATCAGCGTTGGATCCTGATCCAAAAATATGTTTGACAGCACAGCTAAAATTTTCCTCTGACTACCTTTGATATTATACTTCACAATTAGTATAGAAACAAGTAAACGTGAGTTTCACAAGTTCTACGATGATTTCAATTGAACATACAGTTCAGAAGATAGTAAGAAAGTCCATTCATCTCCTTCTGAAAATAATATTGAGAATAAGTCGGTACTGAAACAATCGTATGTAGCATGATGTGTGTGTAAAAGCGTGTGTATATTATAAGCGTGGTAATAGTATGAAATGGAATTGCTCCCTGGGTAAAGTTCCCTTTTCTTTTGGCTCAGATAAAACAATAGGTGATCCAGATAATATGTTTGGATTAATTGGCCTTACTTTGAGAAGAGAAAACATTCATTGGGTATCTTGATGGGTGTGCAATATGATAAGAGGGAAGAGGTTCAGCATTGGTGATTAGAATTCATTAATTAGTTCTTTCGTCTCGTTTAATTATATCTTGGATGAATGCAAACACAGCCTTTTCACACTGATATCTCAGATCACTGGGTCCAGAGACAAGAAACCCAGGCACTTACCCTCGGCTGACCTCGGAGGCCAACTTCTTTTATCATACTCTGAGAGTCTTGTTCAGATTTTTATGTTCTGGCATTTTCAAGTCTAATCAATTGAAAATTGATTTATGGATTTCCTCGCGCGAGAAAATTGAAGTTGTTCACCGGAAGAGATCACGTAGCCAATGAACGCAAAGGAATTTTCAAAGATCTTTAGTTGAATCAGTGTAAAGTCAGTGGCCGATGCCATTAGACGCTCCTATTATCTGCCAGCCCTCTCCTGGGGTTTGGAGGGATAAGGGAACCACGCGAAATTGTGATGGCTCCTTTTCTCCCCTATTCCTTTATTGTTGAAATGTGAGGCATAGTAATCAAAGTCAATTGTGCATGACCCGAAATTCATAATAAAACATTTATGACACCCAAGAAGTGTCTGTCTGTCTATCTGTCCATCTCTCTCTCTCTCAGTCTCTCTCTCTCTCTCTCTCTCTCTCTCTCTCTCTCTCTCTCTCTCTCTGCATGAATTGCAACATTTTTCTTCCCCCACTGAGAACTGTTGCCGATTGTCACTCCAACGGAAACAAAAAAAAAGTAGATGCTTTCACCATGTCTGAACATCTCTTTTTGGGGGGGGGGGTCACCTATTCATGAATGTGTAACCTATGTCCGTACGCATGAAGTCGATAATCCTACATGAAGTGTCTGGTGTTCTGACTGGTTAGCCATTGGGAAAAGCATTCTTTTTACATTCAGTGCTGGATCAGTGCTGGAGAGCAGCATAAGCCCTTTCAGAGCTCAATAAGCATAATTTGAATTGGGGTAATCAGTGAGTCAGTTGAACGGAGATGAGTCAAGTTATGGGTAGTTGGGAAGGTTTGGTCAGCCGATTTGAGCAAACCGTCAATTACCGATAACGAGTCCAAAGTTTGTCCTAGGCTATAAAGTCTATGAGGTGAAAAGCGAAGAAATGATGGCTAAAGAGAGGGATGGGCCAACAGTTTCAATGATACCGTGGATAGTCAGGGGGAATTGACAAAGACGTAATTAACGGAGAAGACAAAAGTTACAAAGAATGACTCAGTAGTAGCAACTATGAACGATATTAGACAAACGTATCTTCGCTTAAACAGTTCATATCTTACAGTTTTGTGTCTGCGAGTGAGTGATTGTAATTCGTTTCCACACGTTTATGAAAATCGAGATGTCCAATGTGCATGAAAATGGAAAATTCAAGAGCAAAGAAAAAGATTTTGAATAAGGATTTCTTAATACTTTTTCCAACGTGTTGTTTACGGCTGATGCTCGCCCTGTCAAGGAATCTGTTCAGGTCTCCATCAACGGTCGAATGGACAATCTAAAATTGTGATCATGCAATTGGTCGTGTTTATCTGCACTTCAAATAGCAACATGTGTAGCTCCCTTTTCTCGGGTAGGATGACTTTCGTGTAACATCCTCCTGCCACACACACACACACACACACACACACACACACCTTGAAAGGTCTGTAGCGGAAATTTTGTCTTCGTCTTAAGTTCCGGAAATTGTTTAGTGTCATCTAAATTACTAAGAACCGAAAAACAACACAGCCCAACAGTCTACTTGGAGACAGTATGTAGCTATTTAGTATTCGATTAATCGCCATATTATAAAGCGGATATAACATATTCAGGGAAGCATCCTAAGAACAAACATGATCAGATTAGATGTTAATATACAAACTGCACAACATATAACTACGCTTGAAACATAACAACTGACGATGTGGATATAATGTCTAGCCACATATAATTGGATATGTAAACCTTAGAGGTAACGTACAGGTTGTGCTAACTTAACCATATACCACCAGAATTACCTGACATAAAAATGTGCCAACAGAAAAAAAAAACATAAAACATTGACTTGCTGTGACTTTTCAGCTGCAATTTTTGTATGGAATTTGACTGGTAATAAGATCGTTCCCCATCCAGTGCATGGAAATGCGATCTTATAGAAACATTGGCTTAATTTAATGGGATTGGATTTTTGATAGAACATGGTGATCGGTCTATTACAAAATATAAATTTGACTGGAGCAGCTGGAACGCTTGGTGCTTTATTCATTTTACGGTTCTAAATTCAATAAGAAATATAGCATTTTTAGTCATTCTGAACTTCAATAATCACCTGATGATTTTTACGTATTCATTTTTCAGGGGTTCAATTCAATTTTTGCCGTTTGATGTAGTCAATTTTCCTGCTGGATGAATTCCCGACTCCCCCTAACCGAGCTGTTTATTGCTTTAATGGGACGTTTCTGTATCAATCAACACTTGAGGGCTTTTGAGTTGGATCAAAAAGAAAGAAAGAGGAAAAGACTAATCGAGAGTTGAGGATATATATATATATATTGATGAATATATAGATAAATATATATATATATATATATATATATATATATATATATATACACACACACACACATATATATATATATATATATATATATATATATATATATATATATATATATATATACTCAAAAAAGTGTATCGAAGTGTTTTAGTATTTACCATAAAGATATGCTTGTCCTTCATGACCAACATGACCATGGCTAGAAAGAACGACGAAATAGGAAAACATTTTCCAAAGGATATTACATCGAGTGTTTGCACCTGCACATGTATGCAAAGCACAAACGAAAAGCAAAGATGAATATCAGAGAACAACAGACGCAATGTACAGTTATACCTATAGGGCTTCATACATTTTTAATTTGAAATTAAGTGTAGCATTGCTGAGAGACGTTGGGAAAATCCGATTATTTTGTTCGTCTTCAAATTGAAAAAAAAAACTATTTATCTCTCGATGAAAGAAAAAGAAACCAGATGCTTGTGTCTTGTTTAGCAGAAATACTAAGCTTCAACTCAACTGTTGGTTGGAGGAAAGAAAGTCACCTAATTTCATCTCATCATCATCATCATAATCATCCTTTTAGCGTCCGTCATTGGACACAGGCCTATTCCACGATTTGCAAGACCTCTCTATCATGGGCATTGCAAAGCCGATACTCTCTGAACTTGTCCAATCCGTCATGCAATATCAATGGTATCTTACCCTAAACTCTATGCTGAGCGCATCTGTTCTTCCATGGTGTGATGTTTGAAATCAAATGGTAGGAAGATATTAAAAATGATTTCAGTTATTATTGATGTTCGTCCTGCTTTCATGTACTGAATCAGGAAACGCTTAATCAAATAGGGCGGCAGGCCGCAGAATTAGCAGTAGAAACTCCGTAGCAATGACGAGAAGTCGGAAAATATCAGCTTTAGGGTACTTCACAATCTCCAAATAATGCCTGGCGAGCTGAACGAAGAAAAAACGCAAGAAAGTTGAACTCCAAGTGAAATCCTGTAAAACAAATGTCATGTGAAATGAATATGTTGAGGCCAAAGACACAAAAATTCAAGTTAAAAACGCTGGTCTGAAAAGTACACCACTACAACTACGTAGGATAATGAATCCCTATGAGGGAAGGAAAAGAAATGAAGCAAAGATTCACCCTAGGATGGCGAGCTTTCGGTAGATCAAGATTATCCTTTAAAAGCAGGAAAATCCCATTAGGTTTGAAAACCAAGGTTATATAACCAATGCATCCACCCAATAGTCACCTATGAAGATGAGACATGGAACATAACCAAAAGAGCCTTAAACTGAGAATCATGCAATGTACACATGAGAAAAGTATGCACAACATTATTTGGAAAGATAACAAAACAGATCAATATATCAGAGAAAAAACAGGGGTCAAGAATATCATAGAATCCATTAGAAAACTCAAATGGCAGTGGGCCAGTCATGTTGCAAGAATGTCACTCTACTGATGGACATCATAACACACAACGTAGATCCCTAGAGATCATATGCAAAATTGTGGCCGAGAAAAAATGTAGGATGCAGTGATAAACTAGAAAAGCTGAAAAAATGTTGGCTCCGAGACGAACATAATAGAGAGGTCTGGCAAATTGGGAGGCGGGGAGCAAGTCCAACGAGGGATGCTAAAAAGATGATGATGATGATGATGATGTTGATGATGATAAGAGGGAATTAGATGACTTTTCTCTCTTCAACCAATAGATGAGTTGAATAGTAGTTTTGTTCCCTGCAACATAAGGCACGAGGATTGACGACATTCGATAGATTAAAACGACAAGGAGAAGATCTGAAGAAAAAAAAAGTGGAAAGTCGTCATTGGTCAGATTTTCTTGAGGTGTATAATGATAACGTGACTAATTTTACCCTAATCAAAAAGCAGTGAATGAAGGAAATTGTTCTAGTGATTGGGGTTAACCGGGGAGTTGTCTCTTCAGAGCCATGAGGATTTTGGGTGATCCCGACTGACCTTAGTTAAACAATTACACAAAAGCCTGATAAAGACAGCCACGTATGCATGCAACAATATCAAATGTCTCAATTCAATCATTTATCATATCTTCACGATGCTTGAATTAAGATAATAATTGAGATATTTGTATTGCATATATATATATATATATATATATATATATATATATATATATACATGTGTGTGTATGTGTGTGTGTATATATCTATGTGTGTATATATATGTGTGTGTATATATATATATATATATACATATTCAAAACGACACACATACACATGCTTAGGATAATAAACATTTCAGATATATAAATTACACTATGATATAGATACTCACACATTCCCACGCGCACTCGAGCACAGACATGTGAACATATATATATATGATAAAGTAGTTTCGTAATTTCAAGATGCTATGTCTAATGTATACTCACGTACAAATCCGTATTCAACGTTGTGGAAAATAATATACATATCTAAAAAACCAAGCATTATGCAAACATACACGCACACACAGTGGGGAAAAAGGTTAGTGGAAAGAATTGTCCAGTTCTTCTGTTGAATATGTTGGTAGACGATCGAGTCGAAGTTTTTCTGTGTAATTACTATACTTGAAGATGATATCACAAGTTGGTTCGCATGCAGTCTGAAATTGAAACCAACACGACAGATTTAATACCCGCTTGGGTGAACACTCAATAGAAGTGACACGAACAGCAAGTTACTTCGGTTGATAAACTTAGTGATCCCTCATTATCAAATACGTTTTGGGGGTAACTTACGCAAGAAGGCCCTCTTTCAAAAGATTAAATGAAATGTTGTATATATTCATATCCATTTATGATACATTAAGATTATATTTTGTATGAAATTACGGATAACATGTATAACATAAGTTAAATACCAAAACATAGCAGAAAGGGAGGTGGTCTTTAATCAACACTGTTGGGTTGCCATATCCCAAAAACAATTACATGGTAAATAACTGATGATCTGGACGAAGGAAAATTTATATACTGTACCATAATAACCAAGTATATGTAAAACAAAAAAACGCTGCTGAAGAAAATTGTATAAATTGCCTTGAGGGAATTTGGTGACTGAAGTGACACAGACTGATTTTTGATGCTTAGTGTTTGAAATAGTAAATGTTTCTGGACTACACACACATATATATATATATATATATATATATATATATATATATATATATATGTGTGTGTGTGTGTGTGTGTGTGTGTATATATATATATATATATATATATATGAATGTATTTATGCGAGTGATAGAATGGTTCCATAACTGCAAGATATCATTTCAAATTTATACATGCATATCATTTTATATATATATATATATATATATATATATATATATATATATATATATATATAAAAATCATATACCTTTTTCTTGATATATATATATATGAGTGTGTGTGTAAGTATAAAGGGGTATTTGCTTGTCTGTGTGAATTCATATCATTCGTGTTATCGAGGGAATATATATGTATATTGTGAATACTAATGTACATATATATATATATATATATATATATATATATATATATATATATGTGCATATGTATTTGTGTGCGTATATATATATATATATATATATATATATGTGTGTGTGTGTGTGTGTGTGTGTGTGTATACTATAAAATGTTAGTATATACTTTAACTCAATACACATATATAAGTATGTATGTATGGGAATGCCGATGCATGTGTGCATATCTGTGAATATTCATGGGCGTTATTCCTAGATGACATAAAATGTGAAATTAATGATTTCTTATTCCAAATGGATATTTATTCCATTTTACATTTGTCTTTCCTTCCAAAATCTATTCAGCGTCTGCATTGGGAATTATCCATTTGAAAAGATTTTTTTCAACAGGAGAATTCAAACGATTTCTTGTATCAGAATGTTGTTAATGATGACAGTCTTTAATGAAGTAATAGAAATCGGTACCTGAAGAGAATGATAGATGGAAAGATAGATAAAGGTCAAAATATGGGAAAATGCATGCAAAGTGAGACAAGCATGTTTTGCAGAAGTGATATATATATATATATATATATATATATATATATATATATATGTGTGTGTGTGTGTGTGTGTGTGTGTATATATTATGTATATATTTGTGTGTGTGTGTATGTGTTTGAAGAAATGAATATATGATCCAAGATATTCTGTTCAGTTGAAACTCTAATTTGAAATGATCTTCCGTCATTACACAGTGAATGTATCATTTGACAAGACAACGTAAAGTGAAGAAACAATTGAAGAAGGAGCCCCATTTTTGTTTTATTTACGTTGCGTAGGACAGATGATGCATCAAGCATATAATAACGGGGGGGGGATTTCAAATGAAAAATTTTGAACATTAGATAACGCAGATTAGATATATATATATATATGAATATATATGTAGATGAATGAGTGGCTTGGCTTTGTTAAAATATAGCATTAGATATCGTGAAATAACGTGTTCACTACACAAAGCACGTTTATGTGAGAAAAAAAATCACAAAAAGCTGATGGAATAACAACACACTGGAAACATACCAAGCGCCTGAAACATCCTACGTAATTCATCACAGGTAGTGAGGAATCCAATCCCCACATAGAAGACGAAATACAGAGATCAACAACTATTACACAAGGGAAAAGAAGAAAAAGGGAAAAAATATGAATCGAATAAGCCTGAAGTCTTCCACTCAGAAAAATAGATACATCCCCCAATAAAGTCCAAAGTAGGGATTCAAATATATCGATTCGTTTACTTGAAGAGGCCCCAAAAGGGAACAGACATAAACGTGTTTATGTTGTGCATCCAATATTTCACCATATATAAATGAATAAATGGCTTGGCTTCGCAAAGAAGGATAGCTGGGAGGTATTTCTTCAGCAGTAGGTCCATAGACAGTGGGCCTATGTGCAGTTCATGCCCCTACCCCGAACAGTGGATTTTTAAGATGACCTGAATACACATATATATATATATATATATATATATATATATATATATACATATATATATATATATACATATATATATATATATACATATATATATATATATATATATATATATATATAAATATTTGTGTGTGTTATATTTGTAGATATGTGTTTCAGTATGTATGTTTTATATATATATATATATATATATGTGTATGTGTGTGTGTGTGTGCGCATGTTGTTGTTGTTGTTGTTGTTGTTGAATGTGTACAGGAAAATGGAGCTGCAAAAATTCGTCTCCATAGACACATGAATAAGATTGATTCTAGAAAAAGAATCTGACATTCTATTTACAACAAGTCTCAGGAACATTTTCAGGAAAACAGATTGCAACGAAGTTAGCGTAGATATAAATAGAGAATATTTTAAACCTCTTAGGATATGTGTTAATATGACATAAGTATACAAAGCAATGGGTATTTTACAAAACGCGTGATCAAAATTGAGAATGCCACAAAAGTACCCAGCATAAAACGTCGACCATCTACCAGGTCATTGGATGATTTTAAAAAGATTTACATTGATGGTTCACAAATGTGTCATGTACAGCAGAAATCAATAGGCAACTAATTTGGACATACGTGTCTCTCAATATTGATATTCATTTGTTTATTGAACTATCAGAATATTAGCCGAATCTAACTCACACATATACACTAAAACGTACTCACACATATCTCAATATAACTAAATATGTGTGTGTGTATAAATATATATATATATATATATATATATATATATATATATATATATATGTATATATATATATATATATATATGTATATATATCATAGTGCATCTAAGATGGTCAATGAGAGGGACATGTTCAACGTGTTATGCCACTTGGCAACAGAAGCTGCAAACCAGAAAACATTTAAAGATTTTAGAATAAACTTCAAAACCTATGTTAATTGGAGATGGCAGAACTGCAAAAGTCCGACTTTCATAACATAATCTTCATCATTTTACTTCTCAAATCTTCCCTGAACATTCCGGATTGGCTCCCATAGCTTGCAGCAGAAGCTCAAAGTCTTTTTAGAGGCTGAATCTAAAATGCAACAAAATTGATTTATGTAATTCTTTATGTATTCATGAATATATGTATAAAACATTTTATGTATTTCCATATGTAGATAAACTGACAAATGCCTAGAAAATATTTATGCTATTCAGCTGTCCTATATCGAAGTCTTTTTTTCCATATAAATTCAGTGATATGTATGCTTCTCTGTGCATGTGAGTGAGTACATTGAAAATTTTTGAAAACAATCAGAATGACTTTTATCTAAGGGACAAATGCAAAACAATTATTTTGTATATAGAATTTTCTGTAAAGGGTATTTCTAGCCTGTATATGTTTTGACAGGGGTCTACTTGAAAACATCTATACTAGCGGTTTTCCTGAACATTTCAGACCTTTTCAGATGCACTGATGCACTCATTCTCTCTCTCTCTCTCTTTCTCTCTCTCTTTCTCTCTCTCTCTCTCTCTCTCTCTCTCTCTCTCTCTCAACTACGCATAGACAATAACTCAAACATGCCTATTCAGCCCTCTCCTCCATACACACTCAGGCTCCTTTTCTGTTCATTTATATATATATATATATATATATATATATATATATATATATATATATATATATAATGTTCTCTCTTAATCAAGCATATACCATTCATCCATTCATTCATTTATTCTCTCCCCCTCTCTCTCTCTCTCTCTCTCTCTCTCTCTCTCTATATATATATATATATATATATATATATATATATATATATATATCTTTATCCATCTATCTATCTATCTATTTATCTATCTCGTGTTCATTGGCTGTGAAATAGGCTATATGAAGATAGGCGACCACCCAGGTTACAATGAATCAACATGAATAGAAGAATTTTTTCATGGAAGAATTTATTTGAATCGTCGACGACGTTACAAAAAAGATCCTAAATATCTCTTCAACGTTCTTTAGCACAACGTAGGCAGACAAAAAGAAACATTGCACCCAAAATCACATACATACAATCTCAAAAGCATTATGGAAAAGAAAATAAAGGAAAAAGAATGATCTATGATGATTGCTCAGTTCCGGGAGTGACCTGCAGTGCCAAAATCGACTAGGACCCACATGTGTCTTTGATATCTCCCCAAAGAGCAAGGTCAGTGATTGCAGTTTAGACAAGACAATGTTACCTTGATTTCACCTCATTTAGCACGATTAGAAAATTCTGAATAGTAAGAAGACATTTGTATAACACTCTCAGCTTAAACTTTACAACGATACTTTTGCTAGGATTTCAAAAAATACCATGACAGATGTATTGGCAGGAAAAGAGAATAGCAGCCTTCCTGTTGTGTATTTGCATTTGTAGGAAAAATGATAATGATTCTCTATGCCCCGTGATCAACGCCTCTGCTTCCCCAATATAAGGAGGGTGCTCATCAACTTATATATGTATGCATTGTTGCATATGTATTTGTGGACACCTTTGCCCTATATATGATATCAGCAAGGCTAGAACTTGATTTTTTTATTGTTCGTAGCTGTAATTTCAAAACACACAAAAAAGAAAATCTAGCCAGAACATGAATGTCCATCCCTGCTTGCCAGCAGAAAGGACCTTATAGATATATATAAACCCCCCAAGTCCTCAGACCCTGCAAGTAAGGTTAAAAGGCATGGTGAGGCTCGTGGGTAAAGTAACAAATTCTCAAATTCTAAACACTTTGAACCGTGACTTTTGTATCTGAAAATCTCTCCTCCTTCAACCTGGGACCCTAATCTTGGTTTTATTTTCAAATAATATTTCACTATATTTTTCTAGAATTCAACAATTGTATGGGTAAAGATCACTCCAAGTCTGTCTCCGTCAACCCTCTTTCTCTCTCTCCCCCCCTCTCTCTCCCTCTTTCTCTCTCTCTCACCCACCTGAAGATATTGGCGATAGAACGTAAATTGTTTTTATCTGAAGCTGTAAATTCAAAACAACAAAAATGTAAAGAAAATCTACCCAGACAATATATGCTTATTCCCGCTCTCCAGCAGAAAAGACCTTATAGATAAAGACTAAAACTTGAATTTCTCAAAAATGCAACTCCTGAACTTTAACTAGGTAAAAAAAAAGTCTTAGATAGAAAAAGGGTGACGTATAATCAAACCTAACATAACTTTCTAAATACACGTAGTGTTCACCAATAAAACCAATAACGGAATCACTCACTTTTGAAAGAGGAAAAAAAGCAAACTATTCTGCTTTTTGTTACAGCATTGAGAACATCTATACCTGCCTTCCAAGACGAATGAGAAGGGTGCTAAGAGCTGGTTGAACTCTAAGGCCACGGAACCACATGGGCAGACTCCCTGCCAACACATGCCTGCCATGCTGGCTCAACACTCCCCTTGGTTTGCACAATGAAAATTATACCAGCAGTTCCTGCTGGGTCATCGGTTCCGAAAGGTTCAGCTATATCACTTATCTTGGGTGGGGGTCATATGCTCCAAAAGCGAATATCCGAACACTTCACTGAGAAAACATCCATTTCTGATAGGTTATCGGTCCAACAACGACCTCTCAAACTTCGCCCAAAAATCATCATCAAAAGAACATCATAGATTGTCATTCACAACATCAGAACATCGTCAACGTACATGCAACTAATTGATCTAGAAAATTAAATCAAAAACGTCCAATGGGACATTATAGGCATTAACAAGATGGGAAGATCCAGAGAACTAATCGAACTAAAGAGCTGACATCTTTTTTACAGCTACGGAAAAGAGAAAGTAAAACAAAGTGGAGTACGCTTCCTCATCAACAAGCACCTCAAAGACAATGTAGCAGGTTTCAAAACCAACCCTAACCGAATAGCCTGCGTCGCCATATGACTTTCAATGAGGTACTAACCGAATAGCATCCAAGTCTACGCTCCCACTTCACAATCAACCCACGAGGAAAAAGACAACTTCTATGATGACTTGAAATCCCTAATCCGAGATCCAAAGAAAATACTTCGATGTCAACTTGGAGGACTTCAATTTGCAGGCAGGACAAGGAAATGAAGATTGCGTCGGCGAATTCGGATATAAAGTACGGAAGAGAGAGAGGAAGATCTTGTAAACTTCATAACAGCTAACTGATTCAAAATCATGGACACCTTCTTCAAAAAGTGACCAAACAGGATATGGACTTGAAAGATCCCCAACCACGAAACAGGGAACAAAATAGACTACAACTTAACGGATAAAGTGATACCATCAAAGACATCCAAGTCCAAAATCAAGTCAATTGTTGGAAGCAAGACAGAATGGTGAAATGTAAAATGCAAATCATCATCATCATCATCATCATCATCATCATCATCATCATCACGATCATCATCATCATCATCATCATCAACATCATCAGTCTTTTTAACGTCTGTCGTTGGACAAAGGCATTCCCCAGGATTCGCCACACTTGTCTATCATGGGCGTCGCAGAGACATTACTTTCTGAATTTGTCTAGCTCGTCTCTCCATCTAATATTCTACCTACCTCGTTTGCGCATGCAGCATCACGAGATCCATAGTGTGAGTTGCGATGTCTATCGGTTGTCCGCCATTATTGCAACATGACCAGCTCACTGCCATTTGAGATTTTTGATGGATTGTATGATGTCCCTGACTCCTATTTTTTTTGTTCTTTTATGGATGCACTAGGCTGTTTTGTGATCTCTCTACCTGAGACGCAAAATAGTCTTTTCATGTACACGTTCCATAGTTCTCAATTTGCAGATCTGTCTCTTGGTTTGGTTCAATGTTCCAGCTCCAAAAGTGACTATTGTGAGAATGCATTGGTTATACACCCTTCTTTTTAAGATTAATGGGATCTTCTAATTTTCGAAGGATGAGCATACTCTGCAAAAACCTTACCATCCTAGTATGATTCTTTGCTTGATTTCTTCTTATTCTGAGGGTCTCATGGAGGTTTTCGTACCAGGTAGATGTAGTGGTTCACTTTCTCCAGTTCTGTGTCCTCGATTTTGATCTTATTTCCGACGTGAGTATTTCACATCATTTTTGTCTTGCTTAAGTTTATGTGTAGGCTCACTTCCTTGATTTCTCCATTTAGTTCATCTAGCATTAGTTTAAGGTCGTGTAGGTTCTTTTCAAAAAGGGAAGTGTCGTTTGCAAATCTGAAGGAATTATGCTCAACCTCATAGGGAGAGACCACAAGACAGCACAATACATCTGGGAGAAGAAAAGTGTCTGACACATCATAGAATTCATTAAAAAAAACTCAATTGGTAATGGGCTGGCCATATCACGAGAATGGCAGACAATAGATGGACATTACCTCGCGACATGGATACCAAAAGATCATTTGTGCAACCAGGACCGACTGAGTAGTAGATTCAGAGATGAACCAGATGAATTCAGAAAGTGCTGTCTCTGCGACGCCCATGATAGGGAAATGTGGTGGATCCTGGGGAATGTCTATGTCCAACGACTGACTTTAAAAGACTGATGATAATGATATAGCTACGTGGATTGAGTGTTATTATATATATTCATTTACATATATATATATATATATATATATATATATATGCGTTGTAACATTTTGAAACTGTACTTGAAATGACCACCCGTTAACACACGGTGAATGTATCATTTGACCTAAACATCTTGAATAGAATAGGTAATTAGAGAAAATGGAGCTGTGGCAGGAATCAGACCAGCAACCAATTGGTAGCCACTTGAACGTAGAATGGGAATTAAGGAAAATGGTGGATCTGCAGGAATCACACCTTCGGCTGGTGAGTAGCCGTTGCTACGTTAAAGAGGTTACCAATCTGTTGCAGGTTGAATTCCTGTAGCAGCTATATTTCTTTTAAATGGTACTTCTATTCACGCTTTCTCAGCCTAATTCTCCGTGCATTAATGAAAGGTCATTTCAGTTTTATAACAATATAATGCATTTAAAATCATGTCTGTATAATTATATATCAATTTCTCGCCGATAATGATAACAACGATGATGATTCCTCCCTCCCTCTCTCTCTATCTCTCTCTCTCTCTCTTTGTATATATATATATATATATATATATATATATATATATATATATATATATATATGGTTTTGAAAGCAGTACATTTCCAAACACTAAATATAAATACATATACTAATGCAAGCTGAATGAATGTATTTTATGAATATTTTGGGATTGATGTTCAAGAAAAAGGATAATATCAATTTGTTATTTGAATATATTAAATAAATGAACGGTTGATAGTACTACCTGCAAAAGTAAACAATTGTGCAAATTTCAAACCGACCTTATTTCAATGGTCGTAAATCTATACGACACACACTCAGAGTACTCACAATCATAAAAGCCTTCCAAGTTGTAGATATTTAAACTTCTTTTTGTTTTCTTACAGTTATGGCGTTTTTCGTTGAATACTTACATTTAATCTGGCCTTCGTAAGATAAGGATTAATAATGTTTTGCTTTTACTTAATTTGTTTTGTCTTTTTACAATATTTTTTTTCCGATCATATTCTATTCTCTTATTCCTCTTTTCACGTATTTTTCTCGTTATTTTTTTTGTTTTGTTTCTTACTCTCCTCCTCGTTCCTTTATTCCGTCATCACTTGGGAATGAAGCCTTGCAGGCGTTTTACAAATCGGAGGATTTCTTTCCTGTGAAAAAAAAATACTGGCAAAAATATTGGAGGGACAAAACATATTAAAAACCATAAAATGTGATCCAAATATTATTGAAGAAAAATATGGTAAGTCTTTATCTTAAAACTTCGATAATATTTGTAAATATTATATTCGTGTTTTGTGTGTTTTTAAAATCTTAGATTGATCTTTTAATCCAGGTTTCTCCGAAACGCTTAGAGTTCAGACAATTGGGAATCTGCATTCAATTTATGAATGAATCTGCGTTACAGCATCAAAGATAAACTGTTGAAGGTTGTGAATTCATTTTTTTTTTTTTTAGGTATGCAAATCTGTATTTGAAGTGTTTTGTATTCTGGGAAAAATCTTGATGATGCGATTTTTACAATAGTTTAAACAAATTCAACTATATAAAGACATGTCTGGTTAGTCATCCATTAGAAACTTCCACGTGATCAATGCCCCCTGGGAGCACGCCAAGTCGGGGTTGATCAATTGAAAAAATTGAAAAAAAAGAGCATTCAATGAATGTTAAATCTCTCACCTTTTATTGGATGGGTGATCACAGAAGAAATCTCAAATAATAAACGTCCAGCTTGGCACTAATTGAGAGACCAATTTAGCAGAAACCATCATTGAAAAAAGAACTCATCTCTGAAAAAACTTTGTAGAAGGGATTTAAAACCAACAAAAAACTCTTCTCTATCATCATTATCATCATCGTCATCAGTCTCTTAACGTCCGTCGTTGGACATAGACCTTCCCAAGGATTCGCCACAATTCTCTATCATGGGTATCGCAGAGCCAATAAAGGGTAAATGTTGAGATTCCAAGCTCTTTAGTTCCATTGCCACGTCATGTACGCGCAATAGATACATGCATTGTCATCCAGACAGCAGAGAACTGAAGAAACCTATGATCACATTTTTTAACAGTCTTTTTTTTTTTTTGCAGTTTTCTGTTATTAGCAACGACATAAGCCTGATAAGCATAATGATCCAAATACTGAGTAAGATAATTACAAGTTGCAGGACCTTTAAAAGTTCTATTTGAGTGAGAAAGTGAGATATCATAATTACTTTCGAGTACATATTTCTGCAGTTAGATATATGATTTCGCCGATGTGATTTGTAAAATATGGGATGTACGATGTCTGTCCGGAAAGAATCAAGCCATTTGGGATAATATCGAGAACGTTGCGCAGCCTTGCATACCTTGGGAATTGATCAAATCATAAGTACCCTTTTCCATTTTCAGTCTTGGCCATTACATTGCAAAGGTAGTTGGAGAGAGAAAAGAAAATATGGAAGAATTTCTCACCCAGTACGGGGTTGTGGCCTTCACTCCATTTGCTCTTCGTAGCATCAGGAGTGGATTAAAAAACTGCTTCCATACAAACAAAATGATACATAGAATTATGCTTCGTCTAGCAACATCCTGTTCTAAAAGGGTTAGTGGAATAACAAATAGAAGGATGCTCGTTCTAATAATTACAGCACGTCATCCCAGAGCCAAAAACAACGTAGGAAAAATCGACGTGATTCCTAAATATGGAATGTATGATGACAATAAAGTTACATGACATGAAGCGAGGAACATCATTGAGAGCCCAAAACATTAAGGATGTAAAACAGATAAGAAAGCAAAAAATGATAAGTAGAAAATGCGATTTCTATGCGAATATCAGATGCTATTAAACAAGAAAAACGATTCCCTCACTTGATCCTCAGATATAAGAATCCGTCAAAGAAAAACCCATGAACATCACGCGTGTTGCACACGAAAAGAACCGATAACTAGATCTTGTAAGATCGGATAAAAAGTGGATAGAATATTCCAAAGAATTCGCTGCGCTGAGGGCGTAACAGATCTAAAATAGAACTTTAAAAAAAAAGGATTAGGAAAATTAGCTGCCGATTACGAACGGATAAAAACACCACTATGAAAGCCGGCATATGCCTTTGGCTTCGAGATATTAAAGGGAGACAACTTCAAAGACCTTTCGTTGAACGCTTTTCACCATTTAGAAACAAATTTCGTGATCCAACGCTGGTCCGAGAATTTCCTTCCTCCTCTCATTCTTCTGTTCGGAACGTCACGTCCATCAGCTTCTTGTCACATCAAAGGGGACAAAAGATTAAAAGAAGACTAGGAAGACGAGTGACGCAGGAATAGGACATTTCGATGATAGATGTATAAAGCATGTATTTGGGACGGGAATCTCTCTGACGAATACAACACAAAGCGAACTAATGAATTTTTATTTTTGTTATGCTTTGCTTTCTTCCTTCGTTATTTTATCTGTATTTGTGCTCTCCTCTTTTTCCTTCATCGTCTTTACTTATTTCTATCGCCTCTTTTTTTCTAATTCTTCTGCCTTGTCTTTTTGCACACTTTCTTTTACCATAAAACTTGGGAAAGGTATATATTTATTCACTCTTCTGTCCGTCGTTATAGTATCTCTTAAAGTTGCTGAGGAATTTTCAAATACATATCGTGGAAGGATGAATCATAAACTACAGGTGAAGTAATCAAATTCTAAGGCAGATACAGGACTTCATTTTTGACGGAGAAGTATCCTCATCATTCATCAGGCAAAGATGATAAAAACGAATTGTTGACAGAAAAAAAGCTAGAGATAGATTTTAAAGGGAGGAACTCAATATGTGTGCACTCAAACTTTCTTTTTTACAGATATCTTTCCAGTCAGTTTTCAGTGTTAGTTGTTAACAAAAGTGGGCACACACTTAGTACTTTATGGTTCTTAATTCCGTCTTTTCCTCACTTTTAAACCTGTTGTCATTTCGTAAAATGTTCGCTACATTCATTTTTCCCTCTTCATTATCTTCGTCCACACACCCAAGCGATATTATTAACATCAAAGGTGTTACCGTTGTCCACTAAGTTATTTTGTCATTGTCCCTCAAAAAAGAAGCCATCTTCGCTGCCATCTGATACCTTTAAGATGTAATATTTTGTAAAGGATGTGTGCATTTGCTGTGAATACTGAGTGAATCTCGTGTTTTTGCTTCCTGGTTCCAAACGCCTCACTCTCTATTCCGACATCACAAGACCTTTATATCTATCCATCTATCAATCCATACATCCAACTACCCCCCCTTTCTCTCTCTCTCTCTCTCTCTCTCTCTCTATATATATATATATATATATATATATATATATATATATATATATATATATATATATTGTTTTTATCATTGCTTGGTTATGTGGAAGAAGATATAGGATTGATTAAAACTTCCGTTGCTGGCAACCAAGCTTGCCCATGCATGAGATGCAGGCCTTACTCCAGCTGTATCAGCAGAAATTCTGATTGTAGGAGGGAGAACTAGCTTACTTTTTTTTCTGTTTCTGCTTTGCGTTTAGTTCAGGTACAGGAAGTTGCTTTTTACACCTTGTGACGCCATGTATTCCTTCGGATTGCCTCTGTTATCAATTGCCCGGGGTCGATACTGCAGGAGATGAGAAAATTCTTCATCGAGTTCGTACATTTCTTCTATGGGGCGTATATTTCTTCGCTGGCCATGGGCTAATACTCTAAAATGTCGGATCTTTGGCAACCAATGGTCCTCAATCCTTGCAATATGATCATATCATCGATGGGGTTTGTTGTTTTTTTAATCTTTTATTAATTTATTCTATTTATTAATTTATTTTTTTGACATGATATGGTGCCTGTGACCTTTGCTTTCCCACTTTGAAAATAGTACCTACGCAGTATTGACGTAACCTCCAGAGAATGCGTAAATGCTGATGGTATATGACCCAGGATTAGGAACTGTTGAGCAATACTGTGACTTTTTAGACAATATACTTGGTAACTCTCTTGAGGTTTTTTGACCTCAGACACGTTTGTGCAGTCGAGCGCAGGCTTCATTTTCGTGAGCTGGAGTGAAACAGTTTAAGTTCGGGGACGCCCAGACAACTTGTGGGCCGATTGAGATTGATTGCAGATTTCATTTTTGTTTCGGTGTGGGTTAACGTACTATGGCCGTTTTTTCGATTCTAGCTTAGTGATTTGTTTGCAAAACAGGGAGATATGTGTAGGAGCAGACAGAGCCATACCATCAATGACCAGGGGCTCTCTCACTAGCTGCATCATACATCGGAGTAGTTTCGGAATTGAACATGGTGCCATTACACCTTATCCCAAGGGGCCATTACTGCTTTCCATCAGCTCCGTAGGCTGATTCAGCAAAGTGCTGAAAATATCAAGTACAAGGTAGTGGCTAGTAAACAGTTCTGTTTGACACTGATTTTGATTGGGTAGTGTTTTGAATACACAAAACCACATCTGATTTACAGCTCTGTCTCGTGGAGCTAGATAATGGTAGGAATTTGTGCAGTTGGGGGTTATTATCCAATGGCTTGATCCATATGCCGTATACATATCGTATCAAATAACTTTGTCATGCAAACAGTCCCTTGTTTTGATCATAGCATTTTTTCCTGGATGTTGGAAAACATGACGGTATTGTCCTATTGCTCCGAAGTGGGATTGTCTCTCTGGGACGTGGTTTGCTGCAATTTGACCAACCGGTTTCTCTGGTCGGAAATGTTTGATCCACGATTTTAGTAGTGCATCTTATATATATGCTTGTGCTTTGCTCACATACACACATGTATATATATAATATATGGATATGATAAATATATATGTATGTAATTGTTTATATATTTATACGATAGTGTATATACATATTAAGTATATGCATATGTATACATATTATATATATATATATATATATATATATACATACATATATATATATTTAAATATTGCATATGAATACTGTGTATATATATACATATTGTGAATATGTATGTTGTATGGATACATACGCATATGCTAATTATATATATATATATATATATATATATATATATATATATATATATATATATATATATATATATATATATTATTCAAAATTACATTGTATTATAGAAAACTTCTCGTTTGAAATAATCTCCCGTCATCACACGGTTAATTTATCACTCGGTCTAGACATCGTGATTAGAATAAACAATTTAAGGATAATTGGGCTGCTATTCGTTTATTCTATTCCAAGTGATACATCAACCGTGTAATGACGGGACACCATTCCAAATAAGATTTTGAATATAATATAACACAATCTATAATCATTCCATCGGATCATAAGTATGTATTTCTCTATGCACTGACACGCACACAGATACACATATATATGTGTGTGTGTGTGTGTGTGTGCGTGTATGTGTGTGTGTGTGTGTAAAACACATATACGATATAGGCATATATATATATATATATACATATATATATATGTATGTATGTACATTTGTGTGTGTGTGTGTATGTACGTATCGACATGCTCACAAGGATTCAACGAAGAAAGCCAATTATAAAAGAAGCCGTCGTTAATAAAGCGCTCTATGGACGTGAAAGCATACAAGATCAACATACGAACAGCCATCCAGTCAAGTCAGGCACTATCTCCAAAATAATTATCTTTATAGCTACATCTGTGAGAATGATAATTCGATTCAATTTCATCTTCTCCTTCCTCGTCATATCTTTCTTCCCTTCCTTTTTGTTAATGTTGCTGTTGTTGCTGATCTTCTTATTATTATTATTATCCTCATTATCATTATCATCATCATTATCATTATCCTCATCATCATTATTATTATCATCATCGTTATTATCATTATCATCATCATCATCATCATCATCATCATCATCACCATCGTTATAATTATTATTATTTGCAATCTCACACCAGTTGCCTGGCGGTAACCGCTGGAGTTCGAGTGACAGCAAGTCCCCTCAAGTCTCCAGCTGTCTTCCCCAAGTGCTCATAGGTCACGGTAATTCTGCGATTTACAGTTTCACACCAGTTGCCCAGTGGCCATCGCTGAAGGCTGAGTGACAATAAGTCTCCTCAGGTCTTCAGCTTACGTTTCCTCCCTTTTTCACTTTTTCACCTATTATGTCAGGGCTAAAATTCGTTGCAGTACTTATATCTCCAGCACCTTCCTCAGTATCCGTGCAGTTCCCAGTAGTGCTGTGGTCTGTACGGTCTCTATCCTTCCTCTAATCCCGATCTCCTCCAGTCTCACCCTCAGCGTTTTGGGGACAGTTCCCAGTGCGCCCACTATGACCGGTACTTCCCTGGTTTTTCAAGTTCCACATCTTCCTCAGCTCTCTTGCTAAGTCCTGGTATTTTTCCCTTTTTTTCACCCTCCTTCTTTTTAACTCTATGGTCTGCAGGTACAGCAACGTCTACTATTTGGCAGGCCTTCCTTTTTTTGTCTACTATTACTAAGTCCGGTCTTCTTACCTGAATGAAGTGGTCAGTTCAGATGTCAAAGTCCCAGAGTAGTTTGTGGTTGTCATTCTCCAAAACTGCCTCTGGGTTGTGCTGATACCACTTTTCCACATGGCTGAATCCCATTTGTTTGCTTAGTTCCCAGTGTATCATCGTTGCTACTCTATCGTGTCTATGCTTATACTCCTTCTGGGCGAGTTGACTACATTCACTAGTTATGTGGTTCGCTGTCTCATCTCTTTCACCGCACATGTGGCATTTGCTGTTCGTCTGTGTTCTGTCGATTTTTGTTTTTATGTAGTTTGTCCTTATGCTTTTGTTTTGGGCTGCCATGATGAGCGATATTGTTTCTCTTTTATGGTTTCCTTTTCGTTATCACGTCCATGATTTTTCGTCTGCTACATCTTGTATCTGCCTTTTAAACTCGCCATACAATTTCTTCTCTTCCCATCTTTCTTTTTTTGTTTGCTGTACTGTTCCATTGTTTTCTACTTTGTTGTTTGTTGCACAATCTCTCGCACTCTTTATGATTTCTTCACTATTTGTTTGCACATACCTTTCTAGGACTACTTTAGCTCCCTGGACACAGTCTTCTATGCTGATGAGCCCCTTGCTACCTTCTTTTCTCTGAACGTATAGTCTATCCGTATCATCTCTAGGGTGTAATGCTTTATGCATTGTCTTAAGTTTCCTAGTTCGCCTAGCCATTGATTGGAGTTCTTCATTTGTCCATCCTAGGAATGGTCCTGTGTATCTAACTACTGACACAGCCCAGGTGTTCATTCCTTTTATTAGATTCCTGCTGTTTAATTTGGTCTCTAATATTTTCCTTATCCTTCTGAGGTATTCTCTCTTTATTTTTTCCTTCATCTCCTCCCGTTTTATCGTGTCACATTCAAGGACGCCTAGGTATTTATATCAGTCTTGTGCGGTCAATGCCCTAATCTTGCTGTTGTCTGGGAGTACAATTCCTCCAGTCATTGTAAGCTTTCCTTTGTGCATTACCATGATTGCACATTTTTCTATTCCAAACTCCATTCCGATGTCCTCACTATATTCCCTTACTTCGTTAAACAGAGTCTCATGCTCTCCCCTGTTTTTTGCGAACGATTTTATATCGTCCATGTACATTAGGTGGTTGACCTTTCCTTTTGTTTTAGAGAAATGGTACCCTTTGCTGTTCTTCAGGATTCTGTTGAGTCGTATCATTGTTAGAACAAATAATAGTAGGGACAACGAGTCTCCGTGGAAGATTCCCCTTTTTATCCCTACCTCTGCTAGTTTGTCCCCTGCGGCTGTCAAGTCTACTTTCCAGTTTTTCATCGAATTACCAATGAATTTAACCACCGGTTCGCTAATTTTGAACATTCTAAGGCATTTAAGTATCCAGCTATGTGGAATCATATCGTACGCTTTTTTGTAATCTATCCATCCCATTGCAATATTTTTCCTCCTTTTCCTCACTTCTCTTAAGATCATCTGGTCTATGTAGAGCAAATCATTTGCCCCTTTGGTTCCTATCCTACACCCTTTCTGTTCTTCTGGTGATAGTCCCCTTCTTTCCAGTGACATGTATATTCTCTCCGCTATTTGCCGGGTTAGGATTTTCTACATAAGAGGTAGGCACGTGATTGGTCTATAGTTGCTTGCTATGTTCCCCTTTTTTATTATTATTATTATTATTATTATTATTATTATTATTATTATTATTTGCAATTTTCCTGATGTTTACTGCTGGACGTTGAGTGACGGCAAGTCTCCTAAAGAAAGCCAGCCCTCCTCCCCACACTCTCATAGTCCACAGCAGTACTGTGGCTTATAGTTTCAAACCAGTTTTCCGGTGGTTTTCACTGAAAGCTGACAGTGAGTCCCTTCAGGTCTTCAGTCCTCCACTTATATCTCTCACAGCACTGATGTCGTTCATACCTCCATCAGCATTTGGAGTGCTGTTTTCTGTTTTGTTTTTTCTCCTCTTTTCCCCTCATCTCTCCTGAACTAACAGCTCTCGTTGCAGATCTCATTTTTTTTTAAATTTTCTTAGTACTCTTGCAGTCCTCAGCAATGCTGTGGTCTGTATAGTCTCGATATTTCCTCTTATTCCAGTTCTTCCAATCTCGATTTCAGTGTCTCTGGTACGGTTCCGAGTGCACTTTCTATTACTGGTACTACATTTCATACTTTCTGCAGCTCATTTGCCAGGCCCTGGTATTATTGTTTAGTTTTTTTTTCTTCTCGTTCTCAATTTCTTTTTTCTTTTTTTTTTAATTTTTTCCATGTGTAATGTTCAATCTGTGGCACTTTTCTCTATCTTTCTCTTCTCCAAGTATCAATGTATATCTTTAATGGTTTCTTTCTTCTGTTCTCTCGTTCTTGTTCATCAATATGATTTACCCAGAGATGCAACTTCACAACTCTCTGTCTCTGTCTCTGTCTCTGTTTCTCTCTCTCCCTCTCTGTCTGTCTGTCTGTCTGTCTGTCTGTCTGTCTGTCTGTCTCTCTCTCTCTCTCTCTCTCTCTCTCTCTCTCTCTCTCTCTCTCGCCTTTAATTGAAGTGGGAGCATCAAAAATCGAAGAGGCTCGAGAAACGCTGACTGTTTATATTTATTGGAACATTTGTGAGCATTTCCAAATATCCCCAGGGATGAAGAAAAAAAAATATAAAGATTCAGAAAAAAGAAGAAAAGCTATAAAACTTTTCCAGACGTTTTGTAAATAGATTTAAATGGGGTTTTTTTTTGTTGTTTTTTTTTTTCAAGTTTATAAGGGATTTCAAAAGTATTCTCTCCAATTCCACTATTGAAAAAAGATTATTACCATGTTGTAATACTTTGCATTAATTTGCTTTTATACGTCACGTGGGTAAAACTGGGGGTTTTACTTTTCATATTGATTTAAATTTCTTTGCAGATGCAATATACATAAAGATACATTTCGTTATGTTTTGGAGGTTCATGGGCCCTCAGTAACAATAGTGTCTATCGAAGGAGTTGCATTATTTTTTAGGAAATAATCCTAATAAGACATATCGGTGTCCAAGCTGCTGATGACATCCACTAATCATTCCAAGTGAACACTAATACAATATGAACTATACTACGTTAGTTAAATAGGTCCAAATCTGGTATTATGGATATCAATAATAAACCTCAGGGGAGGCTCAAATCTGTCCTTAACGATTTGATATTATCGGCAGTAATGGTTAACAACCCACGAACAGTAGTTAGAGTACTTTTTTTTCACATTTCATTTCAGTGCTATTAGAAAAATTAGTCCCAGGATTATCATCGTAACGCTTTCTAAATTTGTCTTTACTTCTTTAATCAAAAGTAACTGTATATTCGATTCATTTATCAATGTTATTATTTCTTCAAATACTTCTAAGTTAAAATGTTCATCTTAGTGAACAGACAGTTTTATAAGATCCGTGTATGCATCGGCCTTTATAGTTCTATTTGCATCTCTTGAATGACACGACCTATTTCTTTCTCTCCGTTCATTTTTTTCTCTTTTAACTGGAATCAATAATTTTGATATCATTGATGGTATTTTAAGACTTAAACTTCGAATTTATCGAAAACATATTTCGAAATCACTCAACTCGCTATTTCATTTGCGTCGCTTTTAATCGTATTATAGAAAGCCAGTTGCTTTACGTCATCGTGCTTCCGAAACAGTCCAGATTCTTGAGCAAGTGCCAGATCTCAAATTCTAAAACAAGTCTGGTTAGTCATCCAATAGTAACAGTCACAAGACCAACGTCTTCTGGTCAATTGAAACAAAGGGGAAAACTGATGATCAATAAATAAGTTATTTATCTAACATTTTATTACACAGTCTTCGGATTTGAAATTAGAAAAAATACTGCTGCGCAAAATCTTGAAGGTCAGTTCACCCTAACATACACTGTGAATTGAACCTCCTCCTGAAAAATTTATAAAATTTAAAAAAAGAAGGAGAAAAAAAAAAAAAAACTAAAACTGACATAATGAGAAGACATTTTTTTGGATTCAAGCTCTTTAACTCCATTGGTGCACGTGATACATACATAGCCAATCTGACTTAAAAACTGAAGAAATCTGTGTTGACAGTTTTGTTGACAGTTTTGCCGGACAGTTTCTAATCAAATAATTTCTGTTGCCTTTGTAACTGCTATTACGAGGAATATGCGTCAGTTGAGTGGCAAAGCTCATTGGATGATATACTTTTTTTCATTTTAGAATCTATAACAGCCACATTGTCTGCAGTCCGATTCTTATTCCGTATTGCATTACTGGAGATAAAGGATGGCATTTTCAGAACATAAGAGTGAGGCTTATATTGCCAAGCGATGGACCTCCCATTGAGAAACACATTAGAAGTATCTTGGGTAAAGTCCTAGACTGAATTGGTTTCTTGGTGAAAAATTAATATGTCAAAAGCGGGGGAGGTCAGGCAAAATAGATACAGACCTCGTGTGACATCGTCACGGGAGGGAATTTGCATCTCGAGGTCAACAAAGATCAGGTTCCATTTCAGCATCGATTAGTTTGTAGTTCCGAACAAAGATGACCCAGCACGAACCTGTTCTAACAAGCAGGAAAGTATACGCCGGGAGACACTAAAGAGAAATCAGGGCCGGTTGTAGGGTTCCTGATGCCCCGGGGAAGCTGAACTTCAACGGCCTCCAAAGTATCTATTTATGTATTTATGTTTCACAATATCATAATAAATATATTAGAGACGCAGTTGAAAGCTGAAAAATCCAAGCAAATCGTGCATTTAACAGTAAAAGTTTGGAATGTCGTATAATTATAGTCAAAAATAATCCAAAGGAATCTGGATACTGAGCTATCATGAATGTTCGATTTGTTGCAATAGCAGCCATTTTGTAATGGTGGCCAGTGACAACTGTTTTCAAATTAATTTTTCTAGTAGCAATGGATATGATACGATATTGAGGGCATGATTAATCATACATAGTTTGGGGGAATCATCGTTTAAAAATGCATGCAAGTCAAGTCATTGAAAATTCAGAATGGCGGCACTGATTAGTATGAAAATTGTGATGCGAATTAGGTTGTGTAAACAAGTAATATTGATGATTTTGGGGCTGCATCATATATTTTTATGATGCAGAATTTGAATTTTGGAATTTTAGACAAGCCCGGAAGCTTCCTTCACTAATCAACGTAATGATCAGGAGTCAGGTCAGATACTGATGCCAACACTACAATTACCTTCACTGTGTACATGGGGTTGACGATGGTGAAGATAGTGGTGGTGGTTAAGATGATGATGATGATGATGATGATGATGATGATGGTTGTGATGGTAGATGGTTATGATGATGGTAGTTTTGTTGGTTATAATGGTGGTGGGATTGTGATGGTTATGACTGTTATGATGATGGCAGTGGTTGTTGTTACTATGATGATGATAATTGTTGTGGCGATGATGAGGATAGTGATACTGGTTGTGATGATAATGGTTTTGGTCTTTATGATGGTGGTGTTGACGATGATGATAGTGGTGGTGTAATGATGATGATCATCATCATGGTGGCGTCACCGTCATCACAACCAGCATTGCTATCATCACAACAACAATATCATGAACAGCACGACAATCAACACATCAACAAGCACCACCATCATCTTTATACCCACTATTATCCGCATCATCATCACCATCATCATCATCACCACCACCACCTAATTTCAGGCATGGTGGTCATCATATATTGTGAATGAGGATGAAGCTCCTGAGTTATTCTGAATTTCCACATTCAAATTCTGCATCATAAAAAATGTATGACTTGACACTGAGATCATCCATATCAGACTAGTTTGCAAAATTTGATCGCAATTAGAATTTGTTTATCCGTTCAGGCGGTCATCCTGTCATATTATCTCGATTGCCAATAGGGAAACTGACCCCAAAACAATTGTAGCTAGCAGCCATTTTGAAATGGCTGTCACAGGCAAAATATTGAAAATTCATGATGGCTCAATATCCGAATTTCTTTAAAATGCCCCTGGCTATAAATCCTATGTGTTTATTACAGAATGCACACTTTGGGGGCTAAGAAGCCACGCTGTATAGAAATGATGATTTATTGCAATAATGAGGCAAAAATAATCTCAAACATTCTGACTTCAGGGAATTTTCTTATTTTGAATAATTTTTTTTCTGTTCAATTTATTCATTTCCTAATTTTTCCATGAGGATATGAACACCCTGTTGTTTCAGACACATAGCGGGCGTGCACTTGTCACCCCGAACATTTGGTAAAAAGGGCTGGCCCTGGGGATAACTATAAAAGTTTGCATCTGACCTTGTCTCAGCTAAGGATATATCGAACAGGCAGAGGAACAACAAAATTGAATGTATTCTAGACAAAACAAGATTCAGATGTGATTGAACTCAGATCCCATACGCAGAGAGCAAACTATGCTGTGCAGCAATGTCTATGGTCCTCTGGCTACCGAAACAGTTGACAGCATTGATGGTCATATTCATATTCTATCTCCAGCTGTTTTGGTTCATATTTGCTACAAACCAGTTCCCAATGACTATTCAGTACCTGCATTGATACAGGTACACCATTGATATCTGGTATCCTCTATTTTTCCGTACCAACAGAATTCATGTCAAAACAATTCATTAACACACAACTGATACATTAATTATGCACTTACTCATATCCTTGAAGCATATATACTGTTAGTTAACTCAAGTTAAATGAACATTGAATACAAATGAATTGATTGATTTCCTTACCTCAATATTCATAGATGTTGTCAAACAAAAATGACTGTTCTCAAAAAGTATTTTGACGATAGACCATTCCCAATGTAACAAATTGTCCTGTGTTCTCAACATTTAGCTCTCTTTGCATTGGCATGGACATGTGTTTGCGCTTTATATCACCAGAAACACCTGCACCTCACTTTGAAACTATCGATAGAGGTAGATCTAAGCGAATTAGGCTTGAGTTTTCACAGAATAATGACGGAGCAGTAACAACCACTACATGGTAAACCATGATGAGATGGCTCGACCAACAACGCTACATTTGTCCATCCAGTAAACTAGTGTCACAACTGCAACAAACTCAGATATTTGCTTGCAATTTTGTCGGTCTATCATGATTAATTAAATAAAAAAAACTGTGCAGTAGTTCAGTACCAAGTTCAAATTCACATTTTCACACCACTGGAGAATGCTATGTCTCGTAGGCAAGTATTATCTTTGTGACCATCAAAGCCGTTGACGGCCAGATGAAATTCTTAAGCCTGAGTTCGTCTTTCTGGTCGTTTTCATTTCTTCCTACCCATATTCTTCCGTACTAAACCAAACTGAGATCATTGAATAGCAATAATATACTTCCAATATTTAACAAAAAAATAAAAGCAACAAAAATATTTCAGTAATGTTGCTGTCTATTTTCTCACGAATATTTTCAAGTTGTGTATAGCATTCGACAGAAAAGTTTCCAGAAGTTAAACTTTCTATCGATTTTGACACCCGTTCCTTTGTCTGAAGCAAATTCTGTTTATGCAGCAGTCACGTTGAACTTAATTAATTTAGAGTGACATCGATTACTATTGAACTTGAAAAGAGAATACAGCCACCACAAATTGCGTCATCAGATTTTTAAGATATCAATAAGCCTGGTCGCTGTAGGGTCAGACCCAACTCTTACTTTGATTATGACTGAAGATGATTACTACAACTTGGAATTATTTAAAAAATATATATCATTCCAATATGATTGTATTTATTTATTAAAATGAAATAAGTTCTAACATAGATTTTTCGTGGATATGCAAGATATGTAAAACTTATCAGTTTGATGTGGTCGGTAAAGGAGCTGCCTATTATGGTCATCATTTTAATCACAGTAATGGAATGTTATTTTATCTATTGGTTTGGTTATTGATGACGGGACACACAAAGGGTGGAGAGCTTATTTCAATAATTTAAATGAGGGTTGTTGATGTTGCAATTGATAACTCCAGCTTCTGACTATGACTGGAGTTTGGCAACAATAATTTTTTCCAATCACCAAAGTCATTGCAACAATCGATGTCGTCAACGTAAATAACATTATAACAATAGCCAGCATTTGTAATCGTTTGACCATACCCTATAACCATAGCACAGTCACTTATTCAATGACTTACAGTTTCATCTTCATAGTACACATATAATTCCAATTTTGATGTCTCGTCTATTCTGGCTTTAATGTCATTATAATTATCATGTCATTATAATTGTTATAGCTGGCCGTGATTACCTTAATAACATAGTATTATTTTATCAATATATTTATTTTTTACAGAGAGGAAAATAAATGTATTGGAATTTTAAAAAATCATGATAATTCCCCTTGCCAATATTATTTTCTCAGATTATTTTCTGTTGTGGTGAAACTATCAGATAGTCCTCAAAAATCTGACTTAACACCAGGGGATTTTCTCGTTCTGACCATTAGAAATATTCAACTAAAACTGTTACCAAAACCGTCGACATACGTTTCTTCAGACTTCAAGTCAGTCTGACTGACTGGCTAATCTATGTATGTACATATCACACGGAAAGATCGCACAAATTAAGCTAGTTAACTGAAAATATATACTTCTCATTATGTCAAGAAAAAAATCATCCAGTTTTAGAAAATTCTGCTGGAATACTCTTTCAGAGGTGGTCCAGCTTTTAATGTAAGTTCATGCTAAATTGATCCCTTATTTTGTGTCAGGTCACATTCAGCTTTTTTTTCCTAATTCATACTTTTCTTCAGTGATCATTGCCCAACAAAAGGTAAAAAATACACTGATTATGTCTTTTTTCGATTTCTTGATTGATCACTCCAAACCTGAGATGCTCCCAAAAACCCCTTGGTCACACTGAATTGATTGACTAATCAGTTTTTATTCCGTTTAATCAATCAATTTTCACATTTTTATGAGAGGTGTTCGGAAACGCTTGGTACCTTTGACGATTCCCCGCGTTGCCAGTCCCGAGGGTTGTCCTTGGTGGCACATGTCAACCTGAGTATAATGTCTCAAAAAACTTTTTTTTATTTCCTTTAGTGAGTGAAAGTTCATTTTATTTTCTACTATCGTAATGTATTTTCCTGTCATTACTTCGATATTGCCAAAATGCTTAGAATATCATTCTGCACGTTAAAACTATGATGGTCATCATTTAGAGTAGGTCTACCGGTTTGGGTATTGTGCGTTTACATACCCTGTATATTTTTTGTTCAAAGACTCCTTTGTATTCCAAACAACAAAATAATAACTTATTTGTGTCAGTTAATAAAAAAAAAAGGGAATTATCATTTTTTCTTTTAAATTTCTATTTTATTCTTTAACCTACTTTACCAAAATATGAGTGTGTGTTAATGATCTTTACTTGTAGCTGTTCGTATTGTTTTAGTTGTTGCTTATCACAATGATTATCCAACGGTTGTTGAACATAAAAACGACCTCATTGCTACGATCGAGAGCAATAAAGATACAAAAAACAAACTCGTCAAAATAATAATGACAAAAGCAAACTGAAAACTTTGAAGATTCAAGAATCCCTTCTATAAAAAGAAATATTTTTTGTATTTACTTTCTAGACTGTGATCAATGAACTACAGTGAAAGACAATTTTAAAAATCGTATTTATTCTAAATAGATTACGTTTATTTGAATTCTAATACATGGTATGAGTCTGTATACAAAATTCATGTTTTACGATGGTTGTTTGATGAGTGATGTTGTTTCTCCTACTCAAGATTCACGGTGACAGCTTTAAAAGGAACAGTGCTGCAGAACAACAGGCATTATGTGTCATACCCCCAGGGTTCTGCAGACATCCCGATTTCGAAACCTTGAAGGAAATTTGACAACTTTGAGAGTTCGGATTATGTGGTGAAACATGCACTCACTGACGTTTACGATGAGCTGACAACGACCTGTTAAAATTCCTTATAAGATAGCCTGAAGCAAAACCATAGGGATTTTTCTCTGCAAAACAATCTTTGGTCTCTTAATATAAAGACCGGCAGGCATGAAATGCTATCAGCAGGGAAAATCTTTTAGTGAAAGGCAAGGGTGAAACGAAAGAAAAATCTTATGTCAATCTTATTCTCATTGCTTTTTAGTGCAATACTACAATATTACAAAAGGTTATTTTTCCATTCTGACTGTTGAGTAAACAAAATGGATTTGAAATATGAAGGTATATCAATAAATTTGAAGCCAAATTATTAAAAAGCTTTTATTTCATAAAACAAATATTGACTTTCAGGATTATCTCCTTTCCTATCAATACGCTTAATTCAAAGTTCAAAGAAAATTTTCAAGTAAGCCTGGGAAAAAAACACTATTTTTACCGCTGAAATTCCTTTATATTATCATTCTGATATGGAAGGTCCTAATATGCCATTTTTTCTGAGCATCGATTTCAAGCGTTAAAATCAAGACTTTTTTTTTCACTTATAAATTCTTTTTTCTCAAAGACAATGATCCATTTCTGTTGAGTATTGTCAATAGTGTGAAGAAGGGTCATCATCAGCATTCAAAGAAGTTTTCGGACGATTGAACTCACTTCTTTTATTCCGACGTTTCGGCCTATCTATTTAACAGCTTTCTTCATTTGTACCGTGTGATTGTGCTTAACAAAATTGGTAGCAATGCTATTAGGGAAGATAAGGATATCATTTTAATCAAACGTTCTATTGTTGCTATCATTAGGAAGAAATTCTGTTCACCGCCATCACATTGAAAGAGGGTGCAGAATGGATCAGTCGGAACGCAGTGTTAAGAACTCAAACAACATGGGATTGTTCCCTTACAATGTCATGTGGGGCCTATTTTTCAATCAATGTCTTCCATGAATTGTGTCACATAGATTATTCATGTAGACATTTACCCACCTAACTTTATTCTTGCACCGGGCAACAAATGATGGACGTTGAAGTAGGTTCAAAATCACTAAAGTAGTAATGGTATGATAAGCCAGCTTTCTGATCATTGCACCTCTTCCACCTTGGATGAGGGTACCAGTGTGATCTGCCTTGAATCGAAATGTGTCCCTCCAGCATTCCACCTAGTATCACAATTTAGTATATCTGGGTACATTGAAAAGTGTCATCTCTCTGCCATTCATATCTAAATTGGGACCTTCATTAGGCCATATCATTGGCAATGCCTATTTTGGAAGTTGTTTTGAGGAGTAAAAAGGTTATTCCAACCCGACGAAGTCGTTGAGAATTTACTGATTCCCATGTAGCCATCTTGGGAAATGTAAGTCAATTTTTCTCTTCCAGTAACAGTGGGGATTATTTCTTGATTAATTTTTTTAACTTTATCTTTTAGGTGTAAATGGAGAAGCATCACAATTTTTAGCGTTTTAAATGAACATTTTATTTATACTTACACACACACACACACACACACACACACACACATATATATATATATATATAAGCATTCATAACACTTATATACGCACATTCACACATTCATGTATACTAGCATTATTTCAGTTATGTATGGATAGATGATACGATCTTATATTTTAGCATGAGTGTATTTATTGATTTTTATGACTTATTAAAACAAAATAAAACGATTTTTTCAATAAGAAAAAGGTATTCAACTTAACAAAATACCTCCATTCGCCGAGAATATGTTTATTCCACCTTGTCAGTAAGTCGTTCGCCAGATAAATAAGTTTTTTGACTGATAAATATATTGAAAGAATTTTCAATTCGATCCTGATTGTAGATCTATCTACATAAACAGTGTAGAAGCTAAAACAGACAGTAACTTGTAAGAGCGGTCGAGTGTGATAATGCCTTCTGCAACCGATTTAACTTATATAAAATCAATTTGCAACGTTGGTGTGAGTTTTATTACGCAGGAGAATAGCAATTTTCCCATTCACCAAACTGGATGATACATGGGTTTTGAATCTTGAATGTAATATTCCTGGCATCGACCAAGACGTTATGATGATAAGCCTGGTCACTGCAGGGTCAAACACCACCCTTACCTCATCTATTCCAACTGAAGATAATCATTGCTACTTTTGCATCTTATGTACGATGATAAAATCCTAAATATGCCACACAAGTTAGTTTGGCTCGGTAGATAAGAGAGCGGACGAGGAATCGAGTGGTCGGGATTTCAAATCACTGTAGGGAAATTTTAATTTACATATATCTGTTCGGTTCAACGTGACAAGATACACAAGCGGTGACATGGTCTACGCTTTTTAATTTATTGAGCAGTGTTCTGATCCTTATTCTACTTGTTTTCACGAGAAAAAAGGAAACTCAAACCGAACGTGCTAATGATGATTGAAGCATATTCGTATTGCACACAACACGCAAAAGGGCGAAAAGCATATCAACCATGACTTGGAGAAAAAATGAATCAAGGTGAGAAAAGAAGTCCAAATCATGTACATTACGGACAGTGGCTTTTTCCAGGAGGAACGTACGGGGAGGCTCGGATAACAACTCGTAAATTAGACTCGATGAACCAGGTTCAAACTCGGGCTGGAACTATCAAGTGATTTCGGAAATGACATGAGGACCGACAGGAAGACGGGAAAAAAACGACCGAATTAATATACCTTTCGAATTTTGTTGGTTCAGTTGATAAATACATCAATAAAAATATTGATTCGGATAATACTGATATCGAATAACTCGTGACATATTTATTTCACTAAAGTTCCACTGACAATATATTTTCATGCAATTTTGTTTTCCATTTCTTTGACTATCAGATTACTCTCAGGTAGTTTTCATTATTATTATCATTAGTTTCTATGAAGAAACTTTACACGGTTGTTATTCTTATTATTATTAGTTTCTAGATGGTTGTCATGATATTTATGATATGACTAAGTTGTAAGAAAATGATAAGAAAGGAACGAGTTTATTCATTCTATTAACTTCTTAATAAAATTATTAGTTTTCCACGACACGAGTATAGCTGTGAATCTTCTCTTTTTTGAATATTTTTCACACTTTTATGAAGATATTCCTAACCTCACCTGCTTTATCAAAAATGATCACAACAAAATAGGAATTTTAAAACTAAACCAAATTAGGTACGAGTTTTCTCAGAATTTCGTCAGTTCATAAAAACTGTTTTATTCTTTGCATTTTGCAAAATGTTTTAAAAACTTATTCAAATGTTTAATCAAATTTCAACGTTCAAGGGACGTGACAAATTGGATTAACCTCTAAATAATATTGTTATGGAGACGGAAATAATTAGTGGAAAATGACATACGTTCCCTAGGGTGTTTAACATGAATACAATATATTATTCTGAACTATATTTAAAGGACTTGTCCTTCTGCCAACGAAGCCGGCCAAAAGTACTAAACAAAATGCATGAGATGTAATTTCATTGATTGCCCCTCTTCGGAAGATTTTTTATTCATCATAGCAAAACGGCACGCTGCCAAAAGACGTCGGTAATCTGACAGTTTCTGTTAAGTCACTAACCAGACCTATTTTGATATTTTCTCATGTTCATTTTCAAAGTCATAGTGATCGTGCTCAAAAATCATGTGTTGTGTAAATTTTTCCTGTTAGTTTTTGCACACTAGGTGCTTATGCAAATTTAAACTTGGAATTGTTTCAAAATAAATCTAGCATAGTTTATGTCTCAGAAATCTGTATAGAGACGTTTCAATAAGATGCTAATGTGATTGCATTAGTTTAGATACGATTCTACACTTTGAATTACTTTTTTTCAATTCGTTGTTTCATAAAGTAAAATATAAATGAATATTTCTTTTTTATGATGCATTGTTTTAGTATATAAAAAAATGATACTGATCAATTCACAGATTGCCATCATTAGATTTGAAATAAATTATTGAACAAAAAAATATCATTCATCACAACGTTTCTTTAGATGAGTAAACTCTTGTGCGCACATTTATTTTCTATGTGCACTGGTTACAAAAATAAGATTTGGGGAAGTATGGCAGTAAGTTTTATGCAATCGGTGCTTTTTTTTTATTTTGTTATTTCTTCATTGTTGAATTTATTCAAAATTTTATTTGTTTCCCTTATTGAATTTTCAATCGATCTGATTTATGTTTATTTTCCCTCTTTTGCAGTGTTTAATCGAGCTTTTTTCTTCTTTTAAGTCCCTCCTCTAAGTGTTTTCTTCCGATTCTAAGTGTTTTTTATTTCAATATTTTAATACCAACCCCCCTTTTTTTCTATTTTTCTGAGTGTATGAAACGTTTCCTTTGCAACTACTTCATTTTAAAACTTGCAACTGCTGGGTCTGTTTTTTTATCATCTTTTAGGTAATTTTTCTTTTAAATTTCTGATTGTATTGCTTTATTCCTTCAGTGTTACTTATATTATCTTTGTATCTCAGTCTGTTTATATTAATCTTGAAAATCATTTCATATCTCATGTTTTTTGCTCCTTTATCTTTTGTCAGACTAACTATATTGGTGTGTTTCGAATTTCATCTTTTTTTTTCATTTTGGCTCTTTTTTTCTGTTCATGAGGAATCTCTTTAAAGATAGTTTAACTTTCAGTTCTAGTCTAGATTTTGTTTAACTTATTCTTCCTTCTTCATTATAAACTATATCATAACATACTTCTCGCTTTGGACGAGTTTATATAACTAAATACAGACAAACAATTCGTTCAAAGCATAAAAAACTGCCTACATCTACTCACAGCATCTGTAGACTTGAGCTATGACGTGATGTAAGTAATCTGCTTTCTCCATGATAAGCTTTTATTGTGTATTTTAGCGATATTCCTTTCTATTTTGTATCTTTTGAAGTATTTTCTTCAGTCTCTTCTGTTTCTTTACGTACATATTTATATTATAAATCTTTGTTCCTTTGTGTTGCCACGATTCATGAGCGACTGGGAGATGAAAATTTGCCGTGATAGTTGAAGTTCAAGTGGGTACATTTTTATACAGAGAGATTTATTCATCTTGTGAATCTCTACAGTTCAACTGCCTCGAGGAAAATATTCAAACTCCGGTTTTATTTGAACTGGAATTTTTTTGAGGCGCTTCAATTGATAATAACAGGGTGTTCAAGTGCTAGGTACGAAAACATTCTTGAGGTAAAGAAGGAAGGTGAGTTTTTTTCTTTAGCTGACGCACGCCTGTCAAAACCAGGTTTTGCAGGCAAACCTTCCTTTGCCCTCTCTTTGCTGACATTTTTATTGGATTTCCATGAAAAAAAATTCTACGTTCAATGGTATATTTCTAAATTCTTCCTCTAATTACTTGTATTTATCATGGCAATCAATATAAGTCGGTATTTAAGAATTGCAATTGAATAGAATCTTTGCATAGTATATGTTGTTAACGTGACCCAGTGCATGTGTTGGGGACTATGCGCACAGAAGGCATAATCACGTTTAAGATGTTGTCATCGTACATTGCAAAGGAATTAGCGTCTTCTCAGGTTTTCAAAATGTGTGTCTGTGTCGTTGTGTCAGCGCCTGTGTGAGACGACGTGGTGAAAATGTCTGCGCTATAGTCTGTGTGCAAATGTGTGTGTATATGCGTGCTTTGTTCCCATCCAAGACGATAAGAAAACAGGTCAAAGGGTTTGACCTACAGAGGTTAAGAGTTGACCTTTCATGAGATAATCGGGCTGTGTTCGAGACGCATTGGCTCCGATGGAATTAAAATCTTATGGTCCGGTGAGTGCTTGAATATATCTCTCAATTAGCACGGCCATCTTAGTTTATACTCGTGGTGCACAAATAAATCTTATGC